>OZ020514.1:11093509-11383762 GCA_963971425.1 Bryoerythrophyllum caledonicum
CCACCGCAGTTGGGCGGGCACTGGCCGCCGCAGGGCGGCCTCGGGCCCCCACAGGGCGGCCTTCGGTCCTCGCAGGGATATGGGAGACCACGATCCGGTCAATACCTGGGGGTAACGACCTGGGTATCAGGTCAACCTTACCCGGGGGGCCAACTTAACATGATTATAAGACCATATGGGCAGCAGATGTATGCACGACTAGCAAAAGGTCGTGGAAGAGGGTTAATATGATATGATTGTAGAGAGGAGGGTCATATAGCAAGGAATTGCCCTTATGGTTATTATGCCACCGCAAACTATGTTGAGGGAGATACTCATATGGATAGTGAGTGGGACTCCACAGAAGCTAATCTCATGGAATACCAGAATGGCACGTGGTATATGGATTCTGGGGCAAGTCATCATGTAACCGGAGCCTATGCAAACTTACATAACATAGGAGCTAGCTCTTACAGGTACAATGTTACAACTGCTGATGGCAATGCCCACCATGTAGCAGCAGTTGGGTCTGCCAATGTCAACACCAACAATTCCAATGGAATAAATATCGATCACGTTTTATATGTCCCAGCCTTGAAGAAGAATTTATTATCTGTAGGCTCCTTGGCTGATCAAGGTCATACCATCATTTTTACAGGCAAAGATTGTCTTGTGCTTAATGAAAACAAATCTATTTTAGCAATAGGACATCACAATTTATCAAACGGTCTTTATCAATTCACCAACATACAAGATACAACTATGGCAAACTCGGTTGTCTCAGAATCAAATATGCACCTATGGCATAAACGGTTTGGTCATATGAATTATGCTAGTCTCCAACATTGTGCCAACGCCAAGCGAGTAAATGGACTTCCTATCTTTCCTACTATAAGGAGTATTTGTGGCGATTGCTTGGCGGGAAAACAACATAGGGAGCACTTTCCAAAGGAATCTATCAACCGCACAACTCAGGTACTACAACTCATTCACTCAAATCTTGTAGGTCCCATTCGTACCCCGTCACTTAGCGGTTCACAATACTTTATAGTCTTTACAAATGACTACTCAAGAAAGAGCTTCATCTACTTCATGAGGAGTAAGAGTGAATCCTTTCGAAAATTCATAGAGTTCAAAGCTAGAGTTGAAAAAGAAACTGGCAAAAATATTATGACACTTAGAACCGACAGAGGGGGGGAATATCTTTCGCACAAATTTGCAATCTACCTAGTACACCATGGCATCCATCACCAACTTACCATGGCTCTCACCCCCGAACAAAATGGAGTTACTGAACGTAGAAATATAACCATCATTGAAAAAACACGAACCATATCTACAGCTAGCAAACTTCCTGGATATCTATGGACAGAGGCCGTTAACATAGCCAACTACCTAATCAATATTAGTCCTACTCGAGCCAATCATGGCATGACTCCTGATGAAAAATACTACAACATCAAGTTGTCTGTTAAACATCTCAGAGTATTTGGAGCCTTGGCATATGTTCACATTCCAGACAATAGAAGATCCAAACTTGATAGCAAAACCTTTCTGTACATCCTCCTAGGCTATGACAGTCAAAGCAAAGGTTACAGACTCTTTGATCCTCAAACCAAACGCATCCATCGTAGCAGAGATGTGGTATTTGATGAGAATCAAATTGGACTTAATGCTATCCCATCAAAGGTCAATCCTCCCGATGATATTGAACTATTTCCCAAATCCTCAGACTCAAACTTAGGTGACCCCACAGATCATAGTCATCCACCTACGCAAGATCCATCAGTTGTTGAAGAGGATCCACCGTCACCTCCTCAGGCAGCTCCAGTTGATCAACCACGAAGATATCCACTTCGCGAACGACGTCCCAGTACGAGGTTCAAAGACAATTACCTCTTCTCCGTAGAAACGGGGACATTTATTGAACCTCGCAACTACACCGAAGCCATCAAACACCCCGTTTGGAAAGATGCTATCCAACAAGAGGTTGATTCAATCAAAGAAAATGACACATGGAAATTTGTAGACCTACCTCCTAGCAAACGTCCAATATCTGCAAAGTGGATATTTAAAACCAAACCTGGACCTAGCGGCAAAATTGAAAAACTTAAGGCTAGGCTTGTGGCTCGAGGATTTGAACAAGAAGAGGGTATCGATTTCTTTGAAACATTTGCTCCTGTGGTTCGTTGGTCCACTATTCGTAGCGTAGTTGTACTTGCCGCATGGAAAAAATAAAAAATACATCACCTTGATGTTAAGACTGCCTTTCTGAATGGTAAAATTGACGAGGAAGTCTGCATGACCATTCCCCTCGGATTTGAAAATAGCGGCAAGGTGTGCAAACTCCAACAAGCGCTATATGGCCTCCGACAAGCCCCTCGAGCCTGGAATGGTGAAATTAACGCCTATCTTCAACAACAAGGACTCACAAAGAGTAAAGAAGAACCTAACCTTTATTTCTCTATTCGTGATGAGAAATACACCTTACTTCTCCTATACGTTGATGATATTATTCTAACAGGCAATGACCATGAAAACATTGCCAACCTTGACACACAGATGACAAGACGGTTCAAAATGACACACCTTGGAGACGCACAACTATATATTGGTGTTGAACTACTCTACACTGATGATGGAATTTACTTTCACCAACGAAGCTATATCTAACGCCTACTTGAGCGGTTAGGAATGCAAGACTGCAATCCCCTCTCCGCACCCATGAACTCCAAGATCAAATTATCGAAAGACACAAACACAAATCCCGTAGACAAACTTGTCTACCAGAGTCTTGTAGGTGGATTACTCTATTCTTCTGTAAGCCGCTGGGATATACAATATGCAGTCAGTTGCGTCTCTCGCTATATGAGCAATCCTCAACAAGCACACCTGACTACCGCAAAGAACATTATCCGCTATCTAAAAGGGACACTCAACTATGGCATCTTTTATCCTTCCAATGATACTGGAGAATTATCCGTCTTCACAGATGCGGATTGGGCAGGGGAATCAGACTCACGAAGATCAACCTCTGGCATTTTATATAAACTAGGCTCTTCTCCAATTGCTTGGACTAGTAAACTACAACCCACCCTTGCCTTATCTTCAACTGAGGCTGAATATCGTGTTCTTTCAGAAGCAGCTCGTAACATCACCTACATTCGACGTCTCCTAGTTGAGCTAAAACTCAGTAGCCCTTCTCCCACCCCTATCTTCTGAGACAACATTAGTAGTATCAAACTTGTTCGTAACCCGGTAATGCATCAGAGAACTAAACATATCGAGTTAGAACATCACTATATTTGAGAGAAATATAATGATGGCTCAATTGTTATTACATATGTTCCTTCTCATCTCCAGCAGGCAGATTTACTCACTAAACCTTTGGCCACCAACCCATTTATTGCCAATAGAGATCTTACAGGTCTCAAACCTATACCATCATGCCATATCTCTACATAGTATATGATCCTCTGTAGATATATCCCTTCACCTCTCTTATCAATTCAACATGTGATTCTAGTCTTAGTCCTCTTCCTGTGAATATTAGTTTGTACACTTGTGTCACTAGCAACCTCAGCTGATCTCTCAACTGTGTCATCACCCCTTGAACTCTCTCTTCGATTTTGACACCGTGGCTACTCCAATGAGGTTTGAGAGGGGGTGTTGGAGCAATCAAACCTCCTTGTACCATAAGCTTAGGCCACTGCCACCACCAACGTAGTCTCTGTAGATTCATCCTTCACCTCGTCATCTAAACACTTGTACTTAACCAGACACATTGCTTCATTGTGATTAAGTTTGTGAGCTTACACTTCTACAGTTGCTGCTGTATTGGCACAACTAAGTTTGATATCCTCTGAGATTGAGACCTCTAACATGAATGTTCAAGAGTATTTAAATTATGAGCTCGAGTTTAATTTGAATAATCCTTTTCAGCCCATTGATGAAGAAATTATTGAAATGCTTCCATCTCAACAACTAGGTAGTGAACACAAAGATAGTGATCACAAAAATAGTGATCCTGATGAAGCTAATCCTCGCATAGAGTAGAAGAAATTGTAGGCTTTAAAGATGTAGGTAGTGTTTTTCAAACTTTGAAGAAGTTTTTGGAGCAAAGACCTAATGACACCATGTTATCTATTAGGAATATTGCAGCACTAGAAAAGGAAGTAGCATCTTGGCGTGTAGCAGAAACTCGCCAAAGTACTATTGATTCATTCATTCGATGGACTTAGGTGAATAATGAATCATTATTTTGTGATTTCATCCATTTTTTCTATAAATGTTATGTATTTTCCTTTTTAATTTTTCTAAGTGTTATTTTTTATAAGTGTTACAAATCATCGGCATCACCCTCTATAAGTGTTATGTGTTACTAGTGTCTAAGTGTTAACTAAAAGTATGCTCCCAACCCCTAACACTTACCAAGGTTTGACAATAGACGTATTTAGATGTATTCTTTCTGTACATGTATTTGTTGACTATATTATTCCGATGGAATACAAACTTATATGTATATTTGTATTTGGAGTACAAATATATTTATACCGTATTTTATAATCTTGGAGGTGATCCCTTATCTTGGTTGGGGGACCAAAAAAATCACTTTGACCGCAATCACCTGTCAATCCGTACGGTTAAAATTCACAAACTTGGTTTTACCACATCATCTCATCATACTACTAAAATCATAATTTGCGCAATGAACCACCCTGCGATCAACCACGTAGTCAACCGTGCGGTGAACTATAGATACATTACAGTCAACCACGCAGTTAATTGTGCAGTCAACCGCTGCGATCAACCACAGAGTGAACTGTGCAGTAAACTATAGGAAGAAGCCCTTTTTTGTTCGTTTTAGTGGGATCGCCATAGTGGCTGCAAAGGTCAGGGAGTTGTAGCACTTCTGGCTTTCTCCTCAATCTAAACAAAACTAAATTTTCTCCATAAATATTCATTTCAAAGATTTCATCTCTATAAACATAGATTTGTACATCCTTTTTGGCGACAAGAGGGAGTCCCCGTTGTTCATTAATGGCAATATGGCGACATAGCAACGACCATTGATGGAATTTTGGCGATGTGAAATCACAAATTTCCCACTTTTTTGGAAATATTCTATTTTTATATTTATTTTCGCCATTTGGCTATTTTTTGCCAAAAAAAAGGGCTGATAGGAACGTTGTAGTCAACCGCGCAATTAATTGCGCAGTCAACCGCGCAGTGAATCATGTTACCTTTTTTTTAATAGTTTGTAATGTAAAAACTGCATTAAAATGGTTGGACTAGTTTGTTGCAAAGCAAGCACCAATTGCTAGTTATACTACTAAAATCATAATTTACGCAGTGAACCACACAACGATCAATCACGCAGTCAAGTGTGCGGTGAATCATGTTACATTTTTATTAATAGTTTGTAATATAAAAACTACACAGAAATGGTTGGACTAATGTGTTGCAAAGCAAGCGCCAATTGCTAGTATAAGTATAAAAGAAGATCCTACCATTACTTTCTCAAAATATTCATCTTGGTAGTTTTTTTATCATTGGAGTAGAGAACCTTCTAAAATGCCGTGGTCTTTTAGGGGTTAATCCCTGAAAGACCAAGGCATTCTAGAGGAATATATACCCCCTTGATTAAATATTGCAAGGATTGATTATTTGAGAATGTAATTTAGGATCTTCTTTTAAACTTATATGAGATGATGTGGTAAAACTTTTGTGAATATTAAATTTTTGTGAATTTTGGCCTTACGGATTGAAAGATGATTGCAGTCAATCTAAAAAAATCATGCCCCACAAATCGATACTTTATTCACACCAGCCCCCTTCGGAAACCAAAGTTCTTATTATTCTTCGATAAATTGGACCAAATGGCGAGGGTGACTTGGCTTGCAGAAGGTGTAAGGGAACTATCAAACAACTCTTGGGCAACTTGTGCGCCAAGGAGCACTTTAGCTTGCATTGAACACGGTACAAGAAAACTGATTGGATAAGGTGCAAGAATATTGATTGAATAAGGTGCAAGAATATTGATTGAATAAGGGCCTCTTTACATTAGAAACGAGAAGCCTCCGGCCAAACTCCACTTGAGCCATGGCACATTCTTGAGAGGCCAATCCTTGAGAAGCCATGGCCTTTGGGTGTGGTGTAAAGTGAGAGAAGGCCAAAAGCTCCAATGTTGAGCTTTTTCAAAATTCATCTTTAAATATATTAAATGATTGGTTGTGAGTTTTTTGGCCAATGGCCCCCCGGAATTATAGTTAGGCCCACCTCTTGAGGTAGGCCTAACTATAATTCCGGGTGCCCTCATTATTATGCACTTTCGTTGCCACGGAGGACAAAAGTGTTGTCCATGTCATTTTCTCCTCTTTCGTCCCTTGGACTGAAAAAATCGGGTGTAATGTGACATTCTTTGGTCTTCTCGATTTCTACGCCTCCCATTGGCTGAAATTTCTCTCCTCACGGCCTCTCGCCTCTAGTGTAAAGAGGCCCTAAGGTGCAAGAATATTGATTGTTAGGGCCGGTTTACATTAGCCCTGGGGTCGGATGGAAGGCCGGCCGGATTTGCCATCAATCCGGCCCCAATTCTTCCATCCGGCCCCAAATGATGTAAAGCATTGAGGCCGGATTCTAGGGCCGGATTTCAAATTCATCATCATGGCCCTAGTCAATGTAAAGTGTTGGGGCCGGATTCTAGGGCTAAATTTCCAATTTTTAAGTGTCTTAGATTTTCATAAGGTTCAACTAAAAATTATAGAAGCACATGTGTCAAGCTTTTGTCTTTGTTTCTTTCCTTGTTTAAAGAAAAATAGGTTTCATATATTTACTTTATATGTTTTCTTTCCTTACTACATCAAAATAAATAAATAAATAAGAGTATTTTTTCTATTTTCATGATTTTTTCCCTTTTTGATAGGTCTAAAATAAAAGAGAGTTTTTTTTCATATATATGCAACTTCTAATTCCTCTTCCAATTTTGACTATTGGAAAAAAGAGTTTTATTTTCTTTATTTGGCCAAATCCCTTTTTCCGGGTGCATATCCGAAAGGAAGGAGTATTTTAACTTTTTCAAAAAAAATAAAAAAATAAAGATTAAAAAAAAAATTCAAAAAAAATAATATTTTTTCAAAAAAATTAATATTTTTTCAAAAAAATTAATATTTTTTCAGAAAAAAAAATAAAAATTTCAATTTTTTTTTTTCAAAATAAAAAAAATAAAAATAAAATAAAATATTTTTTTAATTAATTGACGGTAGTGATTTGAAGGATCCAACAGAGGAATCGAATCCGGCCCTAGATGGGAGTTTGGGCCACCCCATACCTCGTCCCAATTGCTCCCTTGGGGCCGGATGGTTTGGCGCCAAAACCATGCCACCTAAGGCGACACGTAGGATGAAATGTGGTTCCGGCCGGCCCCAAGTGTAAGGGCCAAACCACACGAGAGGAAAGGCAGTGGGTTGGATGACTCACATTGGTTCAAATTAGCAAGTGGTTGCCACATGAGAGGAAGTAGGGGGAGTGGCAAGAATGACATGGAGCAACTTTGTAGCTTTGGAATTTGCATTGGATGTTGCTTTGGAATCTACATGGCAATGACTTGGCACAATAATTGCCGTTGAAAACTACCAGGCACTACACTAAAGATGACATTTAGTGTAACACCCAGTAAATGACTTGTAAATGCTATAAGTTTTTTCTTTAAGTGAATATTTTTATCAACTATGTTTAAAATGATCCTCTTATTTGAATACTATAGAGAGTTGTGCTCTTGGTAAAAGTTGGCATCAAGAGTAAAAACTTATAGCATTTACAAGTCATTTACTGGGTGTTACACTAAATGTCATCTTTAGTGTAGTGCCTGGAAGTCCACAGGCACTAGTGCCATGTTGGAGGAAAATAATATTTTTCGTGCCACTAGTGCCATGTTGGAGGAAGTTGTGAAACTTCCTCCCCCTCCCATGTGGTAAGGCCCTAAAGCTCTTGGGTTGGATTTTGAGAGATTGAAAGATCCTATTGGTCCAAACTTGGAGAGTTCCGGCCGGCCTTCAATCCAGCCCCAAGTGTAAACTGGCCCTTATTGTACCTACTCTTGCATAGCCTTGGTGTAGAGAAAGAGAAAGCATGAAATCTCTCAAGCACGGTGGACACAAGCAATTTTTAATGCCGAGGACCCCTGCCACGTCGGATTAAAAAGGGTCCATCCAATCAATTTCTCCCCTGATCTGCACCAATAGAAACAGTCCTAGTTGGCGCCCATGCTCTCCATTCGTCCCATGCTTCCTGCATGCCCCTAGTACCCGGAAGATACTCAGCCAATGCACCTTCGATACCAATGTGATACCTGCGGGTACCTCACCTGGACAAACACTCCCAAAACCACCGCTCTTATGATATCTACCAAGAACGTACACCTGATCCTTTATTATTGGTTTCGCGTTCCTCGTTTCCGTCGCACATCAACGCTTGAAATCGGCACTCAGCCAATACTCGGGTGATACTACTATGATACACGTGTAATACCATTGTACTACCCGGAGCGGAGTTGTGTGGTGGAGAGGGATGTAAGCATTTGCAGAAAACTTGCAGTTATGGAATCGGCAGTTGAATGAGAGTTTTATTCAATCGTCTCGCCGTTTCGGAATTGGCCGGCAGGAATGAGACACGGTTGAGAGGTCGGGGTTTGAGAGGGAGAGCGAGAGGAGAGAGGGAGCTATGGGGATGGGAGCGGAGCATGGCGAGGAGGAGGAGGAGGCGGTGTTGGTGACGTTGCCGGGGAAGAACATGTATAGCGGCGGCGACGGGGTGGAGGAGGCCGGGAGGAGCGTGCAGGAGCTTGCGGGCGCGGTGGGAGACATGGTGGCGGACGTGGCGGGCGCGGTGCGGAGCGGCGGCAGGCTGGATAAGCGCACGCAGGAGGCATTGCAGGTGCATGTGCCTCGGCTGAAACAGGCCGCGCAGCGCGTCGCTGCGGACGCCGTGCAGTGGATGCATCAGGGCGGGTTGTGGCGGAGTGCTCTTGTAATGGCGGTGAGCGCTCTAATTTTCACCTTCTAAACCTCTCCTGTTCACTTTTTTAAAAAATAAAATCTATAGAGCTAGACTTGTAGAAATTTTCTTTGGTTTCTGTATATTGAAATTTTGCAAGTCTTTGTGTGATGGAGCTTAAACATTTCATCTGAAAGTCACGGGAACTGATTGAGGTTGGAGAATTAGAGAAAGGTGAAGATGCAGAAATTGTGCTGGCTCTTTTCTGGCATGAAATGGTTCTTTGACCTCACACAGAAATGTTGAGGAATGAATCTTGCTGTTTCTTGAAATTTTGCAATTCTTTGAAATTTTACAATTTTTTGTATGACCGAGCTTTCGATTCTCTTTCTTACTCATAGAGTTCGACTTCCAGTTATTGATACGAAGCGTGTGGATTTTGCTGTATCTTTAAATTTTGCAACTCTTTGTATGATGGAGCTCAAACATTTCATTTGAAAATCACCGGAATTCATTTAGGTTGGGGAATCAGAGAGAGATGAAGATGCAGAAAATTGTGCTGGCTCTTTTTTGGCATGAAATGGTTCTATGACATCTCACACAAAGATTGTTGAGGAATAAATCTTGCTGTTTCTTGAAATTTCGCAATTTTTTTCGGTTTCTGTAAATTTAATTTAGCAAGTTTTTGCGTGATGGAGCCTGAACTTTGAAATTTCACTATTCTTTGTATCATGGAGCTTTCAATTTTCTTTTTTTAATTCATAGAGCCCGATTTCCAGTTGTTTGATACGGAGCACGAGGATTTTATTTGGTTGTTGTATCGTGAAATTTCACAACTCTTTGCAGATGGAGCGTAAACTTCGAAATTTGTATGTCAAAGCTTTCAAATTCTCTTTCTTAAGCATAGAGCTCGACTTCCAGTTTTAGATACGAAGCGTGAGGGTTTTTCTTTCGTTGCTGTATCTTAAAATTTTGCAACTCTTGCTTGAACATCTCATTTGAAAGTCACGGGAACTAATTGAGGTTGGAGAATCAGAGAAAGATGAAGATGCAGAATATTGTGCTGGCTCTTGTTTGGCATGAAATGGTTCTATGACCTCTCACATAAAAATGTTAGAGGAATGAATCTTGCTGTTTATTGAAATATCGCAATTCGTTGTGCGATGAAGCATCGTTGTGAAACTCCTCGTCCGGGAATTGATTGCAATTGAAGAATCAGAGGAATATTTTGATGCGGCAAATTGTGCTGGCTCTTTCTTAGCATGAAATGGTTCCATGACAAAGAAAATCAAAATTCAGAATGAAATTGGTACAGCCCCTTGTTCAGCTGTACTTGAGCCTTGCATTGAAGATGTGCCCTGATGAGAGCCTGTTGTGAAACTTGTCAATCAGAATTATTTGGATTTGTCTTGAATGGTTTTGACGTTTTTGGCAAATCTTGGTTGGACTGATATCTGTTACGACCTTGACTGGCTTGCCGGCATTTCTGATGGCCTTAAATTTTACTGCTGAACTCGAGCCTGGCTTCTAAGATGTGCTCTGATGAGAGCCTTGTTATGAGACTTGTCAATCAGATAATGTGGATATGTCTTAAATGGTTTTGATGTTTTGCGCAGGTTGGCCTGATATCTGTCACTACCTTGACTGGCTTGACAGCATTTCTGATGGCTGTTCTCGTGGCGACGGTGAACGCGGTGATCATTGGGTTTTTGATCTGCCTGTCAGCGGCCGGTGCTTTCCTGGCGATGTTCTGCACGTCGCTCACGTTCATCTACATTGGAGCAGTAGCTGCAGCGGCGCTTGCCATCGGAAGTGCTGTGTTCATGGCTTCATGCGCGGTTCTGTTTTTCACAGGTTTGTACTACCTCTATTTTGAGAGTGAGTTGAATTCGTTGGAGACACGTGATGTTGCTTAGACTATCGGCCGTGTTATTATGAACGTGTGCCCTAAGCTGAAGAGTAAGAGATGTTTGAAGCAGAAACAGACATTGGATTTGGAATGCATCCCATTCCATCTGAATATGGAAGGGTTTTTATTTTAGGTTTCCGCCAAGCAGATATTACCGCAGCAGGTTCATCTATGTACACTTGAATGTTAATTTGAAGTCCAATAATTGCATTCATCTTTTTCTTTTTTCAAAAAATAATTTCCTAAGGTTTTCGACATTGACGTTTTAAATTATTCTGATGTCCAGCTACTGTATATGTTATGACAGGATGGGTACTTTTCGCGTGGACAGTTTGGGAAGTGATGAAAAAGAGCTTGAATCTCGTCAGAGGCACTCTTCCTGATCTGTCGGAAAAGAAGGTATTTATGCCATTACATACTCTTCCAAACAGCAAGGTGCGTCAAACTTGAAGATGGTCTGGAAGGAAACCGTCATCCTTAGAGTGCGCTTCAATATACACAGCTCCAACATTGTACATGAGACTTGCGTTGGCTTTGTACGAAGTGATATGTCATGTTCTTTTGTAGTACACATAGGCCCTTCACGTAAATATCGTTTGTAGGGTCCATCAAAAGTCATGATGAACATGTCCTGTTCTTTTGGACATCGTGACTTAAATTGTGCTCCAAGTTCCGATTTCGAGTGTTTTCTTGTCGTCTCTTCGCACTGTTCTCAGTTGTTCTTCTATTGTGCTCTGTTGTTCTGTAGAATTTTATGGAGAATTACTTACTTTTCGTGATTCCTACTGTTGTGAAGAATATACGGAAAGGCGTCATCACCTTCGGGTAGTTTCTTTCACATCATTGCCACCCAACTCAAGCTTGTAGAAGCAGCAAAGTTCATCACTTTTTGAGTGGACGAGTAAGGTAAAAAAACACTTTAAAGCCACTGTTGACCTTTTAAAGCCACTGTTGACCTTTTACCGACCTCTAAAATTGCAGTAGTAAGTCCGGCTTAAGTTTTGGGATTTATAAAGTTATATAAAAGTGTGTGCCAAGATTTTGAGGGATCGCTTTCACAGTCAATAAAATCTAACAAGGTGAATAATGAGAATGTTATTCTAAAACTCTACTTTTTTCGGGAGTTCCCTCATATGTATTATTAGCTAAATCACTCCTTCAATGTTGTCTCATCTACTATTATAAGAGATAAAATATTAGGTCGCCAAGGAGGATATCTTGCCTATAACTCTTTCTACTATTTTTTGCAAGCGTCTAAATAAATTGTTGCTAGGAAATAATTTCATTCAGAACTTTTTGTCAAGTTTGCTATCATGGTGTAGTGTGAATTGAAACTTGATTATTCATGTCTATTTTTCTTATAGGTATTTGAAAGTTCCCAGTGGTTGCAATCAGAATACCATTAAGGTTTAATCTTTAGTTGCTATACTATTATACTACAACATTATTCTCCATTCATTAGAAGGTATTCATATATTTTAATCATTAATAAGGCTCATCTATATAAAAAACTGGACTTAATAATTGCAACCTTCTAAATCATTTAAATAGCTAAAATTTGTCCCAAAAATAACTTGATTATACATTTTGAATACTTTTATGAAGATGTAGCACAAAATAGTAGCTTTACATGACTTATTAGACTTTGAGGTGCTCCAAATTTTTGTCACACCCTATTAATGTTAGGATTTTTTTTTTTTAAATTTTAAAAAACTCTTATAATGTCAAAATTCCATAGAAAGAAAATTGAAATGAAGGGGGGTTTACACTCAAAGCAAGGGTTGCAAGGCTCAGAGCTACTAGTAATATGATTGGTCTAGAGTCTTAAATTGACCTTGGTGTGCCTCTCAACTTTCACACTGAAACCAAGGGTGTCTTTAATGCCTACATGGCAACACTTTTTGAAGATTTTGGTGCCAAGAGTACAACCTATTGAGAGAAGTTTGGTCCAAATGACAATGAAAACCCAAATTCTTGATGAGTTGCCATACATTTTTTCATTAACATATTAAAGTCTCACACGATCTCAACCGTTAAATTGAAACAATAACTTATTTATTGTCAAATCGTTTACCTCAAATTTTAACCAAGATTTGTTACCTCAAATTTTAACCTTTAAAATCCTTAAATCTTTAACCTCAATTTTTCAACCTTTAACTTTTTACCTGAATTCTTTTTGTGCAAGTGCTAGTGTTGGAAATTCTTTGTGTAATGAGCATTTTGGCCATTCTCTTGATGTTTTTTTGAACTACAGGTGTGTTTTCTACTAGGTTCCATGACTAAATAAAATAAGAGAAGATTTTTTATTTTTTTTAAATAGGACCTTTAACCTCTAAAAGCCCAAGGTATTTTTACACTAGAAACACTTCAAAACTGCCCGTTCAAGTGCAATGAGTAAGAAGGGAAACAAAAATCTTTTATTTCTACATCTAATTGTAAGATCTCAATGAGTACTTGTACAGTAATGTCCTCAAAAAAATTCAAAAACTTTGACCTCGCGGGTTGAAAGATTAAAGTATTTGAAGCAGAGAAAACGGTTCATTTTCTTCCCAAGGTTAAGTGGATCAGCAAACTTTGACTTCACTTGGTGTCAAGTTTTTGAACTACACAAGGTCTAAAAACAATACCATCATGTTAATCTTGATGTTATTGCCATGTACACTAGTTTTTAGAAGTCTAGAAGGGGTGTAGCATATTCAAAACAGTTGTGCAAGGAGTGGAGGTTCAAAAATTGTCAATTTACGTTTTTTTTTTGTGTACTAGAAATTGATAATCTAGTACGGTCAATAAGATTTTTAGATTGATAATCCAAACGGTCAATAAGAAGGTTTACACCACATCTTGAAGTTGAAAAAATAAAGTTAAAAAAATATAAAGATCTCTAAGTTTTATGCGGAAAAGAAGAAGTTTTTTTTTGTTCCTTGCCCGACGATTGAGGGCCACTTCACACTTGGTGGCTAAATCGAGTGGCCGTCAATTTCCACCACTGAGATTGCTAGAATGGCCAAAGTCCGGACTTTGGGCCTTCACACTTGTGCCCAAACTCCGAAGGCCGTCGTCCTACATGGCAACACTTTTGGGCTGTTTTGGAGCCAAAGCGACGGCCTCTAGAGCAAAACTTGGATAGCCCATTATAGCGGATCCAAACTACAATCGAGAGTTCGTCGATTTTTACTATAAAATAATTAAAAATTGATAAGATCTGGACCAATAGATGAAAGAGGCCAAATTTTTTGGCTGATTTTTATTGGCTGGTTATTTTGGCGTAGTGATATGGGATTTGGACCTTTGGACTTGGCCTTTGGGGCTTCACACCACGACCGGCCAAACCTTCAATCTATATTATTTAATGTATTTTTTTGACAAAAAAGTTTGGACTCTCGCCATAGTTTGGCCACTCATTTTGACGGACGGTCACTCAACTTGGGCATAGTGTGAAGCCGCCCTGACAATGTATGAAAATGTTTGACTTGGGTTAACATGCTTTTTTTCACTAAAGACAAGAAATGTCTTTTGACAATATGAAACAAAATCACAATAATTGCTAATATTAAAAATCTCACATTTCATAGAGTGTCCTTGCAAAAGTTTTTGAAGTTGCCCGAAGTGCCCGCTCTCCCCATTTGAAATTCAAAACCCTATAATTTTTTCATTGAATGTCAAAAAATTGGAAAAAAATTATACCCACACGAAGCTTTTAGTAATGTCCATCTACA
Organism: Bryoerythrophyllum caledonicum; assembly: GCA_963971425.1. NCBI lineage: Eukaryota > Viridiplantae > Streptophyta > Bryopsida > Pottiales > Pottiaceae > Bryoerythrophyllum > Bryoerythrophyllum caledonicum. The sequence continues at coordinate 11,108,108 of OZ020514.1, forward strand.
GTAGAAATTTCAATGAGGAATGTTTTGAATTGATACCATAGGAACTCGCCCAAACCTTGAAGAGTCCCCCGAGGGGACTCTTGGGTCTTTAGGGGTTAAGAAGTAAAAACCTAATTGGAATTTGCCAAATAGTTTGGATCATAGCCTCTCAACTTGATCCTTTTGGGCTTTCACACCACGAGGTCGCAAAGCATATTTTTTACATTGTTTTCAACTCCAAAACTTGACCTCTCAGTATAGTTTGACGGGGTTGGACTCTTGGTCCAAACGTGAAACCCCTTTGAAATCAATATTCTTAGAATCAGATATAATCCATGCTCTAGATCAAAATGGATAAGATCATTTTTTCTAAACGCCAAAATCCATACCAAAAGAAATAAGGACCATTTCGCAATAAGTTTACACGCTCTTTCCAAGAACAATCTCGTGCCCTACTCATTGTTATGAAAATAGCTTCCCGGAGGAAGCTTATCCAACTTTCAAAAATGTCACATGTGAAAATTGAGGCCGGCCCATCCACGGCTTTGCCGAAGATACGATATTGATTTTTCTCCCGGGAAGATCCACAACACACTTGAATTCCTTTCGGGTTGCCCCTTGCTTATCACATGCTTGTTTTTCTGGATCAACTGTCAACTCGACACATCTGTGACGTATATTTAGCCACATCCAGTCAAAGTTACCATTTGGTGGTTGAGGTGATATTTTTTTATTATCTTTTGATTTGGCAACACATGCTGAGGAAACTAATATTGTACGAGGCACATGCCAGAATTTCAAAGTCTATTTTATGGAAGAGAAAGTTTGGAATTCATAGAATGTTCATGTTCATGGGAAACTGTAACCTATCCAACACATGAAGAGCATGATTGTGTTTGAACTTCTTTTTTAAGAAAATAAAAATCAAACTAGGAGTCCTATGATTATAGCATGTGCAAACCAGTGCATTTCGGAATCGATGACGGAAGTTTTAATCACAAATATGCAGTCAAATAATAAGAAAAGTTTCATTCTAACAAAAACCTATAGAGATAATATTTATTATCAGAAAACATAAAAATTATGTCATCTTTTTAAAGTATTGGCGAGGATAGGCACTTCAAAAACTTTTGCTACAACATAGTTTTCCACAAAGTGAAGGAGTCACCGTGAATTCTAGGGTCTTTTGTGAGTAATTGGGACCACATGCTCATGGTGACTTGGCTTGGGAAAGGTGCAGGGAACCACCGGTCAACTTTTTGGGATCTTGGGGTACTATGGGGGAGCTTCAGCTTGCCTGGGGTAGGGCCCAAGAGCATTGATTGCTAGGCATCTCATTAGTGCCACAAAACCCAAAAATAAAAAAAATAAAAATTGGTAGTCTATACTCATGCATAAAAAAATGGTCATGTTTGGCACCACGGTCATATTGTATTGGCTTTCTCCTTCAGAAAGCACTTTCACAGAAAAAAAATGTTCTATTAAATATGATATTTTTAATACATGGAAGTGACATTTTTCTATTTGAGATTGTTAAAAAAATGCCTTCTACAGTGTGAAACTTTCACACCAAGATGGATTCAAGCAAAGTGCATAAAACAAATCTGATTTTCCTCACAACTTTAGAGATCTTTATTTTTTCTCATTCAATTTTTTTTCTTGAAGAAGAAGCATGAAATTTTGTTGCGGTCATTTGGAAAAAAAATTACACAAGAATGACTTATTAATCAAGATGTGGTTTGGTGATTTTTGAACATCTTTTTATTCCTTAATTTTTGAAAATCCTTCTCTTCTCCAAAACCTCCAAGATTGGTGTGTGAGGAACTATCATCACATACATTGTAATGACATAGAATAAATAATTTTTGTAATACAAAAAGTTAACACCACATGAAGTGAGTCAAAGAATGTTGATTGTTGAAATGCCAAGTACCCATTTAGCTTGCATTGGGTAGGGCTCAAGAGCATGGAGTGCCATGCATTTCATTGGTGCAGAAAAAATGAGCATGAAATTCCTCATGCTCTCTAGAGTTTTTTTGAAACTGAAAGGGGTCACCCTGCATGTCACCTCCTACTTTATGTGGTGCCGTGTTATCAACCACGACAGCACAAACAAGGTGACTTTGCTTGGAAAATGTGTAGGTGGAGCTACCGACCAGTCCTTTGAAAACTTAGGCTACTAAAAGGTATCCAATATCCCCTAAAGCATGATTTGTACTTAATGGGTACAAATGGATTTTAGGCAGGTTTCTAAAAATATAGTTTTGAAGATAATCTTTTGACATTTTTTATGAGAGTAGGAAAACGGGTTATCTTTGTGTGGGATTTTTATTTTAAATTCTTGAACTTATAGAGAAAAACTATGGTGATTCAAACATCAAAAGGTCAAGATCCGAGCAGCTGTAGAGATGAATACTGCTACTGTAGAGTTGATTGTTGCACTTTTTTGAGATAGGTAGTAGTGAAAGAAAGTTATTGGTAGTTACTAAAAAAACGCATAGAAATTAAGGATTTTTACAATTTTCTTTTCTTATATCAAATTAAGTTATAATAAACCTATCCAACGTTTGGATTTTAGATCAAACAACTATTTCTCTGTTCAAAAAATAATTTCCTTTCCTAGGTTTTAATTCGTTTGGTCGTTTTTAACTCCTAAAGGACAATTTTCCTTGTAGGGGACGTTTTCCATTTCGGGCAGGTTCCTATGATCTCATTTTTTACCATAAATGTTTGAAATTTTTAATGAAGATGCGGCATAATAGTAGCTTTGTGGGAATATATATTTTTGTTCACACTGGACCTTTAAAAAGAAAGTCATGCTATTCTAAGTCCAAAACTGGGGGCTCCGGGCAATTCCAAAATTTTACAAAAAGTATCTATTCAGATTTAGATTCTTCATACACATAAAGAATATTACTATATGTGAAGATGTCAAAACACATTTATTGTCTTTAATGCAAAAACCATTTTAACCCAAGTCAAAAAAGCTCACACATTTGTCAGGCAAGGGGGAAATAAAACTTCTTCTTGCACTTGAAACGCTATAATCTTCATATCCGTGCGGTGAATTGCAACCAAAAAATAACAGCATGTTCATACAAAAGTCTATTCATAGATCTTACGGTTAAAACTCAGAAATTTCACTTCTATTATGTGATTTTCATGCTTCTTATTGACTCTGGCTAGTTTGTGAGCAAAATTGGGCGTGGTCCTTTGTGGAGCAAAGATTCCTTTAGCTTGCATTGGGTAGGGCCCAAGAGCGTGCATTTCATTGGTGCAAAAAGATACCGGTATCCGCATTCTCTCATTCTTTCATTATTTAAATCTCAACAATCCTTCTACATTTTTCTCTCCTCTTCTATGATGTGAGTAAAGAAACCGTTTGATTAATAAAAAAGGTGGGACTCACATTCACGTGTGAGGCGAAAGTGCAGACACATGATTCATCTGACGTTACAGATGACACTTATCCCCCCCAAAAAAGTGGGGAAAAAGGATTGAGCACAACAGTGGCTCCTTCTTATTCTTCAACAGTGGTAGTTGAGTATTTAGAAATGCATCATGTGCACAGTGTGTCATGGGGAGAAGAACCAATGGAGAATGTGGGAGGGGAAAAGTGTGAAAAAAAAGAAAATAGGCGTGTGTATTCTCAGCTCAGGCTTTGGGGGGGGGTTTCCTTGATGGGAGGAGGGTACCACAGCTTAATTTTCTCCTTCCACGGATACTGGCGCGACTTGTGGGCGGCCATGGGTCCCTGCGCTCCGCTTGGGGGTGAGTACCCTATGACCGTTTTTCTCTTGGTAGGACCCACAAGCTCACCAGCCCAATGCAGGAAGAAAACAAAAGGAACTTGAGTCGCCAAAGGAGACCGGCGTGAATATATTGTTTGTTTCATTCTTTTCACTAACTTGAGTCCCCGTAGGAGACCGGCGTGAATACATTGTTTGTTTGTTCTTTTCACTAACTTGAGTCCCCGAAGGAGACCGGCATGAATGTATTGTTTGTTCGTTCTCTTCGTTAAGCCTATTGCCACGTGACATAGGTTAGTGTGATAGGACTACTTCCCGTTTCAAGGGTAAACACTTTTCTACAGTAAGTGCCTTAGAGACAACTGACATGGCACGCCCCCACCCAGGTTTTTTTGGGTACTGTGAGAGCAAAATATTGCTCTCTTGTTTTGTTATTGTTCATTTGTTACTTTTATGAATGTAATGTTAACAAGCAATGTCATCTTGAGGTAATTTGACGAAATTTAAGTTAATTAAGTCGTGAATGCAATATGCATGTTAGAGGATAGTTGTTGCAAGGCCTTGGGTAGGATGTTTGGCACTAATTTAAGCTTTAGGTTTGATTTAGTGGAGAAGGACTAGAGGAGGGAAGATCCCCCCTAGTGAATCCTAAAATTAGGAATAGGGTTAGTTGCTTAATTTAGAGTTGAGTGTTTTACCGTGGGCCTTGCGCAATTAGCTTGTAATGTTCATGGTTGTGTTTATGGCTTGATTGTCTTGGTTTTGTTCATTTAACTTCGTGGTGGTGTTTGTGAGTTACATTCATTCGTGGAGGTTCGTCAAGAATGGAGCTCCATGGAGGTTGGGAGCAACATTCATTCGTGGAGGTTCGTCAAGAATGGAGCTCCATGGAGGTTGGGAGCAACATTCATCCGTGGAGGCCTTAGGGTTAGAGCCTTAGGGTTAGGGTAAGCCGCCTCTTTGGCGGCTCCTTTTTTTGTACTTAAGAGCTTGTTTTCAAGCTATTCTCAAGCCCTCAAGTTCTCAATCAATCCCTCTCTTTGTATCTTGATTCATCTTGTGTCTCTCCCTCTTCCTTTTGTTATGCTTAGTTGTTGAGAGAAGGAAGGCCATGGGCCTCCTTTTCTCTAATATTGATCCCCTCTTCCATTGTGTTTGTACTTGCATTGTACTCAAGTATAGTGTGGTGTTTTAGCTCATTTCCATGGAGTGTCTCTCAGTCAATTGCTCATCAGTCCTTCAATTGTTGTCCAAACAGATCAAGATTTGAGATGGTAGTAGATCTCTTCAGTAGCTTTCCGTTGGTACATGGCGCGTCCAATTCGGAGTTATAGGGAGTGAGATACACCCCTCCAAAGTTCCGGGTGTAGTAAGGGCTTCCCCCGCTGGCAGTAGAAAAGTAGGCCCCAGTCTTTTAGCAATCAGTCCTAGGGTTTTGGTCCTATGCTTCTGAGATTTTAGGGGTAGATGCGCAATTGGCTTAGCTTTCCAAAAAGCTATGGCACGCCCCAATCGGAGCTAGGACAAAGAAATGGCAAGCAAAAAGCTAGAGGTCACTTCCAAGGTGATCCGGCGGAGCAGTTTCCTACTCAACCCCTTCTTGTTTTTCATCCTCTTGTCTCCTCTTCTTCCTTGATCCTCTCTTCTTGTGATTTCTTCCAATTAAACCCTTGTGACCAAAGACCACCTCCATGGTGGTTTTTTGGGTTCACAGGTACCCATACAACGAGGTCTTAAGACTGTCTGCCATGGGTGGGTGGACTATGGTGGTAGGCACCACGCCAGCCTGGAGATTTGAACTCACAACCACCTCACTAGTGTGCCATGATCCAAACCACTATCAAGGCCTAACCCAATGCATATTTTAACTCCCAATTCAAAACCAAACCCAACCTAACCAAAACAACCAAAGCCAATGCAAAAACCAAAACAACTAAACTCAACCTAAAGACCAAAACAACCAAACCTAACCTAAAAACCAAAACAACCAAACCTAACCTAAAAACCAAAACAACCAAATCCAACCCAAAAACCAAAACAACCAAACCCAACTAAATAACCAAAACAATGAGATCCGACCTAAAAACCAAAACAACCTAATCCATAACAAAGCTTACCCAATTTAGGAATCAAATCAAACAAGACTTAGGTAAACCCCCTATAATGACAAAGAAGTAGAAGAAGTCCGGCTCTGTAGGAGGCCGAAGTGAATAAAGTGTATGTTTGTTCCACCACTAAATTCATGTCCACCGGACATAGGTTTAGTAGTATAGAACTGCTCCCTACAATGACAAGTGCATATATGGAGAGAACAAATGATAATACCTTCATTTTTCAATGATAGCCGATAGGATTACAATATTAGCCCAAGTGATTTTTCGAAGTAGTTATGATTTCTCAAAGTGTGCTACCATATTTAGCCAATGACCACCAGTAGGTAACCTCCCTCCATAAACGCTGACGAAAAGTAAGGGTTGATGACCGATAGCAAACATCCATTTGGAGATGAATATACTTCAATAAATAAGTGTTGGTTACAAGTTTCGGATTCGTTATCAGGGGATTTATGTTGAAACCCCCGGTTGAACCAAGGAAAATGATTATCCAAGGAATCAATCCAAATCCAGTCTCCAAACGCAAACCAAAGCAACATGAGCCTCGAAGCTTAACCTTAAACGTTAAAAGGTGGCCCCAATATTCTACATGTGTAATGTCGTACTTGACCATGATAAGATCGAGATTGATTGAACCTTAACCTTTAAACATTAGAAGGTTAACCCCTAAAAGCCCAAGAATCCCCTTGGAGGACTCTTGAAGGTTTGGGCTGGTTCTTATGGTGTCAATTTATAACATTCCTTTTGGAAATTTCTAATGTAGATGGACATTGCTAAAAGCTTCATTTCTCGTGTGAGTCTAATTTTTCCCTAAATCCGGCATTTTATGAAAAAATTATAGGGTTTGGAATTTCAAATAGGGAGACCGGGCAAGTCGAGCAACTCCAAAAACTTTTGCTAGGACAATCTATTGAATGTGAGATTTTCAATACTAAAAAAGAATATAATTTCCTTTCTTAATGTAAAAAAAAATCTCTTGTCTTAAGTGGAAAATAGCCTAAGTCAAACATCTTCACACATTGTCACAACTTTGTTGGGCAAGGTACCAAAAAAACTTCTTATTTTCCCTATAAAACTTAGAGATCTTCATATTTCTTACATTTTATTTTTTCTAATACAAGATGTGTTGTGAACCTTCTCATCAACTATTTGGATTATCATTCTAAATCATATTTACTTCACAAAAAAATAAAATGTGAATTGACAGTTTTTGAACCTCAACTCCTTGCACATTTGTTATAAATACGCTACACCCCTTCTCTACCTCTAAAAATTGGTGTACAGTGGGGTACCATGCAAAATGTCGTTTTTGAATTCGCAGTGAGAAAAATTTCAATACTGCCAACTTTGAAAGCCTCCTGAGAGCTCAAAAATTGTTATTTTACCACAAAATTTTGACCAAAGAATAATCTTTAAGTTAATTACGTGTATGCCAAATTTCAAGGCCAAAAAATTCACCGAAAAAAAGTTATTCAAAATCTACCAACATTGGCAGCTGTGGAAATGTTTTCACTGCTGCCAACTTTGACAGCCTCCCAAAGATTGTTTTTTTTTTTTTTTTGCCATGAAATTCTTGGAACAAAAACCTCTTTATGTTAATAACATATGGTAAAAATTTCAAGGCCAAAAGATTAATACAAAAAAAGAAATCCACAATCTACCAACATGTGTAGTTGTGGGAAACAATGGAGGAAACCATTTCATTGCTACCAACTTTGACACCCTCCCAACGGTTGAGAAATTGTCTATTTACCATGAAGTTTTTGGCACAACATGCTCTTTATGATAACAACATTCATGCCAAATTTCAAGGTCAAAAAAATTATACAAAAAAAAACATTTACAATCTACTAATGTGTGTAGTTGTGAGATACCTTTTATTAAAGACATTGAAATTGTTGAAGTGTGTCAGGCAATCATGCTTCTAGATTGAAATTCTCTAGATGATGCAATCTCTAATCACAAATGCTTCTCAAAAAAATCAAGGATAGCCTAATTTAGTTGTGTGCACTTGTCACATCTCAAAGACTGCACTTGTTTAAAAATTAGAGACTATATATGCATGAAGAAGCTTTTTCCTCTCAATAAGAATGCTTGCATTTACAATAGAGCATTATAGGAGGTGGGATGTGGGATGATGAGAGAAGCAAGTGATGGGTGATTATTTTCTAAGCACAAGATTGAAACTTTGTGAACATGAGTGATTGACTGCATGAAAGATGAGTTAACTGAGTAAGTCTAGGCTATGTGATAACTGAGTGGATGAGGCATGGGATGAGTGTCTGAGGATATATGGAGGTATGTGAGATTTTCTTTAAGAGTGAGTGAGGTTATAACTTACATGTGGTGACTGGTGAGGTCTGCTGAATGAATGAAGGTTGTGAGGCAGGATGATGGTGAATGATTGAGGGTATGTGAGATTTTTTTCTGATGACTGAGTGAGGTTATATATGTGTTCAGTGAGTGAGGCTGGATCATGGTGATTAAGTGAAGGTTGGATCATGGTCACCGAGTGATGGCTATTTCAGATGAAACTCGTGCTCGCGTAGTAGGTTTGAGTGAGGCAGAGAAGACAGGAGTTGACATTGCAGCTATTGTTAGGGTCCATGTTAGAACAGTTCAGAGGGTAGTGAAGAAATTTCGAGAAGATGGAACCTATAAGTGCGAACCTTGTGGTGGAAGTCATGCTAAAAAACTTAGTGATAGAGATGTCCGTGCTCTTATACGTGTCTCAAAAACTCATCGTCGCTTGACACTCTCTGAGATCACTAATATATGTTCTACTCAAGTGTCTAAATCGACTATTCGAAGGGCCTTACATGAGAGTGGCATTTTCAGTCGAATTGCTGTTAAAAAACCTTTTTTGACACATCGTCACATGTCTAAACGATTGGCATTTGCTCAAAAGTATTAAGGGTGGACTATAAAAGAATGGGAGAGAGTTGTTTGGACAGATGAGTCTACCTTTGAAGTTGGAAAAAATTCTAAACAAGTTCATGTTTGGAGAAATGCATATGAGCGCTATTCATCAAGTTGTATAGTTCCAACTTTTAAGAGTGGGAGAACTTCTTTGATGATTTGGGGTGCATTTGCTGGAGGAAAAAAGTCACAACTTGTTTTTATGCCCAAAGATAGACGTTCTGCTAAGGATTTTGTTGAAGTGGTCTACAATGTGGAGTTGCTTCATTCTATGAGTAGAGTGCCACAGGGATTGCTCATGGAAGATGGCGCACATGTCCATCGTAGCAAAGTATGTGAAGAATGGAGACAAACACACCTTTTGGATAAGCTCGATTGGCCTGCAAATTCTCCCGATGTCAATCCAATTGAGAACCTTTGGAAGATTTTGAAAGATGTTGTGCAACATGGCCCAATATGTCCAAAAAAATTGGATGACTTGAAGGTAGTTATTGAAAGAGAGTGGAGGTTAATCAATGGTACAAAGCTCCTTCAACTACCCTACGTGGAGGTCTACTTCGTACATAATTAATTCAAAATGGACTGTGTCCGAATTTCTTGGAAAATATATACATTTCGTCTAAGGTGATACCCATGTGATGCCAAGGTCATACTCATGTAATATCTATGTGATACTTGTGTAATATCTAGGTAATACCCATTCAGTCCGAACCGTTGTGCAAGGAAAAAATAATTAATTCGACACAAGATTGTTGAACTAGACCTTGGGGTACGGTATGTCATTCTATGCCCTCTAGGTTACAAGCAGTGATTAAGGCAAATGGAGGACATACACGTTGGTAGATTGTAAATGTTTTTTTTTGTATAATTTTTTTGACCTTGGAATTTTGCATGAATGTTTTTATCATAAAGAGCATGTTGTGCCAAAAACTTCATGGTAAATAGACAATTTCTCAACCGTTGGGAGGGTGTCAAAGTTGGTAGCAATGAAATGGTTTCCCCATTGTTTCCCACAACTACACATGTTGGTAGATTGTGGATTTCTTTTTTGTATTAATCTTTTGGCCTTGAAATTTTTATCGTATGTTATTAAAATAAAGAGGTTTTTGTTCCAAGAATTTCATGGCAAAAAAAAAATAATTCAATCTTTGGAAGGCTGTCAAAGTTGGCAGTAGTGAAAAAATTTCCATAGCTACCAATGTTGGTAGATTTTGAATAACTTTTTTTCGGTGAATTTTTTGGCCTTGAAATTTGGCATACATGTAATTAACTTAAAGATTATTCTTTGGTAAAAATTTCGTGGTAAAATAACAATTTTTGAGCTCTCAGGAGGCTTTCAAAGTTGGTTGTACTGAAATTTTTCTCACTGCAAATTCAAAAACGACATTTTGATTGGTACCCCACTGTATAAGGCAATAACATTATCATTAACATGATGGTAATATTTTCAGAGCTTGTGTAGTGCAAAAATTTGACACCAAGTGTAGTCAAAGTATGTTGATCCACTCAAAGCAGGGAAGAAAAAGAACGGATTTCTCTACTTCAAACACTATAATCTTTCAATCCATGTGGTCCATGTTTATGAAATATTGTGAGGACGTTAAAGAATAAGTCTTAATTAAGACCATATGGCTAGATGTAGAAATAAAAGGTTTCAATTACCTCATTACTCATTGCACTAGAATGAGTAGCTTTGAAGTGTTTGTAGTGTGAAAATGCCTTGAGCCTTTAGGGGTTAATATATACCCCCATGACCGTCACCTTCCTAACACCGCCACTCTCTATTTGGTCTCACTTCCACCCCACATTACCACCCAATCACTCTTTGTCAGCTCCACATTAAGGCCTACTATTGGTCAAGACCCCTGACTTTTGGCCGACACTCGTAGGGGGTTAGAGCCTGGTTCCATGTAATGCCCAATCCATCATCTCTGACGGGGTCGGGTCACTTCCATGTAGCTAGCTTCTCACCCTACCCAAAAAAAGATGGTCGGATGTAGCTAATTATCTCGGGGATGATGGAGCCACTTTTCAAGCCCATCAACTTCTCCATTCCTCCCAACATACTACTCAGAGCAATGACACATGGAAAACTTCAAGGTGAAACCTGTCAGATTCTCTTAATAAAGGTACAACTTGGAAGCACCTAAAACCTTGGGTTGATTATAATAGTTGACGGGTGTGATGCATGGAAGTGGCCCTACATTTTCTTCCCTACATTCTGCAAGTAGGGAAGCTTCAGTGATAATTCGGGTCGGGCATTACATGAGGATTCGCCCTTACCTAGCGGCACAATTGGGCTAAAGTAGCACCCAACTCTTAAAATCTTCATAACCAACTCAATTTTCATCGGAAAAATATGAAATCACTTGGGTTGAGATTGTAATTCTATTGTCCATCACAATAAAACAACGATTCTGATTCTCCATATGTGCACATTGCTTAATCTGGGCGGTCATGGGCTGGCATTCCTTAGTTGAAGAATTTTCAATCCAAAGGTGTAACTTTACTACATCGTTGTATTCTACATTGTTATACTCTACAGAGTAAAGTACGTACCTAAGCATACGGTCCCCCCGCCGAGATACGGTAGCAAAGTTAGCAAAGCACGGGCAAAGCGCGGGCGGTGCAAGGCGCTCCTCTCGCACTGGAAGTGGAGGCTGGTGACCATGGAAAGCACGTGCGTTTTGGCAACAGTTGCAGCCACCTCACCGCACTCTACTGTACCAGCAGCAGCAGCAGCACCACAGCAGCAGGACCAGGAGCAGCAGCAGGAGCACAACACAAGGCGAAGAAGTGGGAGAATACTAGTAACTACCAAGACAACAGTAGTCCTAGTACCACCATCCTCTCCTCTCCTCCTCTCTCTCACTCCACCTCCTCCCTCACCTCACACGCGAGAAGAGGCGCAAGCAAGACTCGAGGCTCGTGGAGGCGCTAGCTCGGTGGAATTTCGGACGAGGACGTGGTGGTGGGAATTCATGACGCCGAGAGCGGCGAGTGGAGGATCATTGTCGCCGACCCCAAGTTGAGGAGGCTTGACACGAGAGAGAGAGTGAGAGAGAGAGAGAGTGTTTGCCAGGGCTAGGTTTGGGTGATGGCGCGGGAGCCGGTGGCGATAGATTTTGTAGGGGTGGGGGGTGAGGGTGGCATGGCGGCGACGCGCCTGGTGAAGCCTGTGCCCACGTCGATGAGCGTGGTGCCAGAGTACCACACGGCGGCGGCGGCGACCACGAGCGCTGCCTTGGGGTTGTCCAACGTCCGCAATTGGACTGAGAACGCGTCGCCTTTTGCTCGCCCATCTGGTGATGGTCATCCCCATGCGGCCCTCGTTTCTAGATCAGAGCAGAGTAGTACTTGTTGCAGATCTTGGTAGTTTTGAAGCTGGTGCATGTGTTTTGCAGTGTCCTGATGGGAGATGTTTCCTGCTTGTTAGTTGTCTGCATGCGAGTGTTTATGCGTTCTGTTATGTTAGTTCTGCATCTGTGGCAGGGTTTGGAGTTGCTGCCATGCTTTTGAGGTGTAATGTGGGTGCTCTTTTTTTGGGTTTGGGTGGGAGATTGCTAGTCATGTATTTGAGATGTAATGTGGGTAGGTGATGGTGGGGAATTTGAGTCGGTCATGGTCGATATGATGTGATGGAGTGTCTGATTTTTTTTTGGGCTTTTGTGATGCGTAGGTCTGAGCCAGCCGTCATGGGTCAATAAACATACAATGGCCATGAGGCAGCTTCAAGGTCAAAGCTATGGGTTGACCATGGGGGAAGTCGTCTCGGACGGGACATGTTCGGTGAGACGTGACCCGCAACAGGAGTCAAGCGTGTCAGCAAGCCCTTCTTCACACCACACCGTAATAACTCGCACCATCGTCTAGAGCTCACTTTAATTTTCATTTTTTTAATGCTGATCTTTGGCATCTTGGCTGATGGCATTGTTTGGTTTAGCAGACGGTGAGCTCTTCAAACCGGTTTGAAGTCTTTGCCCAACAACTCGCACAGCAAGCACGGAAGGCGGCATCCATGTATGCCAATCCACCACAGCAAAGAAACGTCGTGTCCATGAGGGCACCCAGCAGCGACGAAACCCGTGCCAGCGTCTCGGGTGCCGAGCCCTCTCACGTTTCTTCCAGCATGCAGACCACTGCATTTGGGTCGCCAGTACCATTCTACAGCACAATGAAGCCTGAAAACATTCCTCAACAAGAGGAAGTCAACATGGTGCCAGCTCATGCCTTTGAACGGTACTGTAATCACTAAAAGTCACATGTTTTTACTTGCGGTTGATGTACCCGTGGACGCACCAATCTGACATTGCAATGCATCCCAGGCTACCGGTGAGGGGCGGGAAGCAACCCCAAATGGCCCAGCTGACCATCTTCTATGCGGGCACAGTCAATGTGTACGACAAAGTACCACTCGACAAGGTGAGCTTTGAATTACTTACCACTATGTTTTTACGCGTTGAGAGAAAAAAGTCATGTCTTAACTTTTGTTTCTGATTCTCGATGCAGGCTCAGGCGATCATGCTGTTAGCGGGGCAAGGGAGCTCCATGTCTTCTCATGTGGACAGTCGCCTACCCACTCCTGTTGCGCAAGCTAAAGTGAGCCGGACCTCACAAGAGACAACCACCACTTCTGTTGGTCCACCATCAGCGGCAACTACTACTTCAAATCGGCCCGCTCCCACAACTACAGGAGGTGAATGTAATTTCCTCTTTTCCACTTTTTCCTTCTTTTCTTTTGCGATTGTTGGAGACATTTTTTAAACCTAAATTATGAGGCATGATGTGCTGATTGGATTTGTACTTGCGGTGTAGTTGAACTGCCGCAGGCAAGAAAAGCATCCTTGGCTCGGTTTCTGGAAAGGAGAAAGGACAGGTATTTATCGAACCATAGCCGTCAATTCAATTACAAACAAGACCAATTTTTGCTGTTGTTGGATGCAAGCGATGTCGGGTTGTAACGTGATATCTGTACAAAATTCTCCCACAGGGTACGCAAAGGACCGTATACTAACAGAAACCAAGAGTTAGCAGCGCAAGAAGCAAGAATGAGATTGAGCCATCCAAATATGCCGAGCCCCTCTTCGTCACCAGTTCGATCGCCTATGCCAAGCAACCAAGCTTTGATCGGCGTGGCTTCTTCAAGTGGTACTGCTAGTGAGCCACATTCTCCGAGCCTGCCGAGGGAACATAGCATTTCACAAGACAGAGGTTTGGATGTGGCACCATCATCACCATCGAGGACGATTTCGGGGGGCAAGGCGATGACCGAGCATCATCCATCATGATAACAAGTTCCATTGGTTGTGCTTGTGAAGTGATTTTTTTTTTAATGATCCAATAGAGCAACGTGTGAATAGCTGTACATACTTTAAGGAGAAGAATGTTGAGGAGTACTTTAAGCCAAGTAAGCAGTTACCTTTGGCTGAGGTTAATTTTGTGCCCACATTGAATACATTTACACGCTTTTTCTGACATCTGAGGTCACAAACGCCACTAGATTTGAATTCTTGTCAGCGTCCCCAGCACATGTGAGAGATTGCGTCATTAATCTCTTGTATTTTAAAGGCCGTACTGACGTAAAAGTCGATGAATTTGTCAACAACACAGTGGAGAGGGCTCATGTCATATGCTCTTGTCCCTACAAGAGCATGTGTGAAGAAAGTCTTGTGCTTGTCCATGTGAAACAAACATGGGATATAAGTCACGAGCACAAAAGTACACGGAGGAATGCAGTCAAGAAGCTCTCCTTTGCCATTCAACTACTCGTATAATGCAACAAACGGTTTGCATGTCCAATACGTGTTGTAGAGCATTCAAATCGTGAATAATGCATCCTTGGCCATTCAATCACTTTTATAATGCAACAAACTGTCACCAAATCTGATAAGTGTCATAGAGCATCAAAATCTTGAGTAATGATTAGGTTTAGAGAGGAAATCTAGACTATATCTTAAATGAATCAACTACAATAAAGAAAGGCTTTTAATTTACAAGAATAGCCAATAGAATTGTAATTTCAACCCAAGTGATTTCATATTTTTCTGATGATATGTGAATTTGTTATGAATTTTCAAAGTGTGTGGCCATGTTTAGTTGGTGGCTATCATTAGGTACCCCTTACAAAAACCAACCAAAAGTAAAAGGTCTTGACTACTAGCAAACCTCCATTTGAAGTTAAATGGGTGATACTATATGGAAATGAGTTGAATATACCTCAATTTTATAGGTGTCGGTTATGACCTTTGGTTGGTTACTAAAAGGTTATCTCATTGCAAAGTGTGCATGGCCATTTAAGGGGCATCAACAAACATGATCTAAATGCAAAAGTTTAGGATCTCGAGGAAATTCTCCCCTTGCAACAGGATCTGGCTCCTTTTGCATCATTATGTGGCACCTGTGGAGCGAAAGGAATGATGTTGCTTTTAACGAGGTCAAGTGGAACAAGCAGAAACTTAGGGCCAAAGTTTGGTTTAGTGTGGTGGACTACGGCCGCGCGGCCTGGGCGAGGACGCATTCTAGATGTGCTCTTGCTCCTGATAAGAGTAGGAAGTTCTCGAGGCGGTTCAAAGAGCTTTGGTGCTGCAACGACATTCTTGCCTCTTGGGTGGACATGTAGCCTCACTGGCACTCGTACGCTAGGTATATTAGCAGTGTCTCTAGCTCTAACCCCCCCACTAACCTCTAACCCTGGTCCAGGTGCTAACTCGGCCTCGCCAGACGTGGCGGGGTCTGCCCAGGCTCCTTGTGTGTTCTCCCTCTTCCCTTTGCAGTAAAGGAATCTTTACTTGTGTCAAAAAATCAAAATTAAAAAATGAAAAAGTTGCTTTATGATGGTATTGACTTCTCCCGTATGCAATTGGTTATTTAATGTAATCTGGTTGTGGTTTTCTTACGTGGTCGTCAAGCATGGCAAAGTACATGTGCCCAAGTTGTGGATCATTTCTAGAAATTCAGGGCAGCCTCAAACATGCCTACAAAATGATGATAAGTCAAATCACCACTGGTTGGTCATTTCAAGTGTTCCTCACGAGTTTCACACTTTGACGTAATAGGGTGTCACACTTTAGTTCTCCATTCTCAATCTTCAAAGAATGGGAAACATGTTTATTCCATGAAAATAGGGGAACCAAGAGATTTATCACTATTAAGACTCAATAGAGGTTCTAAAAACCCAAGAAGCCACCTTAGAATGTGATGCACGATAAAGTTTACACCAAGGAAATAAGATTCATTAGTTATATAAACCTTCTCCTTTGTGATGATGGTAAATCCATCGCGTAGTTAAGCCCTAAATGCCCAAGGCATTTTCACACCAAAAACACTTCAAAACTGCTCGTTCTCGTGCGACGAGTAAGGAGGGAAAAAAAACTTTTATTTCTTCATTGAACCATGGGATCTCAATTAAGACTCACTAAGTAACATCCTCACAAAATTTCTTAAATTTTGACCGCACGGATTGAAAAATAATAGTGTTTGAAGTAGAGGAAACCATCCATTTTCTTCTTTGCCTTGACTTTGACTTCACTTGGTGTCAAGTTTTTGCACTACACAAGGTCTAAATCCATTACCATCATATTAATCATGATGTTATTTCCTTGTTCATTAAGTTTTAGAGGTAGAAAAGGGGTGTAGCATATTCAAAACAACTATGCAAGGAGTGGAGGTTTGAAAATTGCCAATTCATGTTTTATTTTTGTGTGCACTAAATATGTTCCATAATGATAATCCAAAGGATCAATAAGAAGTTTTACACCACATCTTTTAGTGGAAAAAATAAAATTTACGAAATATCAATATCTCTATCTTTTATATGTAAAAGAAGAAGTTCCTTTTGGTGCCCGCTCTCCCCATTTGAAATTCAAAACACTATAACTTCTATTTTATTAAATGTCGGATTTTGGAAAAAATTGTACTCACACAAAGCTTTTAGTAATGTCCATCTACAACATACATTTCAAAAAGGAATGTTATAAATTGACACCAAATGAACCAGCCCAAATCTTCAAAGTCCCCTAAGGGGACTTTTGGGTCTTAAAGGGTTAAATTGTTTCATGGAATCAATTCCTAGCATCATAAGTCACCTTTAGCTAAAACCGAATGCGAGAAGAAGGTCCACATGATTTGATGGAGTCCACAATTTTTTCTTTTAGTTAGAGCCTGTATCTCCATGTTGGTTTTTTTAATAATTAGGTAGACCCAAATTGTTGTAAATGGGCTTAGCTAGTATTAGACAACGTAAGCATCAAAATAATCAAAATTGTAGGGACTATTTCGGGTATGAGCAAGGGGCGTGAAAGTTACGGGTGAGCAAAGTGGGCCACATGAAAAAGGACGGACAGTCTAGCCACATGTGACTTGCGCTGTCCGTGAGTACAATCAATCAGTTTGTAAGAGCATGTATACAATTTAAATCATATAGGTGTATACGATTTAAAGTTTGTAAAAGCCATGTGGATTGATTTGCATCACCGCCTCTTTTGCGTGATTCATACTCGATGCTGATCCATTGCAGACCCCAAAGTCCAAGTGATGATTGTGGCCATTGACGGTTGTATCCATTAGTACATCCTCTGAGTTTTTTCTGTGAGGGGTGATCCCATTTGTCAATCCGTACTTTATGATCTTAAGTTGATAATCAAAAACATATCTTGTATAGTTGACCCCTAAAAGTCCATTTAACCCTAGAGATGTTACTTATCTTGGGCAATTCCTATGATTTGAAAAAAAAGTTCAATTTTTTTTTTAACACTTGTAATCTAGATAGTCCTTGGTTAAATCTTTGTGGGGATGTTTTCCAAAATAATTTTGGACTCATGGGTAACAAGTTATAAGCCTTCAAAGTTCAAATGGGGACTCCGCGTAACTCCAATTTTTTTGCTACAAGTTATTTTTGGCATTGAGGTTCTTTGTATAGATAACTAGTTTCATTTTTTAGATAATGTCAAAAAATATATATCTTGTCTTTAGAGTAAAGAAGCATTTCAACCCAAGTAAATCATTTTCACACATTCTTGGGTAAGGTATCAAAAAACTTCTTCTTGTCTACGTAAAAATTTTGAATTTTTTGGGCAAGGAGTGGAGGCATAAAAATTGCCATCACACTTTTTCTTTTTCTTTTGTGTGTGAACTAAATATGATTTAGAATCAATACCAAAAAGGTCAATAAGAATGTTTACACCACATCTTGCCATAGGAAAAAGTTAAAGTTAAAAAAATGAGATATTAAATATGCTACACCCCTTGTCTACTTCTAAAAATTTGGTGTCCAGAGAACTAATATCATGGTATAAATTTTAGAAATTGTGTAGTGCAAAAGTCTCACACCAAAAGAAGTAAAAATTTGCTGATCATCTCAACGTACGAAAGAAAATGAACCTTTTCTCTACTTCAAACATTCAATTGTGTAGTCAAAGACTATGAAATATTGTGATCCTGTTACTCATAAAATCTTAATAAAAAAAACTATGGTTCAAATTGGAAATAAATGCTTTTTCTTCCTTCTTTACTCATAACACTAGAATCAACAATTATGATGTGTTTTGTAGTGTGAAATTGTCAAGAAAGTTAACCCCTAAAGTACCAAGACATTTTAGTGGAATCTCGACTGAAAATTGCCAAGATGAACTTTTTGAGAACATAACCGTAGGATCTTCTAAACTTATGTGAGATGACGTAGTAAAGTTCTGACCATAGGGATTGAAAGATAGATTTGTATTAAAAAGTTGGTCCTGTACGGGTTAACACCAATAGCCTTTGGGGTTTTTATTTTCAAGAGGGGGCCCACTTATTTTAAAGAGGGGATCCACCAATATTAAAGGGTAGAAGAAGGTTCGGAGACTTTGCGGTGAGCGCTTCCTTGAAACTTGGCGGATGAGCACGTTGTCCTTTCAAATAGTGTGCACCGCCATGTTTTGAGCAATCAACTCATAAATATAGTGTGTTGAATTTGTTGCAGTAGCCCAAGGCAGCTTATGAGGTGGAAACCCCCCACCAATCACATGATGAAAAAGAGGATCCAAAAGGAGGGTTGAGAAGGAGGATCCAAAAAGAGGGTTGAGAAAAAGAGGATCCGAAAAGAGGGTAGAGAAAAGAGGATCCGAAAAGAGGGTTGAGAAAAGAGGATCCGAAAAGAGGGTTGAGAAAAGAGGATCCGAAAAGAGGGTTGAGAAAGAGGATCCAAAATAGAGGATTGAGAAGGAGGATCCCAAAAGAGAGTTGAGAAGGAGGATCCGAAGAGAGGGTTGAGAAAAGAGGATCCCAAAAGAGGGTTGAGAAAAGAGGATCCCAAAAGAGGGTTGAGAAAGAGGATCAAGAAAAGAGGGTTGAGAAGGAGGATCCAAAAAAGAGGGTTGAGAAAGAGGATCACAGTTGATTGCGGTAGTTTTACAATCTAATCTTGATAATAAGCACACCCCTAGTTTCACTAAAAAGTGTGATATAAACTAGGTGTCACATATTTGATAATATCACATTTGGAGGATTTATGCATTATGTGATTTTACATATATATACTAGCAATTGGCGCTTGCTTTGCAACGCAATTGTCCAACCATATTAATGTAGATTTTATATTACAAACTATATATTAAAAAGGGAACATGATTCACGGCACGGTTGACTGCGCAATTAACTGCAGCGTTTCTGAAGTTCATTGCATGGATGAATGCATGGTTGATCGTTGCGTGGTTCACTACATAGATTATGATTTTAGTAGTATAATATATATAAAAGATAGAAACAAAAATGAAAATAACAAACTCTCACACTGAATCGCCTCCATCCGCACTTAAACATCCTGAACATGCAAGATATTTGGCAAGTCCTCTTTGTCCATTCTTGTAGAGGGTAATTTCCTTGTTTTCTAAAGGGGAGAAATTCCTTGCAAAATGTTTACGAAGTTTCTGCATCAACCCAAATGATGCATCCATGCCTCAATGACGATGGGATGCATCAATGCCTAAATGACCATTACCATGCCAGGCACCAGGGTGGCTGTGGTTGAAGGCCAAGTTTGGAGATGGCTAGAGGGGTCAGGTCAGCGAGGGCCACTGAAGTTTGGGCTATTCTCAAAGAGGGGCAAGGGCTTGAGTCCGACGGGGGCAGAGGTCACTCATGTCATCCATTTAGTCACTTATTGATTTGTGCAACTTGTTATTGTCACACTTATACTATGGATTTTGATTTTTTTTTTAAAAATGATGTTAAGAGGGGTGATAGGGATACTGACAAGGGAGTCTTGAACTAGGGAAATTGGTTTTAAGGTTTTTAGTGATAATATCAAGGTGTCCTATTCACAAGGGTGATATTATCAAGGTTAGACCTTACCACCATTTGGCTGTCATCTTTCCATCACGTGCTCTTGGGGCTACTAGAAAAGAGCATCCCCACCGTTTGGCGTGGCCTAGGTGGGTCAAATGGCATGGGAGGTGTCCAACCAAACCGCACGAAGCACACGGCCAACGAAACTACATCGTCGGGTGCCCAACACAAGCTCACAACACGACCAAATTGAGCGCTTCGTCGTGGCCGTTCTTGCCCAGCTCTGCGCTTTGGATTCATGCTTTGACTTGTAGAGCGCAAGGTGGCAAGTGCACATTGGCTGGCTTGTGGATTCTGGCTGTTTGCCGTTGTGGCGCCAAGCCCAACTAGGAGATGATTGTCCTTGGAGGACCCAACGAACCCAATTTGCCGTGCATGTTGACCGAGGGAACGCTGTGGTTACTCTACTAAGATGAAAACCCCCTTCTTCTTTTTGGGCACAAAACAAACAAAGTTTGATTGCAAAAGAAACGAAGCAAAACACACACCACGCCAAAGCCCAACCTAGTGAAACTCTCTAACCCAAACTACATGGGTGCCTTGCCTCCTACCCATCGCCTCGTGGCAACCCCAATTGGCTTCGAAACGTTCACCTCTGCGACTCAAAGTTGGCAGTGAGGGTCCTTCCCCCACGCAATCCTTGGAAACCCCCTTTCCAATCACATGATGAACTTACTCAGACAAATGAAAAACCGTTGTGCACGTTGTTCTCCCTCTTCTCTGTTGTTCTCCCTCTGAACATACACTTTATTCACGCCGACCTTCTCAGAAGGCCGGAGTTCTTACTACTACTACTTCTCCCTCTTGTCTGTTGTTCTCCCTCTTGTCCGTTGTTCTCCCTCTTGTATGTTGTTCTCCCTCTTGTATGTTGTTCTCCCTCTTCTCTTCGCAGTAAAGGTTCTCTTTGCTTGTGTAAAATATAATAAAAAAAACCGTTGTGCACCGCCACCAGTGTGATCCCCACCTCGCACTCACCTGGAAAACACAGTGCGTAGAATCAAATCAGAGCTCATGATAAAAAAGCGGATCGGAAAAGAGGAGAACGAAGTGGACCGTTGTGGATTGCGTTTCTAGCCACCACTTGGCGCTCATATTTTCGTCACGGATTATGAGGGCTACCAGAAGCAGTGATTCACGTGTCGTCAAGTTGAGAAGCCTGCAGGAGCCGTATCAAAGTGTGTGGAGGAATCGCTGCCGCGTCGGGCGCCGAGCTGCCTCGACACGAACATGACGTCGAGTCTCGAGCAGCAAACGATGATCCTCGAACGTCATGTTGTGCGTCAGCGGCGCAAAGTATCACCACTGATTAGAGTTTTTTCCTGAAAGTGCACCCGGAAGCGGAAAGCCATAGCAATATGGTAAGAGGAAATCCAGTAGCAATATGGTAAGAGGAAATCCAGTAGCAATATGGTAAGAGGAAATCCAGTAGCAATATGGTAAGAGGAGAGCCAGTAGCAATATGGTAAGAGGAAAGCCAGTAGGAGACAGGACGAGATTCTTTTAACCCCTTAACCCCTAAAGTTCCTTGACATTTTCTGTCCAAAACTAGTCCAAAACTGCCATAGTCAAACATGGCCGCAATAATCACAATTTTTAGAAGAATTTTCAACTTTTAACCGTAAGATCTAAAACTAGACTCATGTATAATAATCCTCTAAAATTTTAGTTGCAAGCCACCGCACGGATGTGAAGATTATAGTGTTTGAAGTGCACGAAGTAGTTTTTTTTCCCTCTTGCCCGACAAAGTCAGCTCACTTTGACTAAGCATATCTCCTAGTTTTTAGAGTACATTGTGTTGGAAATCATAACCAGTACAAAGAATATGATGTTAGCTAAGTGTGTGCAAAATTTGAGGTCATTTCGAGTGGTACATCATGCTCAAATAAATACTTTAGTGAAAGGGGGTATAAAACAATGCAAATGACTACAAATGAAGTGAGAAATTATTTGCTAAATATGAATTTACAAATTTAGAAATCCGTACGGTTGAAATGTGGAATTTATTTTTTTACTTATTTTAGAGTTTTTTTTCTTCTAAAACGGGTGAAATCTCTAATTTTAATGAATTTATTGAATTATTCAAATATTATAAGTGAGGGCAGGGCTTCAAAATGGGGACCCTTCAAGAAATGAAGGGCCACGTCATTCACCCACTCCCCTGTGCGGGACCCGCGCAGCTCCTCGGGGGTGGCCCGCCACTACAAGGCGGCGTTTTTTTTTTTTTTTTTTTTTTCCCACACGTGCCATCTCTTTCAATACCCATAGCCCCTGCCATGCACCACTTTTTGCTATTTTTTTAAATTTTCTATTTATCCCTTTTCGTGGAATTTGTGGGGTATTCCCTTCCACTATTCCTCTCCTTGATTTGGGCTGCCCCACCCTTTCTCCACCCTTTGTGCCCCTAATTACTGCCCCTCTTTCACACTTGCATTTCATTGGTTCCCAGGGGTGCCCACGCTGCCCATCCTCCCCATTTTTGACAATAGGTGGTACTAACTTTCAAACCGTAAATCCAAAAAAAAAATTAAAAATACCTCCACGAAGCTCTTATCAGGGCCGATCTATAATAAAAGTTTTTAAAAAAAAAGATTTCTTTTCGAATTTTAGGAACCTGCCCAAAATGTGAAATCCCCCCGAAGGAGACTCTGGTCCTTTAGGAGTTAAGGACCACGACCACTTTCGCTCTAAAACCAGTCCAAAACTGCCACTGCCAAAAAGAGACATGAAAATCACATTTTAAAGTTAATTTTGGATTTTCAGCTGTAAGATCTTAAAATAGACTTCTACATAAATATGCCGTAAAATTTTGGTTGCAATCCATCGCACGGATTGATAGATTTTAGTGGTTAAAGTCAAAACAATGGTTCATTTTCTTCCCTGCGTTGAGTAGATCAGCAGACTTTGGCTTCACTTTGTATCAAATTTTTGCATTGTATAAGGTCCAAATCTTTTACCATTTTCTTAAGCATGATGTTATTTCCCAACACACCAATTTTTAGAGGTAGAAAAGGGGTGTAGCATATTCAAAACAAGTGTGCAAGCAGTGGAGGTTCAAAAATTGCCATTTCACGTTCTATTTTTTTGTGAACTACGTATGTATTCAAATGATAATCCAAACGGTCAATCAGAAGGTTTTCACGACATATTGTTGTTGAAAAAATAAAAAAGTGAAAAATATGAAGATCTCTAGGTTTTATGTAGAAAAGATGAAGTTTTTTTCCCCCATTGCCCGACAATGTGTGAAAATGTTTGACTTGGAGTAAAATGCCTTTTTACACTAAAGACAAGGATTTTTTTTGAAAATTTCCTGAAAAGGAAATATTCTTTATATGTGTGAAAAATCTCAATGTCAATAGAAACTTTTGTCAAAATTTTTGGAGGTGCCCGGTGTCCCCACTTTTGGCTTTAAGTGGTACTAACTTTCAAACCACAAATCCAAAAAATAAAATAAAAGTATGTCCATGAAGCTCTTATCAGAGGCAATCTAGAATAAAAAATTCAGAGAAAAAGGATTTTTTTTCGAATTTGAGGAACCTGCCTAAAATCAGAAATCCCCCCGAAGGAGACTCTGGTCCTTTAGGGGTTAACGAACGAGAATAGACGTCCAAAAATCTCATACTCCGTTCTTCTGCACCAATGAGATGCACAACAGTCAATGCTCTTGAGTCCTACCCCATGCAAACTAGAGCTCCCCCGTAGTACCCCAAGTTCCCCAAAAGATTGACCGGTGGTTCCCCCACACCTTTCCCAAGCCAAGTCACCATGTGCATGTGGTCCCTGTTACTAACATAAGGCCCTAAGATTCGTGGTGAAGGATCCTTTGCTTTCAAGAAAACTCTGCCGTGATTAGAGTTTTCCTGAAAGTGCACCCTGAAGAGGAAAGCCACTAGGAATGTGGTGCGAGATAGGAGGAAATTCTTTTTAAGCTCGAGAATAGACATCCATAAACTTCGTATTCCCTTTTTCTGCACCTATGAGATGCACAACAATCAATGCTCTAGGGTCCTACCCCATGCAAGCTAAAGCTCCTCCGTAGTACCCCAAGTTCCCAAAAAGTTGGCTGGTGGTGGATTTGCCTAAATACCCCGGTCGAGCGTTGCACCAAGCCTCAGCCTTGTGAGGGTGGGAGAAGGTAGGAACAAAACTGACCCCTATTTTTATGTTGGAGGACGGCCCTACTTGATCAGGGGGGGTTTCCGAGGGAAAATTGGAGCCGTAAGCTCCAAATTTGACCAAAGAAATCCCCCAAAAAGAATCTAGAGCCCCGAAAGTTAAAAGGCCAGAAAAATGGACCACCCAAGGCTAAGGCTTGGTGCGACGCTCGACCAGGGTAAATAGGGAGATCCGCCGGGGGTTCCCCGACACCTTTCCCAAACCAAGTCATCATGTGCATGTGGTCCCAGCTACTAACATAAGACCCTAAGATTCATGGTGAAAGATCCTTTACTTTCAGGAAAACTCTGCCGTGATTGTTGGGCCCTGATCAGCGGAATCACATACTTATATCCGAACACTACTGTTACTAAGGTATGGCATGTTATCACATACACATATCCTCACACTACTGTTACGAACCTAAAAAAAGGTATTGCATGTAATCACATACATATATCCTTACACAACCGTTATGAACCTAAAGAAAGGTGTCGCATGCAATCACATACATATATGCTAACACTACTGTTACTAACCTAAAGAAAGGTATCGCATGTGTGTTCCTGTGCATTCTAGCCTTGGTGTGGGTTTTCTAGGCTAGCCTTCAGCCTAGGTTGACTTTGAGCCACTGTGCTACATTTACAACAAGTCTACTGCATTCACAAGTCAGCGGATTCAGAAACTACAGGAAAAACTGTTCATTTTCAGAATTGGTCATCTGCAAATAAACTGTTCCAACGAAAGGTGTTGGAGATAAAACTTGTCTGAGCAACTTCGGATGCTCTCATGCGCAGATATTCTACTTGAGTACTACACTAAAGTTGGTGTTTAGTGTTCAGCACAGTAAATGACTTGTAGATGCTATAAGTTTTTACTCTTGGTGAATATTTTTTACCAACTATGTTTGCCATAATTCTCCTCTTTTAATAGTATTAATAGTTATGCTCTCAGTAAAAATTCACATCAAAAATCAAAAGTTAGAGCATTTACAAGTGATTTACTGTGCTTTACTGTACTTCAACTATAGTGTACTGTATTTCTAGACGCCTATTCCTAGAACGTGTTCATAAGAATGTTAACCCCGAAAGGACCACGACGAATTTCACTCCAAATCTAAACTTAAGATGGTGCCAAATGTTAATTACACTAATTTATTTACAGATGCTATAGGTTTTTACTCCTTTTGAGTATTTTGACCATCTATGTTTACAATGATCCTCCTCCTTAAGTAGTATAGATAGATGTGCTCTCAGTACAAAAAAATCTTCAAAAGTAAAAAGTTATTGCATTTTCAAAACAATTAGTGTGGATACACTAATGACCATCTTCAGTATAGTCCAAAACGAGGTCTTGGAGGAAGTTTGAAGATGTGAGTCGTCACTGGCTTGTGCTTTGAAAGATCACGTTGTGAACGTTGTCGATCGTGAGGAACAATTGGGTTTTCCAACCAAAAGAAGTGGAATGCGCAGAAGGTTCAAAGTGTCATTTGGTAGGGGTTGACGGATTATGGTAGAGTTGCATGGCGTCGTGTGGTGACGGCCAATATTGATCAGATGAGGATCAACGTTACCTCCCATTTTGATACCAGTTGGGGTTGTTATGAGGCTTCGTATAGTTGGCAGGGTGACCAAGTGATTTGTATTCGTGAGTTCTTTTAGAGGTATTGTCTTGTCCGTCTTACACCTTTGGATTGGAGATTCATCAATTCACATCGTTTATTTGGAGGTCATTTCAATCAATCTAAAAAAGGGCATGTTCAAATACAATACCATACATGTAGAATATTGTGGCTGCTAGTAGCACCTTCTGACACTTAAGGTTTAACATGGTCATGTGCATACACCAAACAACATTAAGTAAGGAGCACCCGCACTTAATGTATACACATGACCATGTTATACTAGATGAAGTAAGGTCACCCCCACCCGCCATGTCAACGGGCACACCAAGCAAACAAACACCCAAAAATCGCAATGAATCCTCCCCACTATAGGAAAGAATTTTGTTGTAAAGGATGGCAGGAAGCCGACCACAAGGCAGTTCACGCCAAGTTTGTGTGAAGGTTCTAGGGACGCCAAACAACATTAAGTGAGGGTGGTCGGACTAGTGTTTGTTCCATCCTCCCATTGTCTTGCACATGATCTCCCCGTCATTCACTCTTGGTAGAAGTGTGTCCTCTGAATTTTTTCTGGCATGGTTGCGGTGTGGGGAAATTGTAAAAAAAAGGTTCCCGCCCGACGACGGGTTCTTTGGTGTGCTCCATGTCGTGAGGAGGGGTGCAAATGCTCTAAGTACACCGTTCACTGAATATAGTGTGGAGGTATAGGTAATGTGGATGAAAATTGAGGTGGACCACATCAATTCTAGTTTTGGATGAAAATTGATGTGGACCACATCAATTTTGGTTATTAATATAGTATTAATATGTTATTATTATATATGTTATTATTGTATATAATATTAATATTATAATATATATTATTATGTTATTCATATATGTTATTATTATGTTATTATTATATTATTATGTTATTATGTTAATATTATATTCTGTTATATTATATTATAATATTATGTTTGTATTCTTTTGTTATAAAATAATATTATTATGGTATTATATTATTATGTTATATTATTTTATTATTTTATTATTTTATTATGTTATTATGTTATTATTATGTTATTATATTATAATTTTGGTTTTAGGGTACAACTTGTAAAAACTTATCCACATCAATTCCCGTGTCTTTTATTTTGAAACAAGCCACACTATTTCTAATGGACATGATTTGATGTGGATGGAAAATTGAAGTGGACCACTTTAATTTGCGTTTAATGAAATTAGTGTAGGAAATTTCAAATAGTCTAGTCTACACTATATTCAGGGAACGGTGTAGTTGCAAAGTAGGTGAAGTTATCAGAAGTAATACTGATACAATATTGCATGTAGTTGTGGCCTATGGGGTCGCGGTTGGAGCATGTGCAGAATTTGGTGCAACGCTCGCATGAGAACTAAGTTGAACAAGAACTTTGAAGCGCTCCTCTGCCACATGTTAGCGCAATCAGCTGTCAACATTGTTTGTAGACTTGTAAACCTTGTTGATATTAAAGTTTTGCAAGACTTTCACTCTTCGATTGAATATTCTTCATCTAACATCTTTCATTTGGAGGTCATTTCAATATCTGAACCTTATCATGTTTAAGTACGACAACATACATGTAGAATATTGTGGTCACCAGTGGCACCTTCGAACGTTTAAGGGTTAAGAGCAAGGAAGAAGGTACTGACTTGCATTTATTCTTGACAGCTAATGACCTACGTTGCAATTACTGGGTGGAATCCCTAAGCAACCAATTTCAAGCATTCAAGGAATATTTTGACCTGCTTTTAACATATTTTTTTGTATTTGAATTCTACAAGATACACTGCATTGTATGCGCCAAAGTTGTGCTTGGTTGACACAAATCAAACGCAGTATATGTACAAAAAACTTGGCAGCTAATTTGCACCATAGTTTGGAAACTTGACTGATTCTCTTCAATTGTGGTAGCCAGTCCAATCATAATTGAGGTGAAGATTTATGTGATGTTCTTTGAGAAAACAGGACTTGGCTTTGCAAGGCTAAGGTGGTGAGATCCAGGCTTTTGCAATGGCTAAATTACATCTCATGAAATCATCTCATCTGGGTCGGTGACGAGGTGCTCCGTACCAGAATATTGACAATAATATTATGTGCATAAGAGCAGGCGCACCATTGACGGGAACGGGCACACCAAAGGCCTATTCTTCACAAGGAGCTCCCCCATTGCAGAATTTTTTTCATGGCAAAGATATCGGGTTGACAAAATCCGACTTTTTCTTAGCAACTTGCCGTTGAGGTTGTGGGTACTCCATAATTTTGGTCAATGGATTGAGATGGTCGAAGGAGGAGTTGATGAGGAATTTCACTATTTACCTTGTTTGAGCGTTGCACAAAGCCTCAGCCTTGGGTAGGTTCATTTTTCTAGCCTTTTAACTTTCGGAGTTCTAGAGCTTTACTTGGATTTTTTTTGCCAAATTTACTCTCAGAGGCCCTCTTTGATCATATAGGGCCCCCCTCCAATTTAAAAATAGGAGCCCGTTTTGTCCATACCCTCCTCCACCGTTCCAAGCTTGAGGCTTGCTGCAACGCTCACTGGGGTATTTTGGCAAATCCGTTGATGAGTTGATGGGATGAGAAGATGTTGGTTGATCGGACGTGGAGCTCAATGGGCATGCGAAAAAATTGATCCTCCCGTTGTGGCCGTTCCGCGTGACACGTGGCACTCGGAATGTTGATTGGGGTGGACATGCCACGGTCGGACGGCTTGGGGTAGGTACAAGAGGCTCATCGGCTTCGCATCTCGCCTAGCGGTGCACTTCACATCATGCCTTACACCATGCCCAATGGTGTCGGTGCTCAAACAAATGAAGTTGTTTCGGCTCTCTAAATTTGTCCATAGGTAGAGAGTTTGAAAATAGTGTTGAAATTTTGTACATAGTGTTTGAAATGGTTAAATTTAGAGTGTAAAAAAGAGCCCCATTTGTACTAGTGACGACATGCAATTTTAGTCTCATGTTACAAGTAACACACAAGAAAGCAATATCCTGTTAATGTTTTCCTTCTTGCAAAGTTGTGAATTATTACAATGTTCAAAATCAAGAAGAAAAAAAAATAGAAATTTTCAAAAGAAAAGAAGAACATGTTACATGATGATGGTTGTTTTTTGTCAAGCTTCTTTGATGATGATCAATCAGAGGTCACTAAAGAAGAAATTCATAATTGTCCTTGGTTATGGGACATAATTGTGGCCTTTCATAACCAATGGTTGCATGCCAACTCTACATTTATGGGCTGCATCGATGTTATGAGTTTGTTAAATGCAAAGGTAAGACCCCTAAAACCGACAAGTTAAGGAATGTGCATATAAGGAGAGAGTAGATAATTATACTATTATTTTTCAGTGATAGCCAATAGAATTACAATTCCAACCAATTTAGTGATTTCATTTTAATTTTTTTAATGAAAACTAAGTTAGTTATGAATTTTCAAACTGTGCACCCATGTTTAGTAGGTGGCTACCCCCGTAACCAACGACCAAAAGTAAGGGTCTTGACTAATAGCAAACCTCCATATGGAGCTGAGTTGGTGGTAATGGGATGGAAGAGGGTTGGATATTCCCCAATTTTATAGGCGTTGGCTATGGGTTTTTGTTGGTTATGGGGAGGCTTTCCTTAGCAACCATGCCAACTCAAAATTTTACAACTCCATACCCAAAACATTTTGTCGCCTTCATACCATAAAATTCAAATTGCCACTAACAATTCAAAAGTTTCAAGTATTAGCTTGTAACAAGTGCTTGAGCAAGATCTTTGTAACAAGCTATAGCACATTTTCCAATTCCGAGTATTGAGTTCACAATTAGAATTACAGGTTGAATTTCAATGCAAAATTAGTGTTGACATTAGAGTTTTCCTGAAAGTCTGAGTTTTAAAGGGTGGCTACCTTGTGTCAGCCAAAAAGACCCGGTGCACCATCTTTTGAGGACCTTGTGTCTTTCTCTATTCACCAAAGTAGGCTGAGATTTAAATACGGCAATATTTGCAGGGTGAAAATTCTCACCCTCCATATTTTATGGGCCACGCGCATGGTACAAGCTAATGTAACCAAATTAGTAATTTGGAGTCACCAATGCCACCTTGCATCTATGTATGGATGGTGAGTGTGCCTAGATGATTAACCCTGTAGCATGTTGGTTGGCTGACAAAGCACCATAATTTATGGAATAAACCCCAAAGTTAGCCAAACCACCATGTTTCTCAAAAACAAGTGGACTTTCAGGTGTACAACCCAATTTAACGTTTTGGGGTGACAGTCAGGGTTTAAACCCTGAGTACTTTCAGGAAAACTCTATTACATACAACATACACTATGTTACCTTGCATTTGTTTATTTGAAATTTTTTTGCTCCTTTTTGGTATTTTTCTTTACACCTAGATATTTTCTTATATTACCTAATTTTATCTTTGCCTTGGGGGTACAATGGAACTGTTGTCTCCCTACATCGCTCAATGGCTCAATCTTGCATTAACAACTTTCCACCTAAACTCCTGCAATGAAAGAAATATTTTATAACAATTATCGCTGCTTGTACTCCATCTTTTTGAGTAATGTGTATTTTGGCCACTTTCATGACCTTTTAGGCCACACATATGGACTGGAGAAAGTGACATGATTGTTTTAAGTAAATAGGGACCTTTAAAGGTTAAAAATTGATTTGAGATTTTCCAAATGGT
The DNA here is from genome assembly GCA_963971425.1 of Bryoerythrophyllum caledonicum. Lineage (NCBI taxonomy): Eukaryota > Viridiplantae > Streptophyta > Bryopsida > Pottiales > Pottiaceae > Bryoerythrophyllum > Bryoerythrophyllum caledonicum. The sequence continues at coordinate 11,138,662 of OZ020514.1, forward strand.
ACGAGTTACAGCCCATCAACGGACTTCACATTACAAAGACCCAAACTCCACAAATTGCATTTTTTTAAATCCCAAAGCTTAGCATAATTTGTTCTTCAATGAAGTTTGATCTTTGGTCCAAGTGTGTAACACCCCTTATGCTCCATGGAGTGGACTTGACCACTTATTAGGGTGGTCAACAAGTGGGGAGGCTTGCTCCGTGGAGCTTCAACAAGTGATCAAGCCTAAGAGAATTCCCTTATAAACGTTATCTTGTGTATATAGATTTCATATAGGAGCATGGAGTGGTAGTTTAAACAAATGTGTGGTTCATCTTGTGCTCTAACATTTGAGCACCATGTGCTTGTTAAGTTATAGGGTAAGCAAATAGAAAAGGTTGTCCCGTTTTTTTTTGAATTGTGAGCCTTAGGCTTTATGATGCCCCATAATTTCAACATTAAAAAAATAATGTGGATTGTATGATAATATTAAACCAAGTACATAGATTTTTATCCACCGAAAGTTTTTTATAGATATTTTTTTCATTGTAATAAAAATGTTCAAAAAGTTCATTATCATAATGTAATACAAATTTTTTTGCATGGTTTCAAAAAACAATAAAATTCAAAAATAATTTAATCTTCATTTAAGTATTAAACTTCCTAGATTTTTGTATTCTTTGATTTACATATGAAATATCTGAAGGTAATAACATTCAATTTAGACATGGAACAAAAATTTTCGTATTAGTATTTAACCCCCTAAACTACCAAGAGTTCCCTTGGGGGATTCTTGAAGGTTCGGTTAGGTTCTTCTTGTGTCAATTTATAACATTATTTTTATACAAAAATATTGTCAATGGACATTACTAAAACCTTTGTGTGAGTATAATTTTTTCCTCAATCCGACATGTAATGAAAAAGCTATAGGGTTTTGAAGTTCAAATGGGGAGAGTGGGCACGTGAGGCAACTCCAAAAACTTTTGCTAGGACACTTTATAGAATGTGAGATTTTCAATAATAGAAAATAACATTATTTCCTTTGATATTGTCAAAAAAAATCTCTTGTCTTTACTGAAAATATCACGTCAATCCAAGTCAAACATTTTCACACATTGTCGCATATTGTTAGGAAAGGTACCAATTAATCTTCTTCCTTTTCATGTGAAACTTAGAGATCTTTATACTTTTTACTTTTTATTTTCCGCACGGCATTATGTGGTGTAAACCTTCTTATTGACCATTCGGATTGACAATCTAAAACATATCTAGTTTAATAAAAAACAAAACTTGAATAGACAATTTTTGAACGTCCACTCTTTGCACAAATGTTTTGAATATGCTACACCCTTTTTTTACCTCTAACAATTGGTGTACAAGGAACTAATATCATGCTTAACATGGAGGTAATGAATTCAAACCTTGTGTAGTGCAATTAGACACCAAGTAAAGTCAAAGTCTACTGATCTATCAAACGCGGGAAGAAAATGAACCCTCTCATGTACTTCAAACACTATAATCTTTCAATCCATGCGATCAAGGTTTATGAAAGTTTGTAAGTATGTTAGTTAATAAGTATTTATTGAGATCGTACAATTAAAACTAGAAATGAAACCCTTTTTGTTCTTCCTTACTCATTGCATTGAGACGAGTAGTTTGAAGTGTTTCTGGTTTGAAGATGGCTTGGTAATTGAGGGGTTAATGTTATTGTAAGTTAAGCATACATATGATGAGATTTTATGAATGAATTGCAATAAATAAAAAACTGTATGTAAATAATTGTAAAAATATTTGGAGTAGATTTTAAATTTTTTTATATAGAATCTTCCAAATCAAATACAACTTAATAAAATAAAGATTAGTTTGATTAATCAAATTAGTCAAATTTGATTTTAATCAAATTAGTCAAATTTGATTAATCAAATAAAGATTAATTTTTATTTATCTAGAAATATTAATACTGTGTGTTAAAAATATTATTTTGACATATTTTTGTATGATTTATTTTTGTTTACATTCGATAAAGTCATTTTCATCAAAAAAATAAAAAATAAAAGCCTAAAATGATTTGTAATATCTAATAAAAACTTTCATGTCTAATTTAATGATTATTTAGAAATGTTAATTGATTTGATATCAAAATAATGTTTAACCCGTAGGTACCGTGGCAGTTTCACACCAAAAACACTTCAAAATTGTTGGATTCTTATGCAATGAGTAAAGAAGAAAACAAAAACTTTCATTTCTACTTTTGACCGTAGGATCACAAATACGACTTAATAAGTAACATACTCACAATATTTCATAAACTTTGATCGAACGGATTAATATATTAAGTGTTTAAAGTAAAACAAATGTTTCATTTCCTTCCTGCAATCAATTGATTAGCACACTTTGACTTTAGGTGGTGTCAAATTTTTGCACTACAGAAGGTCTAAATCCATTACCATTGTGTTAAGCATGATGTTAGTTCCTCATACACTAAATTTTAGAGGTAGAGGAGGGGTGTGGCATATTCAAAACAATTGTGCAAGGAGAGGAGGTTCAAAAATTGTCAATTTGTGTTTTGATTTTTAGTGAAATTCATCTGTTTTTGTTTGATAATCCGCATGGTCAACAAGAAGATTTACACTACATATTGTTTTGGGAAAAAAAAAGTTAAAAATATGAAGATCTCTAAGTTTTATGTTGAAAAGAAGAAGTTTTTTTGGTACCTTGCCTAACAATGTGTGACAATGTGTGAAAATGTTTGACTTGGGTTAATATGCTATTTTTCACTACAGACAAAAATTTGTTTTTGAGAATATGAAGGGAAAAAATATTACTTGCTAGTATTGAAAATCTCACATTCAATAGAGTTTCCTAGCAAAAGTTTTTAGAGGTGCCTGAAGTATTCGCTCTTCTCATTTGAAATTTGAAACCCTATCACTTTTTCATGATTTGTTGGATTTAGGAAAAAATTGTTCTCCAAATGAGGTCTTATTAATGTCCTACGGTAAATTTTTCTAAGTGGAATGTTGGAAATTGACACCTAGGAATCTGACCAAACTTTCAAGAAGCCCATTTTTGACACTTGGTTTTTTAGGGGTTGAATCTTAAATTTTTATTTTAAATACAAGAATGTTTTTAATCCTATACTCAAGGATTATAATGTTTTGTCTCTAACTTAAAATATACTTTTAATGATTATTATTAAATATTTTTAATTTACTGTTTGGTAATCTTTTAGTTGTAAAAATATAATTCCTAAGTCACCCATTTAAAAATGTAAGCTATAAAAAATCCCATGTTCTATAGTATTTGACGATTCATTTTTTTTAATGATTAATAAATTATATATAATTCCTAAAAGAAACACACCAAATACACTTTATTCAATGTTACAGAGCGTTACAATGCTACATTGATTATTCAATGTTGAAAAACGCAACCGAGCAAAAAAACAAGGATTTGGTCTATCCCAAAAGATTATGCGCCTATCAGCCCATCTAGCGTACTAGCCCCAGGTTCCAGAGTAATCGCGACCCATGACATATGCGCAATATCCAAATTTCATCGAAGGACGCAAAATGTACAAAATTATAAACAACGCAGGGCATCTAACATCATTGAACGAATTGGATTGGAGAGTACTTGTGAATAATACAGACTTTACGTTGAAGCACTTGTAAATAATACGCACTTTGTTGCTACAAGAAAAAACAGACAATGAATACGAGTCAATAAGCTTCTATGGAGGACAAGAGACCCATGAAACAGACGCAAAATAAATCAGAAGCAATGGTAGACATCCAACAAAAGTACAAGAGCCTAAGCAAATAATAATATATGAGCATCGTACCTTTTTAAGAAAAAAGAATAAACCATTTATCTATTTTAAAATACAAATAGCCATTTTTATTAATAATGTTAATGTCTTATTTTAATTTGATAATGTTTATTACATTTATATGATTGTCATCTTATTGTCTTGCAATTTTTTTGTTTTGGTATTATATTTTTTGTAAAATACAAAGCTGAGAATTATGATTATTTATACCAAATAAACGTTGAAATCACGGGCGCTTTACACTGTGGACCATGGAGATTGACCATGGCCCTCTAAAATCAGTGATTGGCCAAGGAAGTCGTCTCGGTCGAAGTTCCCATTACACTACCTTGAAAAAAGGAGATTGACCATGGAGTTCGAGGTTACCTTACTATGTTATTTTCTGCCGAGTGGATAATGTTTCTAGGTCCAACGGGTTTTCCGTCGAGTCAAGGCAAAGAGGTCGGCTCAACGGAAATCAAGGGGTCTTTGGGCTGAAATTATATGATTGGTTGAAAATCATTCTTTTTTTTAATTATTTTTTTTCCCGTAAATTTTCCATGTTACTTTAGGACGTTGGGACACTATTTTTTTACGTCGTTTATTGAGACCATTAGATTGTAAAAGAAGTGAATAAAGGCCGTATGTCCTGTTTTCCTTTCTCTCTAATTTATGGTGTATGCAATGTTTTGTGTTGTTTTTTGCATGTTTTTTTGGTTGTTTTTGCCAAGAGTTTTTTCCTATATTTTCTTTTAATGGAGGGATATTGTGTAGATGGAGAGTGTAGAGATTCCAAAGGGCACACATAGTCGCAAAACTCCAAATGGATGAAATTTGCAACACCATTTTCTTTGCCTCCAAGCGATGCACCATCCGGAATTGCTCAAGTGCAATTTCAGCATGGGCCAAATTTGCTTGATTCGCATCCTAGTGCATTTCTCCCTACTTCTACACCTTTTTTGAGAAGACTCCCTCATAGTGAAAGAGAATTAGAAGAGATTGGCACCCAAATCTCAAATAGTGAGTTCATAAGAGGAAAGGAGATTTTGGAGGTGAAACAAGAGGAAGGTGCAAGAAAGGTGTCCAAAGCGCCTCCAAAGAAGAGAGGTTGTCCAAGAAAGGAGAAGACTGCCGTGAAGGAAAAATCGAAGAAAAAGGCGAAGGCAACCGTGATTTAACTTGAAAAATCGGATGAGGACGACACAACTCGTAGAAAATGAAAAGATTATGAAGTTGAAGCCTTGATTGCAATAAGAGGCAAGATGGACGAGGAATTTGCAAAAACAGCAAACAAACAAAGTATGAATTTTTTATTTTTTTTTGCGAAACATTGAATTTTATTGTGGCGAATGCTGGCTTATGTGGGTCGTATGTGGGCCGTATGATGAGGCCATATAAGGCCTTCGCCTTAGCCGCATGCCCATGCTCCTCTCCCCCCAAAATTGCTTCATTTAAAAAATGTAAATTCATACAAATCAAAAACTTTTGATTTGCATATTAAATGTAAAAAAAATCCATTTTTGTTATTGACTTTATTTCCAAATTAAAATACAACTATAATTTTTTTGTTGTATTCTATAATAAGAGTGATATTATAATGAATGAAATATAAGTTGCATGTGGTATCAAAAGCAAATTTGCATTGGTTAATACAAACCTTATAAGAATGTAGTAAGCTTAGATGTTTCAAATTAATTAAAATGGTACATTTTATTCTAAAATTCAGATAATATTATTAAAATTTATCAAACACTTAGTGAAGAAAATTAAAAATATGTCTATAAATTTAAATAAAAATTCTATATAAACTTATAATTATCAATACATAACTATGTAACAATAATAACATATTTTGATTCTCTACAAACAATTGAAAAAATACCTCTACATCCGTCCATTATACCTCCAAAACCTACAAACCTTTATTACACACTCTTAAACTTAATGCTCATGCCACAAAACCTCATCCACAACCTTTATCTTTAACCCTTTACCGCCCAGGTATGTTTTCGGAAAAACCAAGATTTCTGCTGATTCTTTTCTTTGAACCAGATTTGATGGAAATACAATGCCTAATATTAATATCTAACCTAACAAAATTGAACTTAACCCATGACTTGAACTTTAGGGAAATTTTGCACAACATCCAACGGTTGATGGAATAGATTATAGTGTTTGAAATTACAGTATTTTGGTAGTGAAAACTGTAGATTTTTGAGGGTGTACTACTTTAAATATCAATAGATTCTTGCAGGACTCTTTTTATTTTGAACTAGAGCGGTTCACATGTGCACTAGGAACATGCAATTAAGCAATTATGCACTTAGCCAAGTGCAGTGGTTGCTGGTAGAAAGCCGCAAGTTTTTCGCTCCCAACTTTTAAAAAATCAAAATTTGGCAAGAGTTTAGTTTGTTTTTTGTCACAAATTTTTGGTGTTTGTCATGTCAAACATTGACATCTTCATGTTCATGTAAGTGATATATTTTTAATATTTTCTACCTTTTTTTAGAAAATATATGATTTCTAATCTAGTTTGCAAATCCTACTACAAAATTATAATCATGTGCCCAAAGACATTAGGAGAGTACCAAAAAATCTTCTACCTTTCCACATAAAACTTTGAGATCTTCGTATGATTCACTTTTGATTTTCCCTACGGCATTATGTGATGTAAACCTTCTTATTGACCATTTGGATTCTCATTTCAAACGATATCAAATTCACAAAAAAACATAACGTGAATTGAGAACTTTTGAAACCTTACTCATTGCACAATTTTTTTGAATATGCTACACCCCTTTTCTACCTCTAAAAATTGGTATATAGCAAACTAACATCATGCTTAACATCATGGTAATTAATTGAGACCTTTTATAGTGCAAAAATGTGACACCAATTGAAGTCAAAGTCTGCTGATCCAGAAAACGCAGGGAAGAAAATGAGCCTTTTCACTACTTCAAACATTATAATCTTTCAATCCGTGCGGTGAAAGTTTATGAAATTTTGTGAGCATATTACTTAACCCCTAAAAATCCAAGCGTTTTTGGGACTTCCGAAACCGAAAACTGCGATTTTCTACCACCATGTTGAAATTGAGGTATGGTCAACTTTTTCAATGTCTTTTTGTGGTTGCAACCGTAGGATCTCAAACCTACCTACTATCAATACTACCATATAAAATTTCAACTGTTGGATCTGCACCATTTGTGAGATCGTAACATTCAAAGTTGGTGCAAGTTTTTTTTTGGGCATTGTTTGGAAGACATAGTCTACTTTGTGCAAAGAGGGACTTGATGATTGTTACCCCAAAAAAGTTTCTCATATTTTTTTCCATGTAGATAACCAAGTTAAGTACACCCGTGCAAAATTTTAGAGACTCATTTGGCTTTTTGAACCATCATGCAATTTGTTTTCCAGAAGAAGGTATAAAAACAATGATTCGAAAAAACACGGATTTCGTCAATCGTATTTAGTTTTTGGAAAAAATGAACGGTGAGAAGGTACCTCTACAAGGTTTTTAGTTATAGGAAAAAACAAGTTTGAAAAATTCCTAAATCTCAAATTTTGACAAATTTTGAAAGAAAATATTGGAAAATTACAGAAATCTATGAAGCTTAGCCTCGTAATTTTTGGAGGCTGCCCTTGTGAAATTGGTGAAAGCTTGAACTTGGGTCACTTGGGAATCTCAATAGGAATTTAATTATTAACCAATTCTCTAAAAACAAATTAAAAAAAAAGTTGAAAATAAAAACTTTTTTTCTGCCCGATTTGGGCTCAAAAACGAAAATTTGCATTTTAAACTTCAAAAATTGGAATTTGACTTTGCAATTTTTTCCACAAGCACCTTGTAGTATAGAGAAGACCCTGTAAAAATCTTAGGAAAAAATATTATTTTTAACCCCTTCATCTAGGATGCCCGAAACAGCAAAAAGCCGTTTTGACTTTCAAGGATTTTTAGGGGTTAATCAGTCATAATTCAGATCCTACAGTTAAAACTATAAAAAAACTTTATTTTTTTCCCTTGCTAATTGCACTAAAACAAGCATTTTTAGCGATATTTGGTTGCGATATTCTCTACATTATTTATGGACCAAGGTACTTGGGGTATCAATATCGAGGGTATCACCACGAGGGTATGAGTTCCTGGGTATCATAACAGGTTATCAACCAAGGTATTAATTTAGGGTTTTGGATTAGGGTTTGGATTTGAGGGTATCAATAAAGGATATCAATCCTTTGAATTTTTGGGTAGTTCTAGGAGGGGTGTGCGCGCGCACACCCTTGGCCGTAGTTGCGAAGGAGGCTGTGAGTGTGAGAGAGAGGGCTTGGAGGAGGGAGAGGCTTGTGAGAGGCTTGTGGGTTATTGAGAGAGGGGCTTGTGAGGGCGGAGGAGAGAAGAGTTGTGAGGGAGAGGAATGGAGGGGAGGTGTGAGGGAGAGAAGTTGTGGGTGGCTAGGGTTTGGGAGGGAGAAGGAGAATAGGTTAGGAGGTGTGAAGAATGAAAAAAGATTGAGTAGCCGGGTCCCCTAGCCTTCTGGCGCTTGTGCCGCGCCTGGGATTAAGGCTGCGTCTGCGGTTGTTTCGGAGAGGCTTGCTACCCCGCGCAAGCTGCTCACTCAGCCCTCGCTACCCCGCGCAGGCTTACCCTCGCTGCCGTGAGCTTGCTGTCGAGCTTGCTGTGCGCCTGCGCCGAAGGAGGCCTGTCGTGCTACCCTCGCTGCCGAGCCTACTGTGCGCCTGCCGCCGTGAGCTTGCCGTTGTTGCCGAGCGCGCTGTGAACTTGTTGGGCGCCTGCGCCGTGAAGTGTTGTGCAGTGCCAATGCTGCCGTGAAGTGCCAGCGCCGCAACGTGAAGCGCTGATGAAGGCTGCCGTGAGCCTTCGCTGCCCGCACCTGCAGGGTTTAAGGCTGTCTGCGCCGCGCCCTCGCCGTGTCTCTGCGCCGCGTCTCTGCGTTGCGCCGACCTGTCTTTGCGCCACGCCCTCGCCGTGTCTCTGCGCCGCGTCTCTGCGTCGCGTCGACCTGTCTTTGCGCCACGCCCTCGTTGGTCTCTGCGTCACGTCCTCGCTGCGTCGCGGTAGCCCTCGCTGCGCCCCAGAGTTTAAGGCGCTATAACTCAAATTTTTTTTAATGGCCACCCTAAACTCACTAAGTTCTTCCTCACCGGTGGAAGAGGTGGCACGCGACAGAAACTCTCAAATGTCCTTGCTCGGGTGTCAGCCAGGACATTTTCGGATGGATGGAGGAGCACGAGCAGTTTGGGGTGTGCATGCGCACACCTCTAGTCTATAGTTACCCCATGAGGTGTCGTGCGAACTCCATAGGAACGGCGACTAGGGTTTGGTTGCGGCGGCTAGGGTTTAGTTGCCGCAACTAGGGTTTAGTTCCGGTGGCTAGGGTTTGGTTTCAGGTAGTGTGCTGATGTGCCATATTGAGGATTTAGTGCCATACTACGAGCTGCCTTCTTGATGTCAATTTCGTGTGGTTTTGGTGTTATTATTTCAATACTATGAAGGTTGCACTCCCTAGTTGTTGACTGCTATCTTGTATAAACATTTAACTTTTGTTGAATTTGCAATTTTAAACATACTCGAGTTCATGTCCTCATTTGTGTGTTCGAGTATTAGTATTGCTCACTATCGTAACTCTGACGGACCTTTAATTATTATGAACCTAACCCTGGAGTTCCTTCATTTTCACAATTGAAATAAAGCTAAAAATTTACCAAATTCGCTAAAATCTCCTCGATGTGCAAATGTCCTCCAATCTATACAGTACACACAAAGTTGACAGAATAAGTGAAAGAAGTAAAAATGCACATGGCCTTGAAGTTTCGATTGCAAGAGAGCTCACCTTAGAAACTGAGAAGAGAAGAAACCTCTAGATTTGAATAGAAACCTTATATCCATGTTGGAACCTTGTGCTTCAAGTTTACTAGTCAAAATTTGACTTTTGAACTTTGGACCTTTTGCTTTGTTTCTCCTTGTGTTTAGTCTTTTTACATATTATATTAAAATTTCGGGCTATATGTAATACAAGGATAATATGAAGTTTTTATCACATAGTTTACCATATAAATTTTATGCATGTATTGCAGGTAAAGTGGGAAGGGTTGAAAAACATGTCCAACTACAATGACGGAATGGTGATTTAATGTTGAACGCCATCAAGCATCAGTGCGTGTATCGCTAACACCTACAACGTATCTTGAGGTAAACATTTATTTTTACACAAGTTTATGATTGATTTTTGGTTGATCGCCTGTACTATGTTGTTTGTAGAATAACCTTTATGTAGATGTTCAAACCCTTTCTTTTATTAGCAATTGTAACAAGTTCCAATGGTGTCAGTAATAACAAGTAGACAACATGGTTCATTTTCTTCCCCAGGTTGAGTGGATCCCCTTTGTTTCAGTTCACTTGGTTTTAAAAGTTTGCATCACACATGATCTAGATTCATTATCATCAAGTTAAGAATGATATTAGTTCTATCTTACACCAATGTTTAGGGATGCAGAAGAGGTGTAGCATATTTAACCCCTAACGGATCAAGTGTCAGAAAAAAGCTTTTTGAAAATTCGGTCAGGTTCCTATGGTGTCAGTTTCTAACATTCCTCTTTGAAAATTTTACTATTGAAAGGCATTACCAAGACCTTAGTGGGAAAACAATTTTACCTAAATTAGACATTTGATCCAAAAAAATTACGGTTTTGAATTTCAAATGGGGAGAGCAGGCAAGTCGGGCAGCTCTAAAACTTTTGCTATGACACTCTATTGAATGTGAGATTTTCAATACTTGCAAGTAATATTATTTCCCTTGATGTTGTCAAAATAAGTTTTTGTCTGTAGTGAAAAATAGCATACCAACCCAAGTAGTACATTTTCACAAATTGTCACTCAGTGTTGGAGAAGGTACCAAAAAAACTTCTTGTTTTCTAAAAAAACCTAGATATCGTTTTATTTTTCACTTTTTTATTTTTCCACAACAATATGTGGTGTAAATCTTGTCTTAGTAGTGGAACGAACAGACACTTTATTCACACCGGCCTCCTTCGGGGGCGGGCGTTCTTCTTCTTGGTGTAAATCTTCTTATTGACCATTTGGATTACCAATCAAAAACAAATCGTGAATTGACAATTCAATTCACAAAAAATTACAATGTGAATTAACAAATTCCGAACTTCCACTCCTTGCACAGTTGTTTTGAATATGCTACACCCCTTCTCTACTTCTAAAAATAGTTGTATACGGAACTAACATCATGCTTAACAAGATGGTTATGGATTTAGACCTTGTGTAGTACAAAAATTTGACACCAAGTGAAGTCAAAGTCTGTTGATCCATTGCACGCAAGGAAGAAAATGAACCATATGCTTGACTTCAAACACTATAATCTTTCAATCCGTGCAGTCAAAGTTTATGAAATTTTGTTTATATACTTCTTACTAAGTCTTAATTGAGATCCTACAGTCAAAACTAGAAATTAAAGTTTTTGTTTCCATTTTTCTTCATTGCACTAGAATCCAACAATTTTGAAGTGTTTTTCATGTAAAACTGTCATTGTACCTTCAGGGTTAAAGACTCTGTGCAAGGAGTTCTTGCTCTACAAATTCTTAATTTTATCATTTCAAAGCTGTTTTATCAAAAGATCCAATATCATCATCATATTTTGAACAGTAAATATGTATTTAGAAACATATCTTTTATTAGATGAATGGTGCTTTGAAGGTTAACAATTAGTACATGTATTTTGACTAATGTGCATCCATAATGTTCCTATTTTTTCAATAGTGATAATGGAGAGCCGCACGATTCAGACTCCTTCGATACGGCCACACATCCAAAGGGACAATATGCATTCCAATAGCTCTATGGGGGCTCGATTAGTACGATTATATTGCAATGCAAACCAAAGCTATCGATGACGACCGTTTGCAAGCAGCCCTAAATTCTATGGAGTAGATAGTGTGCCTTTTTGAGAGTATACTAGTTGTGTATGGTAATTGATATATAGTGTATGTGAAAGAGTAGTATATTCTAAGGGTGATGTAGGACATTATGTCATTAATCCTGTAGAGTAAAGTTGTTTTTACTATTGGTGCTAAGTCCATTTGTAGAAGCATCTGTATTTAGTTTCCACCATTGTATGCATTATGTACTACGTAGAATGTCTTTTAATCAACTGCCAACCCTTACATAAAGTATGTTATTTTGTGATTACGCATGTTTGTATACTACAGTCCTTCAAATCTATCTTTGAAATATTGTGAAACTATATTAAATACACATTTACCTAGTATTAACGAGGGGCCACCAAAAATTAGTTGAAAATGCCAAAAAATCGCTTCCAATATTAACAACCATGATTGTACGTAATATTGTTGCAGAAGCTCAATTTTTTTTCCTCTGGAAAACATTTTTTTCCTTTGAATTTTTTTTTTTTTTTGCAATTTTACCACTTTTGTTCGCAATGGCCGCCGTTGTACCCAAGTGCACTTTTAAATGGCCAAGTGCATAATTGCTTAATTGCATGTTAAGGTTGAAAGCTTGGCATTGACATATCATATGTGAAGAAAATATTCATACACAATTATTGGTGATTTTTTGTTTTTTTCTACTTGATTGTATATTAAAATGTTCCAAAAAGAAGAAGAACGCCGGTCTCCAAAGGAGCCGGGGTGAATAAAGTGTCTGTTTGTTCCACTACTAAGACCATGCCCACCAGACAAGGAATTAGTAAACTGGAACTACTTCCCCCTCTCGAAGATAGACACTATGTAACGGGTAACGAGTTACCAACCAAGCACACAACCAACCAACGTAACAACCAACTAACTAAGCAAGTAGCCAAAAATCTCAAAACCAACCAATCAGGATAAATCTGGGTGGGGAAGCATTTAAGGGGGGTCTTGTATATCGGAGAGGGCTTGGTTGTTTTCAATTTTACGTTTATGTAAATGGACATGGCATGTTGAATAGCGATGATGTTGATGATTTCAAAGGTGGTTTTGATTGTTTCAATGGGTATTTTGAAGGTATCTTCAAGAGTTTTCATAGATGGGATAAAGGTGGTGGCACGAGCGCCCGATGTGATAACAATAAGGGGGTCCACATTCCATCCAAGGGCTATGATGTTGTCAATGAGGGGTTGGTATTTATCTATTTTGTTTTGAATTGTTTCCGTAGGAAATCTATCATTGCAATATGTGAATTCAATGAATTGAATGGTGTAGTTTTGGTTAGTGTGATCGGGTGGTGGATCATTATATGGTAAACCTTTAACACAGAGGATGTCCGGTTTGAGCCTAGCGTTGCAATGACACCTTTGAGTCTCACATGAGCATGGGAGTAGCCAAGGGGGGACCGTATTTTCTTGTGGATTGTTATTAAAGGTGCCGGCGTTCATTAATGTAAAACATCTGGATTTGTTGTAGGAGGTGATTAGTTTTCGAACTTCCCATACCGCTTTATTATGTCTTTTAACAATTAAGGAGTGAATGTGGTGGTTTTGGCATTTGAGTAGAACATGAAGCCATGTGTCGGGGTCCGTTTAAGGACATATGGGGCATGTTATGGATGGGAATCTTTCAATTCCAAAGAAGAGTTGTTTGCGAGCGTTTCCCATATATTGACCAGTACGGAATTTGATGAGGCATGTTATTTGTGAGTCTGAAATGATGGGGTTTTTCCAAAAGTTTGTAGAGAGTTCAGTGTCTATATTGTTATTGTTGGTCGATTTTTCAATGTTAGGAATATTTTCTGAGATTGTGTCAAGGTTGTTGTAGAGGTCTTGTTTTTTGAGGTATTTACCCAAAAATCTAATTGGGCCTTTGTCGGGGGTATCTTCTTTGGAAGGCCAATCTTCTTTTTGAAAGTAGTATGGGGTAGCATGGGCATGCTCGTGCGGATCTTTGGCTTTTATGTGTGTTTTTTCTCGGCCTTCTTTTGCTAATTTATCTGCTTGTTTGTTGCCATCAATATTGGAATGGGCTCTCACTTTGAGGAGGGTTGTGATTTTTGTTCGGTTTTGTAACATTTGGACCATTGACGTTAATATGGTTTGGTCGGGGTGGCTATTGTGAAGAGTAGGGTGTGTTATTTGTGTGTTTAGTAGGTAAAGTGCATTTATACAATCAGTGAATATATCTGCGGGTTCATTGTTGTATTTTGTTGTGATGATTTGTAGTGTTTTGTGAATGGCCATGAGGTCTGCTCTAAGGATATTTTGTAGTCCATGGAGTCTTTTGGCTAGTTTAATTTCCTTGGTGGAGTTATATATGCCATAGCCAGCTTTTTCTCTGCGTGGTTTAAAGGAGCAATCGATGTTCTGGTGGTTTAAAGGAGCCATCGGTGTGGCATGACTTGGGTAGTTTGGGAGAGGGGGAGGTGTGACAGAGTAGTTTAATGTGTTGTTGATATAGTTTAGTTTTGACCAGTTTTTACTTTTGTTTACGGGGGTTTATATAGGTGTTGGTGGGGCCAGTTTTGTGTATAGTCGGTGTATGTTTAAATTGTATGTTATGGAGGTAAGTTCAGCAAGTTGTTCTAGGGTGCCAAAAGTTTGATTTTGATGATGGACACATAGTATTTGTAATGTAGATGGCTCGATTCAGGGGGTTTTTTTTTTGCTCGAGTGGAATAGTAGGTTCTTCGTATGGTATTGAGTTTGCCAAGGCACCACGGCCTTGGTGTAGTGGTTTGAGTCATGGCACACCGGTGAGGTGGTTGTGAGTTCAAATTCCCATGCCGGCGTGGTGCCTACCACCATAGTCCACCCAACTGTGGTGGGGGGTCTTGAGACCTTGTTGTATGGGTACCCTAAAAGCCCTTGGGGGGGGGTGACATGTCGGTTGTCTTTAAGGCACTTAGTGTAGAAAAGTGTTTACCTTCGAAAGGGGGAAGTAGCTCTAGATTCACTATCCTTTGTCCGGTGGCCATGAGATTAGTGAATAAAATGAACAAACACTATATTCACGCCGGTCCCTTCAGGGCCGAAGTTCTTCGTCTTGAGTTTGCCTCAAATAATGCAATGATATGAGAATCTGGGAATGGGTTTGAATGTTGGTTGTTGTTTTGGTACCAATTGTTGTTCGGTGTGATGATAATTGTATTTGTGTTATTTGGATCATGTTTGGCTGCAAGTCGAGCCCAATGTATTGCTTGTTCCATTTCCTTCTCATTGTGGGGGGTGAGCTATACCATTACCGGTCCATTTATAGTCAAAGGCCTTTCCTAAGGATCCGAATATTTTGTCTCTTTCATAAGGTGAGTAGAATTTTTTTAGTTTGGTAGAACATGTAACCGGGGAAGAAAAGTATGATTGTTCGATATTAAAGGTTGAGATTAGTGAGTCTAACATGGGAGTGGGTATTGTGTATTGTGCATTTTTTAGGGGGTCAGTTTTTGGTATTCGATATTTATACCTTTGGTATAGCCAGATTAGTTCGGTTTGAAAGGGTTGGGTCGTTGGTTCGATGTTTGTAGGGGTTTCTAATTTTGTATTGTATTGATTCCATAACCATTGGAGTCGAGTAACGGGGATAGTGTGTAAATGTTGGCCATTTTCTTCGTATAGATGTGCTTGATTGTTATCTATTTGGATTGTGTTTGAGGATGTAAGGATATCATTTTCGGGGTTGCATTCTGTTGTGTAGATGTTTAAGAGTGGGATAATTATGGGTGGTGTTGCGGATCTTGAGTCTGAGAATTGTTCTTGGGGGTGGTGGGCTAGGATGATATCCGAGTATGTTTTATTTTGAATTTTTTGGTAGTATTGTTTTAATTTTCGGTGATATGTGTGGAGGTATTGGTGTTGTGTCGTGGAAAAAGGTCTCTTTGGGGAAGCCATTTATTGTATGTATTATCATTGTGTTGCCATTGGCATAAATATTTTGTGTAGGTATTTTGTATGTTATTTGTGTCTGTGTGTTGGATATGTTTATGGCGTATGATGTTATTAATGGGATATGTGGTAGGGTTTTTGGGGATGTATGTTGGGGGACGGGGATGGTATGTGTGTGGAGCATTGGGGGGATTGATTGGTGTGGGAATATTTCTTGGGATGATGCTATTGTTGAGGGTGATGAATGAATCTTTAAGTATATAGGAGTATGGATGTATGTTACAAGGAATATGACATGTAGTGAGGCATGTTGGGTGGCAAAATAATTGTTTATCAACATTTAGGGCACTTTTTAATAGTTTGGATGGGGTGAAGTGGTAGGTTTTGAAGTCCTCATTGTTCATGATGTGTGTGCCGTTGGGTAAAGTAAGTTGGATAAGTTCAAAAATATTTTTTGAGAGGAGTTTTTGTAGGAGCTTTTGGGAGAGTTGGGCATTGAATGTGTTGTGGTTTAGTGTTTCTTGACACCATAGTATTTCTAGTGATGTGGGATTAATGAGGAAGTTTGGGAGCGTACTTTTAAGGTGGACTTTAGCTATATGTTTAATAAGAAGAATGTTCGTGTTATTGGTGATCTTATGCAGTCACTTTTTTAAATTTATGGGTATGTTTTCGGCGCCACCGTATTAGGCAAGGACATAATGAGTTAATCCATTAATATATATTTTTCCAAGTCTACCTTTATTGTTTAAAGCATTTTGTAGTTGTTTGCCTATACATCGGAGATATGCGTTTTTGAGGGAGAAGGCTTCAAGTCCAAATAGGTTATCTGGGAGTTGGGTTATTGCATTTGACATACATTTTGGTAATCCACATATGGTTTTTTGTATGGCTATTATATTTTGATCAAGTTTTTGATAGATGGCATAGAGTATGGTACACCGTAGAAACTGTATGCCACACCTGGGCGTAGTACGGTATCAACCATTTTTATTTTTTGTTTCATGGTGGCCGGACATGTTGTTAGTTCTTTGCATTGTTTGATGAGTTTCGTGGTTGTAGTGTGAATTTGGATTTTCCATTTTAGTGAGGGAACAAGATTTGTACCTAAGTATATGTATGGTTCATTTTGGTGTAGTATAGGGATCGGTTGGTTGCGGTAATTGATGTTAGAGGCTTGCATTAGGGCTTTGAAAGTGGTAGGGTTCAGTTTGGATTTGTTTGGGCATCCGGTAGTGACACATTTTGGGACACCTATGTCCATACCGGCCCATTTACAATATCTATCAATTTTATTGAGTTGTATTTGGATAGATTTAATTTTGTTAGTTATGGTGGCAAGGTCATCCATATATGCGGCGGAGTTTATTGTGACTTGTGATGTGCCAAAAATGTATCCGTTGTTGCCTCTTTCTAGCCATCTGAGTAGTAGTTCTAAAAATATAATGAATAGGTATGGGCTAAGGGTGTCCCCTTGTATAGTTCCTCTTTGGATAGGTATAGGTTTTGTTTTCCCAAAGAGTTCACCAATATAGTAAGTAGATGACTGAGAGTAGATGTTTTCAACAAGTGTAGTTGCATCTTTTGGGTAACCAAGGTCCATCATTATTGCTAGTAGTTGGGCATGGTCTATTGAGCCAAAGCCATTTTTGAAGTCAACGTATAATATGTATATATCTTGGTTTGTAAATCTTGCGTCTTCTAGTGCGGCTGACATAGTTTGTATTTGTCGAGCGGTACTTCTCTTTGCTCTAAATCCTTCTTGACTATCATGTAGGATTTTGAATTTTTCACCATATGAGGATAGTATAGAGGTGAGTGTATTGGTAAAGAGTTTATATATTGTGTTAGCTAGTGCAATTGGCCTATGGTTGGGTAGTATGGACGGGTCGCCTTTTTTGTATAGTAAAATTGTTGCACTTGATTTCCATGAGGTTGGTATTTGTTTTTGTTTATAGCGGTAAGAGAAGAATAGAAATAATAGTTTATGAAATCTTCGAGGCCTGTTTTTGAATATTGAGTTTGGTATGCGATCTGGGCCTGGGGCTTTATTGTTACCAAGATTTTGAAGGCATGTGTCGTATGTGGCTCTGTTAAGGTATTTATGAAGTGGAATTTCAGGTTCGCCTCGTTTGTCAAGGGTATATCCATTCAGGTCATGCCATGGGTATTGGCGTACTGCACATGTACATTCAATTGTATGTTGTGGATGGTAAGTACATGTTGGTACTGTTGGTCTATTGATTTTTGTTTGTTGGTTGAATATTTCATTCGCAATGTCTTCGGGGCTAGTTAGAATATTATTATATTGATCTGTGATACAATCCATTGGCGGGGATTTAAGGTTTTTAATGATTTTTTTGTTAATTTTTTTTGGGCTGATTTCGTATAATTGTCTATATTTTGAGATGGATTTTTTAATGTTATCTTTGGCGTATTTTGTGATTACTTTCCGGGCTTGTATGTTGGCATCTACCAACTCACTATGTAGTGCGTCGGTGTATTTCTTGCTTTCTTCTAGCATCTTATTGTTGTTTTACTCCAAAGCTTCCTTCAAATTCCTTCTTGGTGATGTTGGCCGGGGCATCTTGAATCTTGAAGGTTGCAACGGTGTTAACCATTGCGGTGTTGATGTCGTAGAATTCAAAGGCCTTGATTTGTTCTTCGGTAGGAGGTTGTTTACCTTCTAAACTCTTCCAATGCGGAGCAGAGCCCACGAAGTTGTCACCTATGTCAAATTGCCTCTTGACGAATTGCTTATACACAATGGGGTTAGTCCATTCAACATTAGCCTTACCAATATGCCTACCCTCGATTTCCTTGTGGAACCAAATGGAGTTATTGTTATTCTTTCCCATAATCTTGTGAATAGCAATAGTAGTATCATGCACACCCATGAGAAGGGGTAAAGGAGAGAGGGTGAGAGAGATGGCATCCTTCTTGGCCTTGACTTTGGGTGTCACACGTCCTCCAATGTAGGTCTTCCTTGCTTTTATGATCTCATGGTGGGTGGTGATGTGTTGTAGTTGTATCTTGGAGGCTTGGAGGGGGTGGTTGCGGCAATGTAGGCTAGTGCGTCTCCTACTTCCTTAGTCACTCCCATGATCTCATAATCTTGGCCACGCTTGAAGCTATTGTAGAGAATGTCCTTGAATAGTTGATGGGATGATGTACCTATCAATGTGTCACTTCTTACTTGCACGGAGAGGTCAGAAGAGTTAGCGGTTAAGGGAAAGGACTTACACACCTTACCAATGATGTTTTGATTGTCAAGGGTGAGAATAAAAGGTCTTATACCTTTTAATAACATGAGGGCATCCGTTTCGGGGTTTAATAGGTGTAGCTTAAACATGCCGGTCCAAACACCTTTTTGTCCCCCTCTCTTAACACTATGGCATTGAATGTAAATGGGATCCATAACTTTTGACCCTAGTTTGATTTCCATGCCCTCTAGTCTTTGTGTTATCATCTTGTGGACATCATCATGCAACAAGAGAGAGGAGGGTGGCTCAAAGTAAATAGCAACATGGAAGTCAAGGACCAAACCTGTGGCACCGGTGATCTTGGTGCCTTGGGGAAGTTGGGTGATATTATAGTGTTGTTCATCACTCCCCGGTCTTGAGAGTGGGTAGTAGAATTGTGGTATCCTTGGAGATGCCATCCTTGCGGTTTTGAATTCCTTCGCTTTGTGCTCTTGGAATCCTCTTGTCATCATGTCCTCCACTTTCTCATCACGTGGGAGTTCCTCAAGTCCTTCGATTGCAAGGCATTCCATGGCTTCATACCCTAGCCAAAATTTGAACGTCATGGTTATGGGGTCAAGAAGAGGGGACTTACCTTCTTCATCGCTGATGCCTTTGCTCTTCATGTTGTTGCCAATCTCTTCCATGTTTTTTCTACCAATTTTTTCTTTAGAAGCCGGTATTCTTTGTGAGGTTCCTTCATCTATATCCATCATTTCCTCAAAGCGAAGGATTCTTTTACTACAGGACATGATTTTAGAGCTAGCATTGTTAGAATTCTTTTTAGTGCTAGGTTTTAATGAATTAATATAAAGGGGGAGAAAGTCTACTTTAGGGAGTTTGTGAGTTTGCTTATTAGTGTTTTTGTTCAATGGACAAATGCAGAGAGGGAGAATACTTACCTTGGTGAGTACGGGTGTAGTGGGTTGGGGGCAGCTGTATATGAGTTCTTTTCGCCTGGTCCGCAGTCGTTGGGCTTGACCCTGGTGTAATATGTCGTGGCTCGCTGTGACTCTGATCCGCTGGGCAGGAGGTGGCCGTTGAGCCGGGGCATGTCGTGAGGCTGGGCTTGCTTTGGATTGTCCTCACGTCATTGGTGGGGGCGCCGTACTCCGCGCAGACGTGCGTCCTCTTGCCTGGCCTAGTTTAGTGTTTGCTCGTCTTTGTAGTGGTGGAGTATCATGAATGTAATATGACATTCATGATACTCCCAATCAACTTTCTTGTGCCAATAAAAAGAAAATGAACTAAAAAGACACCTCCAATCAACCCCCTACACGCTGCCATAGTTTAATTGAAAAATAAAAAAAAATAGATACCCCCAATCAACCGCCTACAGGCTGCCATGGCTTAATTGAAAAATTAAAAAAGATAGATACCCCCTATCAACCGCCTACTAGTCGTCATGCCTTTCCAATCTCTTTCTTGCAAATATTTTTTTACTTTTTAAGTTTCAGACTCACATTCCTTTTAAAGTCCAACTTTACTTTTCCAAATGTTTTCTCTTTCAAATGCTTCTTTTCATTTTCAAATGTTTTTTTTTCAAGAGTGTCTATCATCAAATGTTTCCTTTTCCAACTGTTTCCTATCTACTTCAAATGTATCCTATTTCATATGTTTCCTTGTTTCAAATATATACTTTTCCAAAAGTTCACTTTTTAACAGGTTACTTTATTATTTTCACTTTTTCAAAAAGTTATTTTAAAATATGTTACATTTTGAAATGTTTACTTTCTCAATATGTTACTTTTTCAAAAAGTTATTATTTCAAAAAGTTACTTTTTCAAAAGGTGTCTCTTCAAATATTTACTTTTTGAAAAGTTTACTTTTCAGCACTTTATTTTTTTTAAAATGTTACATTTCCAAAGAGGTTACTTCTTCACATAATTTTTTCCAGAAGGCTTCTTTTTTGAAAAAGATTGCTTCTTCAAAAAGATTACCTTTTCAAAAATTTACTTTTTCAAAAAAATTACTTTTTCAAATGCTTACTCTTAGAAAAGCTTACTTTTTCAAAAAGTTAATTTTGAAAAGGTTACCTTTGTCTAAATGTTATTTTTCCAAATGTTTTCTCTTACAAATATTTCCTTCTTCAAAAGATTACTGTTTCAAAAGGTTGCTTTTTCAAAATTTTACTTCTTCAAATGTTTCTGTTTTTCATAGCTTTTGTTTTCCAAATGTTTCTTTTTAAAATAAAAAAATCATTCCTTTCAAACCTCAGTTTTTTATTTTCCAATCTCTCTCTTGCAAACGTTTTAAATTTTATTTTGGATTGCAAATTCACTTTCCTTCCGTATCTGTACACTCTTTTTCCAAATTCTTCACTCCCAATTGTTGTTTTCTCTCAATTGTTGGTGTTTCTGAAATTGTTCTTTTTTCAAAACTGTTGATTTTTCAATGTTGTTTTCTCCATTTTTTTTTTCTTTGCAAGTGTTTATTTTCCTCTTCTTCACTTTTGATACTCCAAATGTACAAATAATCCTCTGCTACTTTTGATACACCAAGTGACCACAAATAGAGATTTTTTTATTCCAATCATTCCTAGAACTCCCAAAGAGTGTAGTAGTTGGCATTGAATGTAGTATTCTGCCACTAAACTAATTGCGTAGTTCACAATTAATGCACATGTTCGCATTTAGTGTTTATTACACTAAATGCAATATATTCTTTAGTTGCAGTGTTGGAGTGGAGGCTGATTTTTCACCAAGTCCGAAATCTACAAACCAGATATAAAAAGTGTAAACCTGGCGTGGGATATTTTGAAAGGAATTTGTGGTGTGAGGTGGGTATTGGATTGCTAAAGTTGCTGGAGGAATCTGAAGCTTGTTGCCTTTTCACATGTGGTCCAGCTAACACCCAAATTCCAACTTCACTGCAGCTAAACAAGCGTTTGAGCCTGAGATCAGAATCATTGGTACAATTAATATGATATCGTCAAATTCTGTTTGGCAGTAACTACAACTTCTACTTCATCTTTGTGCAAATCATTGAAGCCAAGGAGCAAACATTCCAGCTCTAAATGAACTTTGAGCTCATCTTCTAAGAACAAAAAAAGGATAAACGAACCTGATAAGTTCCAACTTCCTTGCACAACACTCATAGAATCCCACCCGCCAAATTATTGAGCGGACCTCCACGTGGCACCCCGTTCCCTCCACGTGTCCTCCACGTGGCACCACCCCAGGTCCCCTCCCATGTCTCCTGAACATTGCCACACTGCAGAAACTCTCTACATAAGCTCCACGAACTCACAGACTCCCACATCAATTCTCATCACAACATCCATCACTAATATAGCCTTGTGACTGATCATCTCTAGCATCTCTAGCTTATAGTGTGATCTGTGCTATAACCTTTTTCATTTACTGATAGTGTTTTTCTGATAACACATCATGGCTGCTCAGTACACTGACAACCAGCAGGGGCTCACCTCGGAGCTTGAGGAGCCCAGGAGGACCACCGAGGGGCAGGACTTCGGCGGCTACAAGGGCGTCAGCGAGGAGCCCAGGAGGACTACCGAGGGGCAGGACTTCGGCGGCTACAAGGGCGTCAGCGAGGAGGAGCCGCCGCACCACAGGCTCCACACCGAGGATGAGCCCCTGCCCAAGCCTGCACCTGGCGCTTATGATGAAGAAGAGGAGCAAGCCAAGCTTGCACCTGGAGCTTATGATGGAGCGGAGCAAGTGACGCCCAACCCTGTTGGAGGCGCATCTAAGTTTGATGGTAAGAATATAGAGCTCGTCTGGAGGTTCTTACTGAAATTGCGGCTGAGTTTTTCACATCCACGTTGCAGCAGGTCTCTCATGAGGAGTTGTTTTCCGTTTCTGTTGCAGAGAGCCCAGTTGAGTCGACGCCAAGGAGCTATGGAACAGAGGAGGGCACAACCGGAGGCTATGCGGACGCCAGCGCGGCATTTGCAGGTGCTCCAGTTGACAGGAAGGTGGAGGAGACGGGCTACGGATACGACCAAAAAAGTACTACTCCCCGGAACCTCTCTTGAAGTTGAATGAACTTGCCGATGAGATTGTTGATGTTGTTTTCAGCTTCTGAGCCTGTGACGGAGTCTACTCCCACGTCTGAGAATCCCTGGATGAACCTGCTGCTGATGAGATTGTTGTTGTTGTTTTCAGCTTCTGAGCCTCTGACGGAGTCTACTCCCACGTCTGAGACTACTGGGACGCCCAAGAAGGAAGGGTTGATCACCAAGATCAAGGAGAAGCTGCCCGGCCACAGCGCCAAGCCTGCTGGATCGGACACGACCGCCGTGGAGCCTGAAGGCGCGCCCAAGAAAGGCTTGGTGGCGAAGATCAAGGAGAAGTTGCCCGGCCACCACAGCACCACTGCTACGGCGTAGAGAGAACTGGAAAGGACAACACGGTTTGCAGGTTGTAGAATATTACTGGTATTGTATGATTTTGGGATGTATATTAGACGAA
The DNA here is from genome assembly GCA_963971425.1 of Bryoerythrophyllum caledonicum. Lineage (NCBI taxonomy): Eukaryota > Viridiplantae > Streptophyta > Bryopsida > Pottiales > Pottiaceae > Bryoerythrophyllum > Bryoerythrophyllum caledonicum. The sequence goes on from OZ020514.1 coordinate 11,161,963, forward strand.
CAGGTTGTACAACGTGAGCGCTACTGATTTGAGTAGCGATTGTACTAGTGGATTTTTGAGTTTATATAAACGCTCTCTGTTCATTTGTCAGACACAATGTTTATTGATGGCCACGTACCTCAACCAGGATGTGAATGAGCTGTATCTACCTAGCGCAGGCCCATTTGATTTCCACTCTGCAGATCACAAGGCAGATGTGAGATTACTACCAAGAACTTTTTTTAAAGAAAAAACAGAGATTAAGCTGCATGAATGCTAAGCTACTTGACGAACGACGGTTTGTCAAGCAAAGATCTCCAAGTTGCGTTGAAAGCCTACAGATCTGGTCTGATTCCTCTGTGATTTACATTTCTGTTGAAAAGCTGCAGCGTCTCATCAATCACCTGATTCAGCAAGTGTTGTCACCAAACTGCCCCTTTCATAGTAGCAGGGAACATCAATGCCGGGAATGGAAATGCATCTTGCTCCTCTCCAACTAGACAGGCACCCTTTGAGCGTCGTCACGCCTTGCATACAACTCAGCGAGAGCACGCTTAATGCTTGCGTCGTCACTCAGTCCAGCGTCGACGATGGCAGCATGAATCCCTCTCCCTTCATCGAGAGACCCCAACCCCAAGCACGCCTTCAGAACAGCAACGAAGGTCGCCGCAGTAGGTACCACACCTTCACGATGCATACTCTTGAAAACACCAAGCGCTTCCTGAAACTGCCCATGCTGCACACATCCCCCAATGAGCGCAGTATACGACACCACATCCCGCACCTTCATCTCCTGCAGCAACTGACGCGCATCCTCCATCCTGCCACACTTGCAGAACATGTGGATCAAGGTATTCTCCACGAAAAGATCTGCTGGAACTCCACTCTTCGCCATGTGCTCACGAATTTCCATCCCGCGCTCCAGGTCGCCCAAAGTGGCACACACGTTCAGGACGATTGTGTAGGTGCGCTTGTCAGGACGCACGACGCCCTCATTCAGCATAAGGTCGTAACACTCCAAGGCCTTCTCAAACCGGCCGCTCTGAGCATACGCCGCCATCATGGACGTCCAGGACACCACGTTCCTGTGAGGCAACCTTGCAAAGACGTGCAGCGCATCCTCAACACTCCCACACCTGGAAAACATGTTCAACAACGCGGTCCCCACCTTGATGTCCACCTCAAAACCTGCTCTGGTAATCTCAGCATGCAACGCCCTCCCTATCTCCAGCTCCGAGCACGCGTTCAGAACCGCGATGTACGTCACCTTGTCCGGCTTCCAACGTGCATCTCCACGCATTTCCTCAAAGAAGGTGAATGCCTCGTCAACGTACCCGTTCTGAGCCGCACCAGAGATCATGATGTTCCATGTCACAACGTCGCGCTCCTGGAGCTCGTTGAACACTTTCTGCGCCTGGATCACATCCCCACACTTGGCATACATGTCGATGAGGGTGTTTCCCAGGAATGTATCCGGGTGAACACGCGCTCTGACCATGTCCTGGTGCACCCTTCTGCCCTTTTCCAGGGACCTGAGAGAGGCGCAAACTGAGAGCACTGTGGTGAAGGTGATCCTGTCCACTTCCACGCGCGCTCTCTGCATCTGATCGTAGATCTTGTACGCCTCCTCCGGGTGACCCAGCTTGGCGTACCCTGTGAGCATCATGGTCCAGGTGAACATGTCCTTCTCCTGCATCCTGTCGAAGACTTGCCGTGCCTCTCCGGCGCTTCCGCACTTCATGTACATGTTGAGGAGCGCGTTCAGGACGAAGGTGCTGGGCACGAAATCACTCTGGGCCATGTGAGCATGAACGAACTTCCCTTCAGCTAGATCCTTGAGATTAGTGCACCTTCTTAGTAAGCAGACGTATGCGTAAGAGCTCGGGTCGATCCCTCGTTGCTCCAGAATGTGCAGTGAGTTGCGAGGCTGGCCGTTCAAGCACAAGTCGCGGATGTCGTCGTCGCTGCCGATTATAACGCGACCTTTTCTCGGTTTGCGCACAGGAAAAGAGCCTACTGGAGCGTCTTCAGACTGCTCTGTATATAAATCTCTGGGATGCGTTTCCCTGCCAACCATTCCACCTAAATTCAGTTCCAAAAACTCCTCTTCAAACAGCACCAACAAACAAATGAAATCTAGGTGTGGAGGCCAGATTATAAACAAAATGGGAATGAGAAGCTTTCACATTATGAAATGACACAACTATGCAAAGGAAGCTCACTATCTAAAGGGATCCAACAGGTTCCAAACGAAGAGTGAGCTGAAAGTTTCAAACCATTGTACTATCCTTTTCATGAACTGGTTCTAGAATGTAATGTACAGGTACGCTCTCTTACATATCAAATTGAGTCAAATTTTTGAGTCTAGGGGAAGAGGTTTACATTGATTTGATGGTGGCCAGCTCCTGCAACTCATGATCCTCAGAAGCAGATTCTTCTTCTTCTTCTTCTTCTTCGTCTTCGGTCTGAGCAGGCGATGCTTTGGGTAAAGCAAACGCTTCCAATTTCCTTCTGGCCCATGGTGGAGTGGTGGCACTCTCAATCCAGAGAGCATCATTCGTTACCTTGTGAATCCAATCTGGCTGCTTCGGCTTGACCTGCGCAATTGCATCCCAAAACCACCCCATTACGACAAAAAAACCACCTGATGCGAGTGAAAAGTTCCCCCACTGCAACGGAAAAAACCACCTTCTAATTGTCAAGATATAAAGATGTCACTTCTTCTTCAAATGATAGCAATTTTTGTTCACCAGATACATGAATTGTACCTTCTCGGCCCGGACATCAGTCCATTGTGAGGGATCTTCGAAAAACTTGCGCCACAGCTTCACCGTCGCCGCTGCTTGCCCAAACACACAATCTCCGTCAGGCATCACTAAACCCTGAACCCAAAACCCTCAGTCTAAAATGATTGTACTAGTGTAATCCCATAGAGAATGATAAAAATGTAATCTAAATAGCTCCTGGAAACCTCTAAAGTCTTCTACTCATGCAATTCCATAAAAAACCCAGGATAATACAGTGATTTGGCAATCAACACAGAATTCGAGAACTCAACACATGAAATTCCATCAAAATTAGAAAACTGATCCCGACATAGGTTCTAAAATTCCCTAAACCCTAGCTAATTCTCAAAACCCATCAAAATGCAGGTTTATAACCCTAAACACTCCCCGTACAAGCCAGTTGATTCCATCAAAATGCAGGGGAGAGGAACGGACCTCGGTTCCTGGGTCGATACTGCGGCAAGAGCTCGTCGTCCGGCGGCGGCAACCACTCCGGGATGCTCGTCTCCTCCGGAAGCTCCCCGACTTGCAAACGCCCCAACCCGAACGCCGCATAGCTTCGGGAATTCGAGTGCAAGAAGAAGTAGTTGGCTGTCGAGCTGAGAAGGTGGCGGTGGTGGTGCCGCCGCAGCATTGCGATTGCCATGATCGCCTTTCATCTCCTGCCCTCGCAATCGGATCTCGTGCAAATCGCCATCGCCATTTGGTCCCTGAACTGCCTTCCCGTGTCAAGCCTTAAACCCTAAACACCATAAACCCTAGACCCTTAAGCCCTAGACCCTGAACTCCAGGCACGTTCATCAAGATTCTATTCATCGATGACCCTTAAACCTCATTCAGGAACCTTATGTACATGCACATATTTCACTAGAATACAAAATAATGTATTAAAGTTTAGGAAGACTTGCACCTTTGGATTGAAGACTCTTCTACTAACATCTTTCATTTGGAGATCATTTCAATATCTAAGCCTTATCATGTTCAAATACATGTAGAATACTGTAACCACCAGTGGCACCTTTTGATGTTTAACCCATAAATGTCAAAAGGTGCTACTAGTGGCCACAATATTCTCTATGTACGGTGTTGTATAGTAACATGATAAGGTTGAGATATTGAAATGACCTCCTAATGAAAGGTGTTGGTTGAAGAATCTTCAATCCAAAGGTGCAAGTCTTGCCAAGCTTTAATACAATTTTTTTGTATTCTACACAGTAAAATACGTGCATGTATATTATACGATTCCCCAATTGACATTTAATTCCTTAGGGACAAAGTGGTGCACAAGGCCCTAGAAAAATCTACAACTATAATAGATCGTGCACAACAACATCTACCCAAAGTGTACATTTCACTATTCATTTTTTCACAGAAATCATTGTAGTTCGTCAATGCGTTAACAATTGGATATCTCGAAGAAGGCAGTTCAATCAGGAGTGGCTCCCGAAAAAATAATCTCATCGACCACTTTTTGGTCTCTTTGTCACTATAGGGTCAAGGGCCAATCTGTAAACGACTCAAAACCAGTATTGATACCCGTCTTCTCGCCGGATACCTCCTGGTTCCCGGGATTCCGAGATCTCGGACCCCGTTGCGGTTCTCAATCCCGATACCCGTCTACTACTCGTGTTACGCCCGGTCAGAGCAGAAGCCCGGCACTTAGACCACAGTTCTAGTTTCAACCGCGGAACAGGTTGTCTTCCTCACGGCGCCAGGGTTTAGGGTTTAAGCACACTCTCTCGGAGCAAAACATCGAGTTCTCCGAGGCTGGTTTTCTGTGTTCCAACCACGCAATCTTGCACTTGTTGAGTGCGCCGCTTCTTCACGACCTCGCCACCTTCCCACTCCACTTCCTCAAACTAAAACCGGATCTCATCCAACACGACTCCAGCTTTTATCTTCTCCTCCGCCGCGCCGTTATGGCCAAAGACATCGCCAAGGTACTCTCTCTCGCGCTTTCTCTAGGTTTACGTTCTCGCTTCCTTACTCACGCAGCGCTCCAAGCTCTGTTACGAATTCCGAATGCGCCTTAAATAACTTCACGTATTTTACAGGGCTTAGGGTTTAGGATTTAGGATTCTTGATTTTGGAAGATGCCTGTGAGTGATTTTCTTCGTGGATTTCGTTACCGTGATTTGAATGAGGCTTGAATCAATCTGTAGTAGTTTTGTATCGCTGTATGCTTAATTTTTTTGTTACTGCAGCTTACAGTAGTGTTTCTTACGAAAAGTTATAATTCAGCTGATTTAAAAAATAAAATTCAACGAGTGAGGCGACTAGTTGATAGCTGTAAGCGTCGTTCGAGGATTTGAGGCGATTTTAGATATGATGTTTCTGTCCTTTTAGCCAAATGCGAGATTTAAGTACTGTGTTCCTGTATCTGTTGCTATTTTTTTTCTGATTGAGGTTTGTTTGCAGAGCGCTGGCCCTCGGAAGTTCAAGCCGGCTGGTGACGGAAAGGTCAAGCATGGCGAGGGGAAGGTTAAGCATGTCGAGGGTAAGCACAAGCAGGGCGACGGGAAGGAATCTTCCGGACCGAAGGAGCCGTTCCGAAAAATGGTACTTGAACCTGAGCTTCTTGACCTAATATTTTTTTGAATTTGTTGTGGTGTTCTGCAGTGTGAGTTTCTTCTTTCCAACTCAATCCAGGAATTATCACAATTGTCAACTATGCAGCCTGACGTCAAATGTGTATAAGTTTGGTTCCACAGATATGCATTCTGCCCGGTTATTGTTAGTCTACTCATTGATTGATCCACTTTCTTGCTTCTCAGACGGAGCAAGAAGCTCGCAAGGCGAAACAGGAGCTCACAGAGACTCGCAAGAGAAAACGCAAGCCGCATTATGAAATCGAAAAGGTAATTTCTTGCTCACAAAGGGCAATAGCAGCTGTGAAGCTCGTGACATATTCATTTTACTGAAAAAGCTCGTGTAGATGCTTGAAAGTGATGTTTTCAATCCTGTCCTGTAGTTGCGTTAATAATTTCTCAAGCTCAGTCTCTGACCTTTTTTTCTATCTTTTTAGGTGTTTGTGTTTCAGGCTATTGGTTCGTTTGTATTCAATTTGTTGGCTGCAAATTGACACGTTCCTTACTTGGTTTTTATTGATTCCCAGGAAGTGATTTCCGTGTGGGAGAAAACTCGTGTCAGGAACATTGAGAAGGACGAGAGGGGCAAGTAAGAGCCTTAGTTTGAGTTCATACTTCAGCGGTTACTCTGGTCTAGTGTGTCCCTTTAAATTGACTAGTGTGTCCCTTAAGTTTGTTCTGTCTCAATCTGATGTTTTTTACGGAGTATGTATTGCTTTGAATCGAAGAATACATACCATGCTAATTTTATGAATTTGTGCTGTTCACCTCAGGCTTATATCACAATGTTTGAAGAAAATGAAGGGGAAGATGCCAGAGATGGCACTTAATCACATTGTGTCTCGTGCCATGCAAGTATGACAATCAATTCTGTGCCTTACACTTATCATTTGTACAGTTAGAGGTGTTATTTCCCGCATTGTTTATGGTTTTTAAGTCTCTAAATGGCTTGCATGATTCATGCTAAGCCTAATTTGAAAGCGGCTTTTCACACCTTTAATTGGCTGTCTTATGAATGCAGAACTGTGTCAAGTATTGCACACCAGAAGAAAGGACGGCGGTGTTTGAAGAGCTCCGACCGCATTGCTTGTCCCTCGCCAAGGACAAGTATGCACATCATATTGTTGTCAAAATGTTGGATAGTGGTGAGTTCTTTGTCTGCCACTAGTTGATTCTCTATATCTGACAGTTAGAAAGTGCGAATTTCTCACCATTTTGGACAAGGATCAGGTCGTAAGATCTAAGTAACAGCCTTACAATTTTAAACTACACATCCTCTAATCAAAGATGTGTTATACCTTCGTTTTAAATTGAAAAGAGTTGGTTTTATCTTTCTCTGCCGATATATTGATTGTTTTTAACCATCTGTTTATCGTTGGTTTCAGCTAACAAAGCTCAACTGCAGCAAATGTTGTCTTTGCTTCACGGCAACGTTGTAGCTCTCCTCCGACATCCGCATGCTTCACCTGGTTTGTTACTGGATCTGATGACTTAAGCCCGTCCTTTTTCTCATCGCTGGTTATGCCAACATGACCCATGAATTAGTTGGTGACATTTGTCTTGGGGTTAGCTTTTACAGGTTATGAGCTTCTTCTTGGGATCTTCTTTGTTGATGTGTTGTCTTGACGTATTCTTACAGTCGTGGAGCATGCATATACACTTGCGAATGCGGCACAGAAGCTAGAGCTACTCTCTGAGTTCTATTCCCCTGAATTCCGGCTCTTTAAAGGATTGAATACTCCTAGCAAGGGCAGGTGAAATTTTCTTACAATATGACCTAGTTATTGCAGTAGCAGTTTGAATTTTCTGGATCTGACATCGTGCTTCTTCTTCCCGTTGTAGACTGGTGGAGTTTTTCGCTTCCGAACCTGCTGCAAAAAAGAGATCTGTTTTGGAGCACATGACATTAGCTTTGCAGCCTATTCTGGAGAAGGGGATTGTGGACCATAGCATCATTCATCGAGCTATTGTGGAGTACCTGAGCGTGTCTAAGAAGGTAACTTTGGTTTCCTTATTTAGAAGCATCAGTTGTGATGCTCTTCACCTATTTTCGCTGCCTTGATGGTGTATCTAACTATGTTGTGACGATCTTTTTGATATATCAGAGCATGGTCGCTGAAATAGTGCAACAACTCTCTGGTGGTCTTCTAGTCCGTATGGTGCACACTCGAGACGGTGCTAAGATTGGTGTCACCTGTGTCATGCATGGTAACAATAAGGTAAGTTTATTTCCTTGCAATATGCGATGAGCATACAATCTGGGTAACGTTCTGAAATTCTCCTATTTGAGATAGTTAGTACTGATGTAGTCATGAATGGTTTTAGTAGTCCTACGCCCTTTGGTTTAACGAGAAATTATTGTATGGCTATAGTCTACTTTCAAAATTCATGCTTTTTAGAGCATTTTACATCATTCTGTACTGGTGTAGGGTTTCTGTTTTCACAAAGCTGGCAAGGACATGAAGTCTCTACTCGTAGCTGTTGTGTGTTAAGCCTTGTTGTGTGTTAAGCCTTGTTGTGTCTTTTATTGAAACTACAGGAAAGAAAGAAGATTATCAAAGGGATGAAAGGTCATGTTGGAAAGATAGCTCGGGATGATCATGGGTATATGGTAAGTCTAGTTATGTGGAAGACTAGTATTCTAGTCTGGTAATAAACAGTCACATTCGATTCTGTTCATTCCGTTCTCGATAGTGCTTTTTTTTCCTTTCTGTGTCACAATAACGATTGAAGTACCGCTCCTTACGCTTGCTAATTGTTTTTGTCAGGTGTTGGTGGCGATCCTTGACGTTGTTGATGACACAAAGCTTGTCACTAAGGTTTGTGTCTATATATACCTCGACTCTTGCACTTTCTGTGTTATCTTTTCATGAGTAGCTACCTCTATATACTTGATTAATCGGATTCCTGATGTTCTGGGATTTTGCAGATCATCATCAAGGAATTGATGAAAGATCTAAAGGATTTAGCATTGCACAAGGTAAGCTTTGTTTCAGATGATGGGATGCCTTTACGAGTCAACAAGTCATTAAATCTTTACTTGCATTTTTTTTTGGTTGAAATTGATTTAGAGTACATGGGCAAGGATGTGCTTATTAGTTGGTGAGTCTTTATACTAAAGTGTTTGAAATTTTTCAGTTTGGGCGCCTTGTCTTGCTTCATCTCCTGGCACCTCGAGTGCGTCGCTACTTCCCTGCAGACGTGTTGGCTTTGTTGGAGCCTCCACCACCCACAGTTGATGGTATGTGGTCTTGGTTGTACGATAAGCTGTCCGCATATGCTTTTACGTTTGCTTCTCATATTAGAAACAAAGAGACAAGTTTCTGCAGTCGAGTTTCTGCCACATCCAAGTTCGTACAAATGAGATTTTCATAATAAAGTAATTTTTTGTTCTTGTTAATGACAGACAAGGACTTAGTCAACGACGATGAAACCATGGATGATGCCACGGAGACTCCTGCAGATGCAAGTACCGGCTCTAAAAAAGTTGTCGCAAAGAAAAGCCCTGCTAAGAAAGGTGAAGTACTCTGGGATCATTTTGGTGGTGTAAATTGGAAGGGCGATTGCAATTATGCTGAGCTTCTGCGTACCTTCATTCTAGTTAACATGATGCTCTCCTTGTATGCTGCAGCAAAAACAGAGGGAGGTGCTGATCTCATGGACGAAGACGACGATGAGGAAGATGGAGATGGGGTGTCGGGTGTTAGCAAGAAGGATCCTTCATTGCGTCGGTCTGAATTACTTTTGAAGAGTGGATTGGCTAAGGTTCGAGCCTGTTTCTAGAAATTCAGGAGAAAAAAGAATGAATTCTGTTGGCCTTTAAGACTTCATGTTGAGGTTCTGGGAGATCCTGTTACGTTGTCCCGTGTCTGCCACTACTTATTTCCACGAGCTTTATCCCATTCTTTTTGGTGGCATCCTTTTTCTAGAAGGATTGTAATTTTAGAATAAATAAGTTGCGATTATTCTCACCTTTGGCATTGGTTGTTTGGTTCAGGATTTGGCAGAGGTTTGTAGAGCTAATGCTAAAGAAATGCTGCAATCACAGTGGGGCACGGAAATCATTTACGAGGTCCGCTTTTATGAATGCCTTGTAATGTGTTGCTCTCAGATTGGCACCTTGACTGGAATTATTTTTCTTCATTCAGTAAATACTATGAGTTTGAAGAAAAAGAGGTTCTGAACCTTAGCTTGAAATCCTTGTGTGCAGGTCGCAATGGGAGGAGTGAATGGAGCATTATGGCAAACAATACCTGGTGCTATATTATCTTTACACAAAGAAATCGCTGACTTAGCAACGATTGAAAATCAGGACGACGAAGATGTACATATTATGGAGCAATACTTTTCTAGCCCAACTCTACGGAGGTTAATATTGAATTCAATGCCCCCAGCAGCCGGAGTTCAGGGTCAATCTTTCTCCGCAGTTTTTTGGTCCGTTGCATTGAAATCGAAATGCAAGCGCTGGGCACAGGGTCACAGGTTTTTTTCTACACCATTATCACATTCTGCTGTCATTGTGATTACTCGGTATCCTCAATAGCGCTTCTGCCAGGTTCTGTGTGGGAGTTTTGTTAATGTGTCTTATCTCGTGTTTCCTGCAGTCAAAGGGTGGTATCAGCTTACAGAGAGTGCGCAGATCTAGCCACGAGGGAGGCCGCTAAATCGGAGATTCAAAGTCTCACAGATGCTGGTCTTCTGAAACCTGTTACGACTCAGCAGAACGGTAACAAGAAACAGCGACAAGGCTGAGGTTGGATCCGGAAGAGTAGTGTAGTAAGATCCAGGATGTGTGCGTCACTTCCAAGTTTTTCTGTTGAGTTCTGATGGAGTACAATCAATCTCCAGCTAAATTTTGAGGATCGGGTCCTAGCAGTTAGTCTATCTTAGTAGGGCTGATTTGATGTATTTGTAATTTTACAAGTTAATCCATTCGTAGTATGATTATACACATGGATGTGCTCTGCTTTTGTTACCTGGTTTTTTGTGCCATCTTTGGGATGTACAGTTACAATCTACTCACTCTGAAACCTAACAAACCTCTGATGGCTTGTTCCCTGTATGGCTGCAACTTCAAGCAAGGTATGTGACTACTTACCCTTGGCAACTTGTCCCTTTTTCAAGTTTTAAGTCCAGGGTGCTTGCATCCAAGTTTGGACAACTTTTAAGCAATTTGCAACAAAGTTGGGGTCTTTCATCCTGAGAACCGTGAAAATGAGCTGCGCTGTCTGTGACACGGTTATTGAGATGGCAATGTTTCGTAGTCTTTTGAACAACCGAATGAACTCTATAGCAATCTTGAGAATCATCTCCTCTTCCTTCTCTACGCTGTCCATGATGTCTCGTCTATTCTCTGTGGTTATAGTCGCAAGCTTTTCTAACGGCTCGGCTGATTTGAGTGTCAAGTAGCAGATGGCTATCGAGTCGATGGACACCAGCATCAGCAGCAGCTTCGACCATGTGGGCGGGGTGGTCTTGAAGACTTCCACAAGAGGTGCGAACACCCCTCTCACGCATGTTATCGCCACAGACACTACTGCAATCTGCACCAACTACAGCTTCAACAACATTGACAAGGTGCGCAAAATAGCATGTGTTTCCAGGGAATCAACTCTTCTGACCCTCATGCCTTACACAATGTGCTGCATGCCCTCTCACTAGTGAGATCTTTCCACGGAAATGCACCCATTAGGTTTCATGATTTTGGAAGTCTTGCATCTTCAGCGTGCTTCTCGAAACCTCTATTTGAATTAGGGGATATATTACAGTTATTTGTAAAGTCATCCCAAGTTTCAATAGGATACCGATTCTTCTGAGTTGTTATTCCTCACTCTAGATAGTTTTTTGATCCATAGAAGAGCTTGATGGTCTTTCAACTAGTATCCTTATGGAGGAGCTTGGTGGTCACTAAACTCAAGTTGAAGTAGTTTTAGCACTTCTTGAGAGTGAACCCTGATGTATATTATCCGCCTTTCCCTCCGTTGAGCTTCTTTTGAATCAATTGAGAGCTGATTTTAATCCTTAAGAGGTTGTCGTGAGAGGATCTTGACAAATAACTCTATCGTGAGAAAATCAGTCTAGTTTGCAGTGAGATGGTCACCTGTTTGAGAGTGTCCGCGAGCTCCTTGATCATGATGCGTTTCCGCTTCTCAATGTAGCAGAACAGTCCCATGAGCTCCTTGCTAACCTTGATCACGTACCCCTGGAACCACCCCTCTTCTTCTTCAGTTGTGTCGCTGACTGACTTCTTCCCTTGTCTCCCAACAGGAAAGGAGAGAACCAGAAACGCTCACCTTATTTGCGACGCTGAGGGTGCTCGACACACGAGGTTTGTCTTCCCCTCCTCCGCCGTGTCTGGGCGTGTACTCGCGCTGCTGCGCTTCCTCCTCGCCTTGCCACTCTGACTCCTCCTTATTCTCCTTCACTCCCTTCCACTCTCTGAACTCCCCCTCGCACCCAAGTTCGCACTTGTTGCTGCATTTCGTCTGTTGGTTCTCCTCGTTTCCCGGGGCTTGGTCAGGACAGTGCCCCTTTTCGCATCTTGCAATCACACTCCTTCTGTGCTCTTGCCAACATCTATATGTGTAGGGCTTAGAGTGCTCAGTGTATTTGAGTGCTGTTGCTGATGGACGTGCTGTGATCTTCAGATTCCGTGTCCTGGACCTTAAAATCTGATGAGGTGCGGCTCTGTTTGGAATTACACAACTGTGGACAGTGTCAAGGGCGAAGGTCATGATGAATCACCGTTTTGCTTTCTATCCTAACCTTGCAACCTTGCACATTGAGTCAATGGTAATCCACTTTCGCTTTCAAACTGGATTTCAGCTGAGTTCCCTGATTAGAGTGCAATTGTAGTGCTCTAATTTAGGGCTTCGCTTCATTTTGTGCAGGTCAAACTTTTCTGTGAAGAACAGGGACGAAACTCCACTTTTCCATGAGTTCTTTGTAGCAGCAGGAGTATGTGATTGATCATCAAAGGGTCACATCCCTGCCTCCGTTGTAGGATTGCCTCTTGATATCTGGGAGGTTTGTCAAAGGTTGTATTCAAGAGAAGTGTCAGCTGCTGAAGGGGCAACTACAGGAGTAAAACAACAGTGGGTTTCACACCTGTGCACTAAATCCTAAACCCTAAACCCTAACTTAATGATTTTATTTTGTTGAATTGCTAACTTGTGTCAAATTCTTTATGAATATGAGTTGCGGGGAGAAAAAAACTCCCAGCGGCGCCATCGTCACAATTTTGCATTACTGAGAGCTACCATTCTGCATCACACTGAGAGCATATATGGAGAGGAGATAATTATACTATATTTTTTCAGTGATAGCCAATAGAATTACAATTCCAACCCAAGTGATTTCATATTTTTCCAATGAAAATTGAATTAGGTGTGAATTTTCAAATTGTGCAGGCATGTTCAGAGGGTGGATAGCAGTAGGTACCCCCCATAACCAACGACCAAAAGTAAGGGTCTTGACTAATAGCAAACCTCCATTCGGTGGTAATGGGATGGAAGAGGGTTGGATATACCTCAAATTTTTTAGGCGTTGGCTGTGGGTTTTGGTTGGTTATAGGGGGCTTACCTTAAATCCATGTCCACTGGACATAAGTTTAGTACACTCAAGTCAACTCTCCCATAAGTTATAGCCAAATATAGTGCCGGAGGATGGAGGTGGTAAGAACTTAGTAGAGGCTCAAAGTTAGTGATGGATTTAGTAGAGATTTGGTTACTTTAGCCCAAGTTTATTGCTCCTAAAGTACCACTGTGCCCGCTAGCATTGCACTAAAAGTGCTACATTAGAGCATCTCCCCTGGGGCACAAGGCTCCAGGAGAAATGCTGGAATTCTGCATGAAACACTGGTAAGGCCCATACCGCGGGGTCCAGGCCTGCATCCCGGCCCACCGGGCTGGCGGCGCCGGTTCATCTCAAGAGTATATTCACAAATAGTAAAGGATCACACCAAAATTCCCTGGTTGAGGTGTACAATCATTCAATGCCACGTGGTGAAAAAAAAAACAATTTTTTTTTTTGGCCAGCTGCCGCGTCAGCGCCGGGCACTGGCGTTCCCCCGGAGTGGCCAATTTGGGGATGGGTGCGGGGAAGAAAGTAACCCCCCTCCCATCCCCTCAAACTTCGGCACCTCTCCCCCTGGTGTGGGAAATTCCCCGTCAGGGGTGGAAATGCTCTTACAAGTTAGTGGCATTATAACTTATGAGAGGTATAACTTATGGGAGGGATGTGATATGGAACTACTTCCCCCTCTCACGGATAGACACTATGTAACCAGAAACTAGTAAGTTACCAAGAAATGAGGGCCAATCTAAGCCATGACTTTTTTCTGGCAACAAATTGGTGTCCAATTTGGATTTGCTCAAACTATGGAGGGATGCTCTGGCACTGGTGTGTCAGTGATTGTGTCGCAAAAAATAAAAAACCCTGATCCGAGCCATAGGTGTCATTTCCAAGGTTAAGTGTGGAGTATCCTATTATTCTGGGAGAGGTTGGTTATTTTCAAGTTTTTTTTTGTGTAGAAGTATGGACATCGCATGTTGGACAACAATGGTGTTAATTTTTGTGAATGTCTTTTTAATCGGATTAATGAAGACATTGAATGTATTTTCTAGACTTTTCATAGAGGGGATAAAGGTAGTGGCTCTAGCTCGAGCGGTGATGACAATAAGGGGGTCAACTTTCCATTCAAGAACTCCAATGTCATGAATGAGTGGTTGGTATTTGTAAATTTTGTTTTCGATTGCTTCTTGGGAAAATCTTTCATTACAATATTTGAATTCGATAAATTGGATAGTAAAGTTTGTATTAATGTGGTTTGGCAAGGGGTCTTTATATGGTAGTCCTTTGACGCATAGTATATCTCGTTTAAATCTCGCATTACAATGACACCTTTGGGTTCCACATATGCATGGAAGGAGTCATGGAGGGACATTGTTTTCTTGTGGATTGTTGTTGAAGGTTCTCGCGTTCAAAAGTATAAAGCACTGGGATTTGTTTGAGGATATGATTAGTTTTTGGATTTCCCATACCGCTTTATTGTGCCTTTTAACGATTAGAGAGTGTATGTGATGGTTTTGGCATTTGAGGAGTACGTGTAGCCATGTGTCCAAGTTCGTGGAGGTGCATACTTGGCATGTTATGGATGGAAATTTTTCTATTCCAAAAAAGAGTTGTTTACGGGCATTTCCCATATATTGCAGAGTGTAGAATTTAGTAAGACAAGTTTTCAGTGCAATTGTTAAAATGGGGTTTTTCCAAAATTTGTGGAGAGATAGGCAAATTCTAAATTGGCACTCGAAATCATTTCCAAAGATCGGCAAATTCTATATGTATAATCTTGGAACGGGGATTTATACTCTATTTTCAAATGATGAATTAATAATATGGATTATTAAGATACTTCTGTAATCCAATATCCCTCTTGTAACCCCACATGCTTTAGAGGGTCTATCGAAGACTATTAGATTATCACCTTCAGATGCTCTATTCGGAGATCCAATATATGATAATAATCATTTAGTGGAGTTTTCCTGAAATTACATTGGAAGGAGACCATGTCTATCACCGTGTATCCTGTAAAAAACCAGTTCACCCAAATGTAAACTCATTCTTGTTAAACTCAGCCTAGCTACCGCGCCAATTGTGCATTGACATTACTAAACCAAAGAAGAAGTCGGGAATGAACTCACTACCAATCCATGTAGAGCCATTCTTGGCTGTGACCCATGAAATATGCAAGGTGAGATTTCCCACCCTGGAAACATTTCCGTTTTTAAATCTCACCCTGCTTTTGTGTTTAGAAAAAGGACAAAGGCCCCTTATAGGATGTTGCATCCGGTCTTTTTGGCTGACACAAGGTGGGCACCCTCTAAATTATAGATTTTCAAGAAAACTCTAGTGTTTGCAAATTTTGCATATGATTTGGAGAATAAATTTGTAGTTAAAGATTGGAGCCCCAAAATCTTTAAGATTGCAAGGTTTCCTTACCCCCATGATGAAAACTGCTCATGTGATGGATTCTTAAAATTCATCAGAGTTCTGTGGGGGTCATCAGGACTGCATAGAATATACAAGGGCTGGATGTGGGCATTTTTATGACCTTGGACCGAAGGCCAAATTTTATTATGTATATTGGGAACCGGTGGAACCGGTAAATCTTAACTTGCTAATATAATTACTGGTCTAGTTGGTAAAGAGAGTACAATGACAACTACCCTAAAAGATTTGCATACCGACAAATTTGAAGCTTCAAATCGTAAGGGAATGAAACTTTGTACCATCAACGAAACTAAGGGGCGGTTTACACTACGGACCAAGAACTCGTCCCATGCACCTCTAAAATCTGTGATTGGCTAATGGAGTTGATGGAGCCAATCATAGATTTTAGAGGTGCATGAAACGAGTTCTTGGTCCGTAGTGTAAACCGCCCCTAAACATTACAGAGGAGATATGTACATGATAAAACAAATCGTGGGTGTAGATCATCCCTTAATTTTTCGTTTTCGTGGCATAGCCACAGTGGCTACAGAAGCCAAGGAGCTGTAGCACTTCTGGCTTTCTCCTGAAACCATACAAAATCAAAATTTCCTCCATAAATACTCATTTTTGAGAATTCATCTCCATAAACATAGAATTGTACATCCTTTTTGGCGATAGGATGGTGTCCCGGCTGTTCATTAGTGCCAATATGGCAATATAGCAACGGCCATCAATGAAGTTTTGGCGGCATGAAATCATATAATTTCCACTTTTTTTCGGGAATGTTCCTTTTCGGGGAAAAATAATTCACAATTTGGCTCCTGATCGACAAAAAAAAATAAGGGCTGGTGGAGATTGCTTACAAGGCCACCTAAAAATGTAAATGGCCCCTTCGAGATAACCCCTGAATGTTTGGTCATGATCAAAGGAAACTATCCTTTAGGGTCAAGAGATACCTCCAATGCAATGACTCAAAGATTCAAAGTCTTCCAGGCAGATAGTATATCTCAGAAAAGGGCTAATCTTTTGATCGATTTATAGGGTCGAAGGACCGGTGAATTAACTACGCTACAAATGATGTTTAGTGTAGTGGTACAAAAAGTGTACAGTCCCCTTCAATAAGGTTACGTACTTTTTGCATTCCTAGGGATAGTAACTTTCAGTGCCGCCAACTTTGACACCCTCTTGAGGTCTAGAAAATTGTTATTTTACCATGAAATTTTTGGCACAAGATATTTTATGTTGACAACATGTGTGTTAAATTTCAAGGCCAGAAGATGAATGTAGAAAAAGATATTCCAAATTTACCAACATGTGTAGTTGTAAGCCATTTACTACTACCAATTTTGACACCCTCCTGAGGGCTGAAAATTTGATATTTTACCATGAAATTTTTATCACAAGATCATCTCTATGCTGATAACATGTGTGTTAAATTTCAAAGCCATGTGATGAACACAATAATAGATACACAAGATTGTTTCTCATAGTTTCACATGTTGGTAGATTTTGAATATGGGTTTTTTTATTCATCTTCTGGCCTTGAAATTTGGCACACATGTTATAAACATAGAGGTGATCATGTGTTAAAAATTTCATAGTAAAATAACAATCTTTCAAACTTAGGGAAGGTGCCAAAGTTGAAATGGTACTCGGTTGTTTCTCACAATTAGCACGTTGGTAGATTTTGATTTTTTTCTTTTCTATCATGGATATTTTAGACTTGAAATTAAGCACACATATAATCAACATAGAGATGGTCTCATGTCCAAAATATCATGGGAAAAGATATAAAATTCAATCCATGGGAGGGTGTCAAAATTGGCAAGAGTGAAATGTTTCTCACAACTACACATGTTGGTAGATTTCAAAAATCTTTTGCTATGTAGGTATTCTGGCCTTAAAACTTGGTACACATGTATTATATACAGACATGGTTTCGTGCCAAAAATTTCATGTGCAAAAACAAAAGATTTGATCTTTGGGAGTGTGTCAAAGTTGGCGAGGAGTGAAATGTTTCTTACAACTACACTCACAACTACACATGTTGCTAGATTTTAAATGTGTTTCTTAGTGTGGATGTTTTGGACTTTAAACATGTAATAAACACAGAGAAGGTTCCATGCCAAAGATTACATGGGCAAAAACAAAAAAATTCAATCCTTGGGAGGGTGTCAAAGTTCGTAGCTATGAAACTTTTCTTAGTGCTACCCATGTTGGTAGATCTTGAATATCTTTTTTTTTATTCGACTTCCGACCATGAAATTTTGCACACGTGTTGCCAACATAGAAAAGATTTTGTGCCAAAAATTTCATGGTAGAGTAACAATTTCTCACCCTCAAGAGGGTGTCAAAGTTGGTAGCACTGAAAGTTACTATCCCTAGGAATTCAAAAAGTACGTAACCTTATTGAAGGGGACTGTACATACCTTAGTAAACTATTTGTGAATAAGTTGATAATTAGTGTTAGTTTACAATATGAAACTCTGACTTCATAATGGTGGCCAGCCCATGCTTCTTGTCATTTGCAACTTTCAAATGGCCATAACTCACTCGAATTTTGTCCAAATTGGGCATATGAGATGTTTATTGACATCCACACAAATTTAGATGCCAAAAAACACCTGAAATGCCCAATTCGCATACAATTTGAGTGAGTTATGCTCTTCAGAAGATTGTTGATAAGATACTCTAACAACTCTTGACTTCTGGACCTTTTTCTTACTTTTACTATTGATACTCTAAACGTCTACAAGTAGAAAAAAATTATATTGCAATCTTTATGAGAATTGACAAATAGTGTATTAGTTGGCATTTAGTGTACGATTCGGTCACTACACTTAGAAATGCATAGTTTGCAATTAGTATATGGGTTTGCATTTAGTGTATACTACACTAAACATCATTTTTAGTGTTGTGAGCTGTCTCAAATAGTGGGTTGGGTTCTTCAAGTTTATAACTTGAAGGTTCCAAAATTTCAAGAGGTTGCAAAACAATATCTTATCAATACATATGCAAAGGTACCCAGTGTAAAGGAGATCAACCAGGAATCAAGAGAAGCCATTAATCCTTTAACCCTTTAGCGCCCACATCATGTTTCTCCCAAACCAAGACATGTGTTGATTATTTACTTTGAACTAAATTTGATGAAAATATTATTCCTAATTTCAGTATCCGACCTCACAAAATTGACCTTCTTTTATTCAAGGTTCACATAGCTTGGCATTGACGTATCGTACGTGAAGAAAACATTTATACATGATTATTGATGATGTTTTTACTTTTGTCTACTTGATTATATATGAAAATGTTCCAAACTTCTACGAATAGAAACGGAAGTTTTGTATGCAATGAGAGAGATCAACAATCACAATTTGCATGAAATCCTAGAAAACTAGAGTCCCATTTTGGGTCCCATGAATTCTATAACTCCAAATCTAGAGTCCCAACAATTTTCATTCTAGTTTGAAATTTGGAACCTAAAATCTAATAAGTTTTTGCGATTTGAACTATAGGCCTATAACCATGGTTGACAATTTTTAAAAATTTAGCTGAACACGGAAGTTTCATTTACACCACAAGTTTTGTCCCTATAATGTACACCTTTGGTGAAATTTTCAGAACTTTTCACCACACTTACTATTTGATATGAATTTTCTTCACCTTTTTTTCCCCCAAGAATCACAATAAACTCAAATCTTCACAAAACAAATTGTGATCTTTGTGACATAAACAAAGCATGTGATCCCATCCCTATGAAATAAAATAAAAATTTCAGGTTATATCTAACGAAGAATTAGAGCACATCGTAGTATAAACATTGGGATTGATGCCATGGTCATAGGCTCCATCCTCTAAGGGTTAATTTGGTCCACTTGAATTCTGCCTCCACATCAAATCACATACTTTAGATAGTGTGCGATGTTTCAAAGTTGACACAAAAATAATGTGTATTGATGGAGAGGTGGTCACTGGTGGCGAGTGGTGGGGAGTGGAAGATATTTGGTAGTGAGCGGCAGTGAGGCGGAAATGAGGGACATGACATATGTTGAAATGCACCTCCATATTTATTACACGTCATTCCCAGCAAAGCTTCATAACACATAGACAGACGGCTAGTAGAGCCAAGTAAGACAAACCAAAACAAACTCTGCGCTTTCCAGTACAAACATACTACATATATGTATATACATATAGCAACTTCAACATCATCGTTTGCACAGAAGATAAACGTCAATGTAGATAGAACTATATCAATCTCAGTATCGAAGTATCACCCCTCGCAATACGGAATCTCACCGCTGTTTACACATTTCACTTTTTGGGTGGCAACGATGTAGGTCCAGTGGCCTCCAAACCTGAGCACTTTATTGACATAGTAATTGCGCTCCGCAAACGTATAGCCTTTGACGACTCCGGTGGCCGACTTACCGGAGGACACATAGTCCTGATAGCATTTGACGACACGGTCCCATGGCATAACCGGCCAGTTCCAGAAGCGGCACAGGTGCGGTGCGGTGCGGGCGCCCGGGTTGCGGGTGAACCGGAGGACCCATGGCGTGGTGTTCTTCACGCTAGCAGCGTCGGCGAGGTCACGAGTGACTGCGAGAAGGCAGAGCAAGATCAACAGGCTCTGAAGAAGAGAGATGCTTTGGGTGAACTTGGCCATGATGCTTTGGAGTTCTGTGAACAGAAACTCACCGACAGTGGAGGCAACCTATTGAGCAAGACAAGTTGTGCAAGCTGCAGATGAGTTTCAAGTTTCAAGCCTCCTTCTTATACTTGTAACTTGCCTGGCCTCACCACTTCCACAGTCAGTATTTAATGAGAGATACACGTGAGCTTGATCCACGAGTCACCATAGTCAAGCTACAAGTTGTATGCTCAGCGTGAATAATTCAATATTATAGAACATGGCGAACCCCATCACTTCCACAGTCAATATTTAATGAGAAATACATGTGAGCTTGATCCATGAGTCACCAATAGAAAGCCACAAGTTATGGCAGCATGCATTGAACGAATATATAATTACATGCAGATCCTCATGAATTTCCTCAGTCAATAATCAACAAGAAATACATGAGTCACAAGCCACAAGTTGTATGCTCAGCATGAATAATTCAATATTATAGAACATGCCGAATTCCATCACTTCCTCAGTCAATATTTAATGAGAAATACATGTGAGCTTGATCCATGAGTCACCAAATCAAGCCACAAGTTATGGCAGCATGCATTGAACGAATATTATATAATTACTTGCAGATCCTCATCACTTCCACAGTCAATAATCAACAAGAAATACAAGTGAGTTTGGTCCATGAGTCACCAAAGTCAAGCTACGTCAAGTTAACGACTTCACTATACAACTTGCCTACCCTCACCACTTCCACACACTACAAGAAAATAGGGTGTTTAGCAACGATTTGAAAAATTCCCAAGCAACGCCTAGGGACTTTGCTTTTTAAAGAAGCAACAGCTATAGCGTGGTTTTATGTACAAAGCAAGCCCCTAGGCGTTGCTTAGGAATTTTTCAAAACATTGCTAAACACCCTATTTTCTTGTAGCGACAGTCAAAAATCAAGTCGATCCATGAGTCAAGTCACTACACCGAAGTTTGTATTCACTGTTAAGCACAGTAAACGACTTGAAAAAGCTATAACTTTTAACTTTTGATGTGGATTTCCCCTGAGAGCACAACTAATTATACTATTTAAAGAGGAGAATCATTGTCGGTAAAAAAATTCAGCAAGAGTAAAAACTTAC
Source organism: Bryoerythrophyllum caledonicum (assembly GCA_963971425.1). Classification (NCBI taxonomy): domain Eukaryota; kingdom Viridiplantae; phylum Streptophyta; class Bryopsida; order Pottiales; family Pottiaceae; genus Bryoerythrophyllum; species Bryoerythrophyllum caledonicum. The sequence continues at coordinate 11,183,075 of OZ020514.1, forward strand.
TGTGTTCAACACTAAATACCAACTTTAGTGCAGTTGCAGCACCATGATTGATTCAATGTATAACTTGCCTAACCTCACCACTTCCACAGCTCGATACTCAATGAGAAATATCTGATCCAGGAGTCACCATAGTCAAGCCACCACATGAATAATGCAAAAGTGAGGAGGATTATATGCCAAGTTTTCGAGCTGATTTGAAGGGTGGGTGAGTGGTTTCAGACTAGTGGCACAATAAGCGGCAAACCTGGAGACGATATTGCACACTCAATTCTTTGATAGACACGCAAGGCACTGATAAGATCAACAAAGACTGTTGACTGAAAGAAAACAGGGGCTAGCAGTTATCATCGGAGGAGAGTGTTCATCCATTAAATGAATGTTGCGGAATCTGTCATCCATATGTCCCTATTATTCATCGATTATTCATCCAAACCGGTGCGTCTACAGAAACCCTAATATTGAGAAGAATTGATGTTGCTCGGGAATCGCAGCTGAGCAGAGCATCGGTTGAGGCGTAGGTTTAGGGTTTAGGGTTTAGGGTTGATTGTTGACGAGCGTTGCGACTTCCGCGCTGTCGTTTGATTTCTTGCGAAGTGAAAACTCTCAGGGTTTAAGCAGGGGTGTAGGGTTTAAGGGGTCGCCATGGGGCGCGCCAAAGCGGACGACGACGTGGTCATGGGCGCGTCCGATGAGGACGCGCAGCACTTCAACGCGTACACCTCCGGCGACGACGATGATTCGGAGTTCGACGAGGCCATTCCGCTGTGAGTTTTCCATGTCAGGGGGTTTAGGGTTCAGTGGAATTGCACGCACTAGTAGAGTGTTAATTTATTTTTTTGCCAGTAGCCGTAGGAGGATGGCAGAAAGCGAGATAGCCGCTGGAAGCCTTAATCGCAGTGAGTTCAGGGTTTTAGGGTTTGGAGGGTTTTAGGCTTTATAGATTTAGGGTTTATCGTTCTCATGAACAGTGTTTTGTGGATTAGGAACGAGAACGGACGACTCCGGATGCGGTCAGGCATTGATATGGAAGGGCCTGCTTACGTTGGGAAGAAGAGCAGTAGGTCTGCTGTGTTTGAAAACCCCGACGAGGAGACGGTTGCTGTGAGGGAAGTTACTGTTGACGACGAGGACGACGATGACGATGACGACGACGATGATGACCTTCATCTGGTATAAATTCATGTGTACTTTGTGTGTGAGTAATTGTCGTATTGTGGACGTGAAAGTTATTGAAGAGTTGTTCTGGCTTTTTGTGTGATGAAGTTGGGGAATGTGGATAATGACCTGGAGCGAGAATATGAGGAGCTTCGCAAGCAAGAAGAGTAAGACATCCTTCGATTTTGTTACTTTGTTATTTTTTTTAATCATAGTAACATGAATTGATAACATGTGTTCTATGAGCTGGAAGAAGGGCGAAGTCTATCAATTTTCACTGAAGTAAATGCTATTTTGATGACCTGATTGGGAAAATAGGGAGCTGGTGAATAAACTGAAACGGAAACGTACGGACGACCAAGGGAAGGGTGATGCTGTGCGCCATCAGCGGGTGAGTGGCAGTGTTTTCTCCTCGGCTTTTTCATCAGCTTTTGTAAATGATGAGTTTCTGTTCTGTATTAGAGTGATTCATTTGATATATGGGGATTGTGGACTGTATAGGCTTTGTGGGACAGGGCTTTGGAGATGCGAATTTCGATGCAGAAAATAATTTCGGGGGCGAATCAACTGCCAGAGGTAGGTTCAGGGCATGGTTTTAGTATCTGTGTGGCTTTCACCTGACTAAGCAGGTTTTGCAGACCCTTTGAGTGGTGTTGATATACCTGCTGTGATCTCGCATAACTCTTTTGGCTTATTTTTCATCGCAGATGGAAGGGAGACTTGCTTTGTGCACAAGTGACAGTCAATGTGAGAAGGCGTATGACTCGTTAACAAAATCCGCTGTAGCTGCCCTTGATTGTTTCTTGGAATTGAAAAATGTACGCGTACTTGCCCAAGAACTTTCTTTCGGATGCTCTATTTCATTCATGCAACCTTTGGTTTATTCAGATTAGGAGACTTGTTTCAACTATCTATCTCAAATCCTTGTCATTGAATCTGTGATAGGCACTCATTGAGCAAAATCCCGCGATCACGGAGGCCGCTGCTGCTGCAAACGGAGATGGTAAGTGCGGTCTGATTCCTGTTGGTAACTATACGCATGTATTTATTAAGACGTCTTCAGGGTCGTTTACATTAATATTATTTTCACTTCGATTATTGGTGTATTCATTTGTGAATCAGCTGAAAAGCCTGAGAAGAGAAGAGAAACAAAGACGAAAGAAGTCGCAGAGGATTTTTCATCTGATTCGATTTGGAACCGCATGGATGCCACTTATTCAAGGTAAACCAGACGTCTTAATCTCCTCGTTCTAATGTTAAGGCATTTCTTCTTGAGATTCGTTTTTGTGGTTGTAATCTAGTCTCAAAAACCTTTGTGATCAGCAAGCATGCCCTGTTGTTAGTTAAAAAGCCATATGTTTTCACTTTATCTGATGTCATTTGTGGCGATTCCACAGCATTATTCCTTATCGGAATTCGTCAGTGGATAGATGGCAACGGAAGACTCAACTAGCAACAGGTGCAGCTGCTGCCAAGGGTAGATTTCAAGCGTTTAACCAGGTAAAGCTCTGTGGTTCCGCTTGGTGTTCGGTGGTTTTGACTGTTGTGAAGTATGTATAATGACATTTTCCTCTTGTCTGATGGTGCAGAGCATATCTCAGCAGCTTGCTTCAGCCTTGAGAAACCCAACGCAACTGATTGCAAGCATACGTTCAAGTCAATCAAAGGAGCAGGTAGTCAAGCTTGACAGCGTCCTTGCTTGTAGCTAAACATTCATGTTAAACTTCTGCACTCCCTTTTCGCTGAGATCTCCCTGTCTTTGCAGCAACCTTCTGGAGTAGTGGATAATGGTGGTGCATCTGTCGCTGCATCTGATGTCACTGATGAAGAGGTGGGTCTGTTAACTTCACAAATCATTTAACAATTAAATTTCTAGTATGAAGCTGATTGATCAAATATGGCGGTAGTGGTATCATGCGGTCATCGTTGTTTTTAGCTCGTCTTCCTCCAGAGTGTATGGCGGTGCCATGGGAGGATTGCTGACCTTCTTTTTATGTCTTTTCCAGGCCAGTACCTGTGATGTTGAGGTGGTTGACGACTCCGAATTCTACCAACAGTTACTAGTTGAATTTTTGGAGTCCTCGAATCTAGGCGGACTTGGTAAGTAATTATGACGTCCCATTTCTTTTCGGTTGTTAGAGCACATCTTCAGAAGATCAAGTTAATCAACTGCTGGATTTCTTTCAACCGATCTTTTAATTGTTCGAATTGTACTTGCTGCCACTCATGGGTGACATTTGAAGCATATATTCTTCATGTTTGGGAACCCCAGTTTGTTACTTTTATGTTCATAGTTCACAAGGTATTTTCTAACCTCCGTTCTAATGACAGGGGGAATCCAGCGTAGACAACATACAAAGAAAAGGAAGGTTGTGGATCGTCGTGCATCTAAAGGAAGGAAGATCCGGTACAGACCCTTCCTTAAAACTTTCTGAATCCTGCTTTATGTAGTTATGTCCCCAACATTTTGCTAATAGGCATATTCTTCTTCAATCAACAGTAACCTTTAGATGAAACTCTTGGATTCTTTGATTTCGTCAGCTTCCTCGATTATCCTCTTGCAGGTACAACGTTCTTGAACCGATAGTGAACTTCATGGCGGCTGAACCTATGGATCTGCCCCCAATGACATCTCAACTTTTCTCCAACCTCTTCGGGCAACGAACGGCGCCTGTATCTTGAAAAACTAAGTGTACGGTTTAAGACTGGAGTAAGTATTTCTGCCAGGATCAATCATAGGATGAGTTCCTAATTAGCGCTTTGTGGCTCTCGACCTGCTTGAGCCTGGAAACCTCAAGTTTCTAGAGCAGAAGGATTACAACCTTGTATCAGATAGGACTAGTTTTAATGAGAATTGGCATGCATTGATTACTCAGACGTGTTTGAAGGTCAAAATTGATTGCGGTTCCATAGCAGCTTCCCGTCATCCCTGATCTAGATCCATCCTAAATTTCTACACAAGATGCTTGAACTCTACTACAAAACTTTGTTTGATTTCACTACTCTCGCTTGCGCTTATTATTCTCGACTACTTTCCGTCCTCATGGCGACGCTGGTGGCACTGGACTTGTACCTGTACCAGCTCGCGCACCACACGAAAACCAGAGTGTTGACAAAACTGAGCACCGCGAGGAGCCAGTAGAAGTAGTCCATGTGACTCCTGTTCAAGTTATTCCCGATCCACCCGCCGTTGGCATCGCGCGTGATGTCCGTGACGATGGAGACGAGCAGGCTGCTGACGAAGCTGCCCACGGCGACGGTGCTGAGGTAGAGCGCGTTCCCCAGGCTGCGCATGGAGTCCGGCGCCTGGTCGAGGAAGAACTCCATCTGGCCCACGCTGATGAACACCTCGCAGATCCCGGTGAGCACGTACTGCGGCAGCAGCCAGAAGATGGACATGGGCACCATGGTCTGCCCGGGCTCCAGGGCTGCCGCGACGCGCAGGCGCCGCGTCTCGACGCCCGCCGCCACCGCGATCGACAGACTGGACAGGACCTGGCCCACGCCGATGCGCTGCAGCAGCGTCAACCCGCGCACGTCGCCCGTGAAGCTGCGCACGAACGGCACGAAGTACTTGTCGTAGAGCGGCAGGAAGATGCAGATGGTGGCCGTGATGAAGAGCGGCATGGACGCCGCGGGAATCTCGAAGTTGGGGCCCATGTGGCGGTCCATGGTGGTGCCCTGGTTCAAAAACAGCGTGCCCACCTGCGCGAACACCGCGGAGAACATGAGGTTCGTCCACCAGATGGGCAGCATGCGCACCAGGAGCTTCACTTCTTCCACTTGCGTCACCGTGCAGAGCTGCCAAGAACTCACCGGGGGATCGCGCGCCTGACTAGCATCCATGCTAATCGGTTTCACTGCTGCCTTGTCGAGGAAACTGCAACAATAGAAAGAATGTTGTACATCAATTGAAAAAAAATCAAACTTGAAGAATCGGATAGTTAAATCTGGATGAAGTTTAGAGTTAAAAGGTTCCTTAAGTTTTATGAGTCAGCGTGTGATCAGAGGTGCAGCCTCGTTACGTACAATGCGTGTGGGGATCATGAGAATCATGTTTGGTTACTCTTACTGAAGTTATTGCAAACGTAGAGATTGAGGCTCTGGAAGGGTTTAGCATGGGAACATAACACGTTGGAAAGAGACATACGTTGCATGCATGCAGACACGTGATGATTGTGTTTGAGGAGAATGATGACCGGTTGATTGAGGGTTTAAGGCTCCTGAAGGTTTAGGGTTTAGCATGAAGAGGTACGTGTAGTCTCAGTAATACGAAGAATGCGCTCCTGCAGACATGTGATGGTTGTGAGAATGAAGACTCTTCGGAGGTGAAATAGCTCCTGGAGGATAAGGGTTTAGCACCTCACTGGCAATCAACATAAAAGAGCTCGGTGCACTGTGATTACTGAGGCTGCATGATGCAGACACATGATGGTTAGTGGTGATGAATTCAGAGCAGCTTACGGCAAGCTCGGCGTATGCAGGAGACGCCTCCGGTCTTGCTCGCCCTCCGCCGCCACCTCATGCAGCAGCGACCGATCCTGCGGCACCTCCACGCGCCAGTTGCGCACCGCGGCGCACAGCACCTGCGCCACGCGCGTGATCGGGCTCCCCGTGGGCGTCTGGTGGCGGTACAGCAGGGTGCCGAGCAAGTACGCGAGCGTGGCCATCCCCGTGATCGCCGTGGGCACGCCGTATCCCCACGCCCACCCCACGTTGTCCTGCACGTACACCAGGATGCTCACCGAGAGCATGGTGCCGAAGCTGATGCTCACGAACCACCAGTTGGGGAACGACATCTTGCGCCGCGCCTCCTGCGCGTCCGTGTGGTCGAACTGGTCGCCCGCAAACGCCGTCACGCACGACTTGATCCCGCCCGCCCCGACCGCCATCAGGTACAGCGAGAAGTAGAAGAAGCACATCTGCTTCTTGGTCGCGCGCTCGCAGCCCACGAGCGCGTCGGTGCAGACCGGCGGTTTCAACGCTGGCAGCGACACCGACATCGTCATGCACACCAGCGACTGCAATCACCCAGGGTTTTCGGCTTCATTATTAGGGTTTTTCAGCACCAAGTTTCAATTGGGGATCCGTTGAAGTGGAAGCACATGTGCTCATACACAATCTGGACAAGGGTGAATGCGGTATAATGAAAGTGCACGTCTGGAGACACAATCTGGACAAGGCGATCAGGAAGTTGGATGCAAAACTATTGAGTGAAGCAGGAACCCTAATCCCAAGCAACACATGGGAAATAAGGATTCCGATGATGCGCATCATCATGTTGCAATTAAATTCCCTTCCAATGCGAGTCTGTGTCTGAGCTGGTATAATATGTGCTTCGTACCAAGAAGTAGCAGCAGGAGAAGCCCGCGATGGTCCAGTAGCGTCCCAGGAACGCGTCGGCAACGAACGCGCCCAGCAGCGGCGTCATGAACGTGGTGCCGCCCCAGTTGTTGACGTTCTTGGCGGACGTCGACACGTCCTCGTGCAGCACCGTGGTAAGGTAGATGACGAGGTTGGACGAGATCGCATAGAACGCCACGCGCTCGCACACCTCGCAACCGAAGATGAGGCAGCACGCCCTCCAGTTCCCCGACTTGGACTTCACGCTTGGGTTGCCCCGAATGTCCACCGCGCCATCGCTCACCAGTTCGTCCTCCTCGGACGGCAGCTTCGCCTTGATGTTGCCACTGCTCTTCGGCTCATCTTCCAAAAGCATCTCCCTGTTCATGAGACAACAACAACGGCGATTCAGTTACTCTTGCTTCCTCAAATCGCATCCGGAGTACATAATCTTTGCCTTACAGTTTTAGGTCTTGCACTGGCCCCTGCATCATGATGACTTAATTGAGCGTTGTCTGTCGTCTCGTGTTCCGTTCTCTTTGGTTTTCTGAGCGTTCCTTTGCTTTCTACCATGAAACTGCGCCGTGTCTCTGCAGTTAGGAAGCATATTCATGGCCCGCAGCAGGCATAGTTTATCAACATTTACACCTGATCAAGTTAATCTTCATCATTGATTAAGATCACAACCAGGTCTGTAGTGCATTATCACGTACAATCCTATGAGAATGTGGAAGGGAATTCGACCCTGGGAATATGACTACTGTTCATGATGATACACTCTCAGTAATTTTGTAGAACAGTCATTCTGGGAGTGTATGGGTTGCCACGCCTTTGAGGTGGTGCCGATGGCGATGGACAGAGCGATGAGTAGGCTCAGTACTGAGAACGCAGGAACAGAGGACATAGATGCAAGCATTGTGCAATGAATGCGACGCTTGCCCACCCGGACGGTCAGATGGAAAGCACTTGGATCCAAGGCGACTCTTGTTTGAGCCGTTTAAGCACTCAGGGAGCCTCTTGGCCCAGACACGCCTCTTCACTCCGAAGTGATGTCGAATTTCACAATGTTTCAAACTCCAAGGTACGAACCAACAGACCAAAACAACAGTCGATGAATGTCAACTTACGGCTAAATAAAACAGATTGCCCAATGATCGCATTAACACGATCTAGAGCACATCTATAATGCAGAAATGATATCAAAAAACTTCAACTCTTTGATTTGACAATCTGAATTCTGAGAGTCATGCCACGGGCATCGAAACCAGCCTCCATTAGTGCAAATGAGCTGTTTCCGACGCTGTATATACTCGACACTATGCACTCGCACAACTTACCGACACTTTTACAGTCATCATGCACTTAACCACTTGAAAGTCGGTGGTTAAGTGGACCACACCACATGCTTCGACATGCACTTGCAGTCCTTGCCGCAGTCGTCCATGATTTGCTCATGCACACGTAATAGTATGCTTTTTCCAATCTATTTTCCCTTTCAAGAGCTTCACGAAGGTATTTTTTAGTTTTTTTGGGATTCATGGTTTGAAAGTTAGTTTCACTCAAAGTCAGAAATAGGGATGTTGGGCAACCTAGGCACCCTTGTGAACCAATGAAACACAAGTACTAAAGAGGGGCATTAAGTAGGACACAATGGATGGAAGAAGGGTGGGGCACTTCAAATCATAACAGAGAAAAGTGCAAAGGAAGACCCCACAAAGTCCAAGAAGTATGAACTAACTAAAAATAGATTAAATTAAGAATGTTCTTGACTTGAGGTCAATTCTTAGAAGACCTTGACTTGTAGGGGGAGTGAGTGAATGACATGGCCCTTAATTTCATGAAGGGTCCTCAATTTCAAGCCCTACCCTCTCCTATAATGCAGCATGCTTGAATGATTCAATAAATTCATGAAAATTACATATTTTACTACTTCTAGATTTTTATTTATCTAAAATTAGTGAAAATCGAAATTTCACATAGAAGCCGTTGGGATTCTCAAATTTGTAGAATTTGATGTAGCAAGAAATGTTTTACCACAATTGAACTCATTCTCATGGATTTTTACCCCTTGTCACTAAAGTATTTGTTTCCAACTTTCCACATGTTATACCCCTTGATTTGATCCCTAATTTTGCGCACAACTAGCTAACACCATATGGATCATATCAGTAATCTTTTCAAACACACTTCAGTATAAATGTTCGAAGATATGGTAAGTCAATTTGGGCTAACTTTGCCAGATAAAGAGGGGATACTGTTTCTTGCTCTTCAAACGCTATAATCTTCATATCTATGTGGTGGATTGCAATAAAAAGAAATACAACACATGTTTTTGTGAGTCTATAATATTACTTGAAAAAGTGATTTTTGTGCCTCTTTTTTACAGTGGTTGTTTTGGACTTATTCATGAGGGATATTGTCAAGAAACTTAGGGGTTAACCCCAAAAGGACCAAGACATTTTAGAGGAATTTCGACAATTGTTAACGTGAAATTTATGAGAATGCAACCATTGAACATTCTTTTACGTTTGTATTCCAAAGATCAAATGATAATTGTATTCCAAAAAATAGTCCCCTAAAGAGACCGGTTCTACAGCAAAGGATAATCTAAGTGCAATGCCATGCTGACCAACCACAAGCAAACTCCTCATATTCATGTTTAATGTAGTGGTACTTCATGAATTGAAAGCGCTACAACTTTCAGCGCTATACTTTTGATGAAGATTTTTACTATAAAGTACAACTATCAATACTACTTCAAGAAGGTGATAAAACATGGTTGGTAAAAAAAAAATCATCCAGAGGAAAAAGTTACAGCATTTTAAAATCACATTGTATGCCTACAATCCGACGTCCTGAAGGTCGGAGCGTCCAAAAAGACGAAATTTCTCATGAAAATTCATCAGAATCTCGCGACACAGCTTCTGTAGTTTTGCCTTCAATGGATTCGATGGAGGTAGTGCATCAGATCTTGCACATAAGCGTGGAAGGATTACATGAGGATGTGAATTCTTCATTGTAATGGATCCGCGAGGAGCGACATTGTTCGGCGCTGAAGCTGGAGAAACGCAGCGCATCATCATCGATCGGTGAAAAACAAATGTAAGTTGCTCTTCCTCCGTAGTCGACATCGTCGTTCATTGCTTTTAGAATTTCTACCACTGACCAATCACATGTTCCTTATTGATCTGTTCTGTAATATTGCTCCAGAGGTCAGTTGTATAGTTGCTTCAAACCATGTGTGATCGCAGGCGATGATCTGGTACGAAAATTCAAGGCAGGGTTAGAGTTTGGATTATTTCGATTTGAATTTGGAAATTAGGTTTTGGCTGCATTTTGTCGATTCATGAGTATGCGCGTGATTGATCAAGTTGTTGTCATGAATCTGATGCCAGATTCCACGTTCTACAGTTGCTTTCCATGAATACAGGCCGTGATGTGATAATCCAAAGGAAGGCAGGATTTGAGTTTGGATTTGGATTTGGATTTGAAAATTAGGGTTTGGTTGCATTTTGTGATTCATGAGGCGCATGATCGATCGAGTTGTTTTCATGAATCTGATGTCAGATTGCTTGCCATGAATACAGGCCGCGATCTGAAAGCCGAGGTGCGATTTGAATCTGAAACTTTGGGTTTGGTTGCGAATTGATCTGCTCTTCCTCAAACCTTGAGGATTGAGTATTTTGTGTGATACACAGGCGGTGATCTGACACTGATTCATTCTACAGCGAATCAGTCCAGAGCAAGGTACGATAACAATGAATTCGAAACCATTTGGGTTTGGTTGCAAGTGTGGGACTTAGGTTCAGGTTTCTGTTCAAAATCTAAACTCGGGCAGATCGGTGTAATTCATCTCATAAACGTCCTGCTTCTGTTTCAGCATGTGAACAAATATGGCTGGCAACATTTCGTCATGTCTCATACGGAGGAGCATGAGGAATCAAGGGGTGCAGAAGTTGCAGCAGCGCCTGCTCTTTGCTCCTTCTTCTTCTTCTTCTTCTTCTTCTCAGATGCGGCACCGTGCTCTTTGCGTTGACGCATCCATGAATCCTCGCAGGCTCTTCCCTGCAACTTTTTGTTTGCAGAAGTCTGTGCGCTACAGCACGTCCACTCAGGTGGTCCCTCTCTCCAGACTCAAGGACAACTTCATCCATGGCACGAGTGGCAACTTCTTGGAGGAGATGCAGCGTCAGTGGGAGGCGGATCCCAATAGTGTGGACCCTTCGTGGCAGGTTTTCTTCAAGAATTTCACTGGCACGGGTGGAGCGCAGTCTGGTGGTGGGATGAGTCTGGCTCGTGGCCAATCCACACAGGTAAGGAAGACAAATCATAACTCCTACTATCTTTGCAAGTAAGAAATTCAGAGCAGTTGGAGGTATTCGTATAGTCATTGAGAAAAGAGGTCAATGCTCGTGGTAATCTTTGCAAGACTGCCAATGCCAAAACAACAGGAGTCATGGTGTGTTCTCTTGCTGAAGGTGATGCAGAATGTGCTCGTTTACGTGGTTTTCTCTTCTGCTTTTTCCAGGATGGTTTGCGGGTGCTCATGTTGATCAGGGCGTACCAAGTGAGCGGCCACATGAAGGCCAGGCTGGATCCCTTGAACTTAGACATCCGCGCAGTGCCGGCCGAGCTAGACCCGGCAAGCTACGGCTTCTCCGCGGCGGACTTGGACAAAGAGTTCGTGGTCGGGGTGGAAACCATGACGGGGATCCTGGGCACCGGCAACAAGCCGCAGACGCTCAAGAGCATCATCGCTCGCCTTGAAAGTGCGTACTGCGACACCATTGGTTTTGAGTACATGCACATCCAGGACCGGGTGCAGTGCAACTGGCTCAGAGACAAGATCGAAAACCAGGTGAGCAAATTCATCCTTGTCGTCATTTGCTTGTACTGTTATTTCTATGATGTTGATTTACATGTCAAAGAGTATCAACATTGGACGTGATTGTTCAAGTACATTTTGCTACTACAGAATTAGAAGTATGCTTTTGATAGAGAGGTTTAGGAAGAAGTTTGACCGTTTTTGTGTGTGATTGAGCAGCCTGTTGTGCTTGCTCCTGCTCGGCGTGCTGAGATTTTTGATCGGTTGACCTGGGGGACCCATTTTGAGAGCTTTATTGCTCAGAAGTGGACAGCAGCAAAGCGGTTTGGGCTGGAAGGATGTGAGACTCTTATTCCGGGAATGAAGGTATGAGGAGATGGTATGAATGGCTAGTTACTAGAGTTACCCAAAGTTTCAATAAGATACCCCCTCTTTTGACTACTATTTCCTCATTCTAACTAGCTATTAGATCGATGGAAGAGCTCGGTGGACTCATCTGAATTTGCCAGATTTTTTTTACCATTTTTATTATGTGTCTTTGATTGATGTGCACCTGCAGGAGCTCATAGACGCCGCAGCAGACGGAGGAGTGGAGAGCGTGGTGATAGGAATGCCGCACCGCGGCCGGCTGAACGTGCTGGGCAACGTGGTGCGCAAGCCACTCCGGCGCATCTTCAGCGAGTTCGGTGTGGGCATCAAGCCGGTCGGCGAGGCGGGTGCGTACACAGGAAGCGGTGACGTGAAGTACCACCTGGGGACTTCCTTTGACAGGCCCACTAGGAGCGGCAAGAAAATCCATCTCTCTCTTGTAGCCAACCCGAGCCATTTGGAGGCGGTGGCGCCGGTGGTGATCGGCAAGACGCGCGCCAAGCAGTACCACTCGAATGATACGCAGCGGCTGAAAAACATGGCTGTCATCATGCATGGCGATGGCAGCTTCTCTGGCCAGGGCGTCGTGTATGAAACCTTGCACCTCAGCGACCTCCCGAATTACTGCACCGGTGGCAGTGTTCATATTGTCGTCAACAACCAGGTAATATCGTTTGATACGAAGCTCTATTTTGCAGCTCTGTTTGTGTTTAAGGTTGCAGGCTCTTGCAGCTCTGGAGGTTGTGTTTGGTGTTATTGCTTTTCATTCCAAGCTCTTGCTGCTCTGGAACTACTTGTATACATGATATATCTGTTTTTTTTTGTTGTGCTTCAGGTTGCCTTCACAACAGACCCCAAATTCAGTCGCTCCTCTCCCTATTGCACTGATGTGGCCAAAGCGCTTTGCGCTCCGATTTTCCATGTGAACGGAGACGATGTTGAAGCTGTCACGCGTGTGTGCGATTTGGCTGCCAAATGGCGCTGTCAATTTCTGTCTGACGTGATTGTAGATATAGTGTGCTATCGAAGGTAATCTCAAACCATTTTCCGTGTTAGATCAGTTTCCTCATTCATATGTATTGGCTGCTTTTATAGAGCACTTCTAATTACCTATCATTTATGTGAATCAGAGTGAGTAAGGATGCTTGAAAGGTTTTGTGACATCAATGATTTGTGTTATGTTGCAGATTTGGGCACAACGAAATCGATGAGCCGTTCTTCACACAGCCAACCATGTATTCTGTATAACCTCTACCACTTCCTCCACCACGTCTTTTGATTGAATGCTATATGTGAAATAAAGCCACATGTGAGGTTATGTAAATTATTATTATTCCTGACTTCAGGTGATAAAAAGCCACCCAAATTCACTTGCTATTTACGAGAAGAAACTGATTGAAAATGGGCTTTTGGCCAAGGACGAGATAGACAAACTGAAGGCTAAAGTCATGAGAATTCTAAACGAAGAGTTTGAGAGTAGCAAAGACTATGTTCCTATCAAACGTGACTGGCTTTCAGCGTTTTGGACAGGGTTTAAGGGCCCAGAACAGGACTCAAAACTACGAAACACAGGGTAAATATGGAACAACGTTTCAATGGTAGCTCTGTGAAGAGATTTATGTTCTGATTTAAAATGAGAAAAAAGATCAGAAGTCATGGTATCTTTGCCTTACTTTAGGAGTGATAGTTTTTTTTTTTTTTCTGTGAGTGATGTCCTTCAAGAAGTTAATGTCACTAACCTGGATTAATCAAATGACAGAGTGAAGGCGATGGTGTTGAAGGAAGTTGGCCAAGCTATCACAGTGCTTCCGGCCACATTCAATCCACACAAAGCAATCAAGCGGATCTACAAGCAAAGGAACCAGATGGTAGAGAAGGGAGAGGGAGTCGATTGGGCAACGGGTGAAGCACTGGCTTTTGGGACTCTTTTAACGGAAGGCACCCATGTCCGCCTCAGTGGACAGGATGTGGAGAGAGGCACCTTCAGCCACCGCCATGCCAAGGTGCATGACCAGAAGAATGGGCAAATCTATTGCCCCCTGGAGCATGTGCTCAAAAGCCAACCGCCTGATTTCTTCACCGTTTCTAATAGGTCTGTGACCTTGTTTTAACCATTCAACAGAGGTATTTCTGAAGTGAGGCAAGGAGACCATGAATTTTGACCTCTTTTCTCTTAGTTGTAACATCGTTGGCTACGTTACTTCACGTCATTTTGATATGATAAGATATGATTTCAGCTTGACAGTTCAAGGTCAGATTCATACTTAACGTTATACTGAACTACATAAACCTTGCATCGATTGATTGTGCTGATGTTGTGAAGGTGTTATTTGTTGTCCTCCGTTGTGGCAGCTCCTTGTCAGAGTTTGGAGTGCTGGGATTTGAGCTGGGATACTCAATGGAGAATCCAAACTCGTTGATTCTGTGGGAAGCCCAGTTCGGTGACTTCTCCAACACTGCGCAAGTGATTTTTGACCAGTTCGTGTCGAGTGGGGAGGCCAAGTGGTTGCGTCAAAGCGGATTGACTGTGCTGCTTCCCCATGGATATGATGGACAAGGCCCTGAGCATTCAAGCGCCCGTCTGGAGCGGTACCTTCAGGTACTAAAATTATAGTGTTTCCATTCTGTAATTCTCTTCTCCACATTTGAGTTCTTTGATAGATTTGATCTCTCAAGTTAGAACTCGTTAGTTCAGTCTTCGCCACCTTCTTCCTCTTTGAGCTGATTATAGATCAATTGAGAGCTCTCTAGGGCTGATTATAAAAAGAAGGGGACGTGTGTTTGCAAAGAACTTCATTGAAGGACGCCCGTATAGACTAAAATATTTACAGGTATGATGTCAAATCTAGATGTGTGACGACAATCCATTCAAGTTCCCAATGGTGGAAGCTGACTCCACCAAACAGTCCCAAGAAATCAACTGGCAAGTTGTCAACACTACGACGCCGGCCAACTACTTCCACGTCCTCCGTCGACAGGCAAGTGTCATATTGAGCACGTTGATGTTAGTTGAAGTGATTGAGTTTTCAGCCATGACCATGCTACCTTTGTTTCGGTTTGAAATCTAAAGAACCTCTAAACACGAACTTGCTTGCTTGTAAGTGGGTACTTCAATCGAGTAGTGAGTTCATTTACAAACATGCCTCTGTTTTTTCCAGATACACCGTGACTTCCGCAAGCCAATGATCATCATGGCTCCTAAAAATCTATTGAGACACCAGAAATGCCGGTCCAAGCTATCAGAGTTTGAGGATTCAAGTGATAATGGATTCCAACGTTTGATCAAAGACGTGGGCAATCACAAGGACAAAGAGGATGGCATTCGTCGTGTGGTTTTCTGCACAGGAAAGGTACTGATTTCTTTCTTTCTCTTGCATATAACTGATTCCTGTAAACACCTTGGAACTGAATTTTTAGGAAAATATTCCTGATGTTTACGTGTTTCTAATGCTAAAAGACGTAGAGCTTGTTGAAAGAGAAGACTGACTTCAATTATTCGTTCCAGGTTTACTATGAACTTGACGAAGAAAGAGAGAGGGCAGCAGCAAAAGATGTAGCAATTTGTAGGATTGAGCAAATATGCCCCTTCCCGTTTGACCTTGTGGCACGTGAACTCAAGCGATATCCTAGTAAGTAAAACAATACCCTTCTTTTCTGTTTCATACTCTACATACGAACGTTGGTACAACCACTTGATTAATCAGATAGTGATGTCACTTTAACCCTCTCTAGATACTTCATACGTGTAGCCAAACTATCCCATGTCATACGAAAGCCATTCTTCTTTCAATCGGTATACAATTCGTGCCCTTCTTATTGAGCTTATTGCACTTATGATATTGCTCTTTTGTCATGACGTTCTCTTGATGCAAATAATATGGATTTTTTTATTTTTCCAGAGGCCGAGGTTGTGTGGTGCCAAGAGGAGCCAATGAACATGGGTGCGTTTCTGTACGTGTTTCCACGGTTGGGCACAACAATGAAGTCCGCCAACCGAGGAAAGCTTGAGGATGTGAAGTATGCAGGAAGACCAGCCTCCGCATCACCTGCAACAGGATTTGGCGACCTCCACACGCAAGAACAGAAAGGCCTCGTTGAAAGGGCCATCCAAAAATCACCCCTCGCTTTGCTGGAATGAGTAGTACTAGGTCATCAGAAAATCAAAGAACATGCTAGATTTTGAACTTTCTCATCTTGTACCCGAAAATACTTAACCTGACGTGTTGATTGATTGATTGACCTTCACAGCACGGGAATGGGGTGGGTTAGGCGCGGTCGTGGGGGGTGCACCCATTTCGCAACAACCCGAAGCTTGGGGCGAGCCTCGTGAGGAGCCAGTTGGTGAGAGAATGGGGGCGGAATCTTAACGACTTGAAGCTGCCTCACAACAGCCTTCATGTCACATGTCACATGGAACTGTTGTTTCTTGCCCCTCCCTCTCTTCATGTCAACCCTCTCCCCTTCTTCCCAGAGCTTCTCCTTAACCTCTTTGGTGGCTTTCACTCTCCAGTTATGTAGGTAGAATCACATCCAGAGATGAAGGATATGCCAGAAGCGAATCAACCAACATGCAGAGCAAATATTTGGCGAAGTTTCGGTCATTCCAGGTGAGCTTTTCTTGTGAGCTTAGATTGAATATATCTGTGCCTGCAACACAAGTCTAATCATAAAATCAACCCAACTTTCATTGTAGTTTTCGTTTATTCCGATTGGTTCCAGCAACCTTTTAAAGACTTAAAACAGTACATAGTGCAACCCACGAAAGTAAGAGTGTTTGAAATTAGGACTTAGCCATAATCAATCCTAGTTCTACAGATTCCTTGGTTATGTCTCTATTGTATGGTAGAAAAGGGGGTTATTGTTTTGTACCAATGAGGAGGCAATTCGGCGCCAGTAACGTCCAAAACATGGGATATATCTTTATAAACAGAATTATGGCTGTTAGGCAGTGATAGGTCGTCCTGTGAAATGGCATCAGAGTGTGAGGTAGACAGACACTTCTGCGTTGAATGATATGAGGTGGTGAGCTTTTGTGCCAGCTAACGTGACAAGGTAGTAATAATATTCCGTGCTTTTGAAGAGAAGAAAGATGCTAAAGGTTAGAACCAGTCTTGGATATGAAAAGCACGTTAGAACCAGTCTGCTCATAAGAAAAAACCTTCTACAGTGTAATGTTTTCACTCCAAGAGCAGTCTTGAACGTTTTCTCACCTTCACAGGCAAGGTGCAAAAACAGCTGTTTCATTTCTATTTTAAAATTAGAGAGCTTGGTTTTCCTTTTCTCTTATTTTTTCTACTTCAAGGAGAAGCATGGACCTTTGGTTTTGTTGATTGGAGTTTTCTCTATATAAAGAGAAGAATTTCAATTAGAATTTGAAAAAATAATTTGGCAATTTCTGAACCTCCCTTCATTGCAGAATGTTTTGAAAATGCTACTACCCTTTTCTACCTCTAGAAATTGGTGTACATGGAACCAACATCATGTACTCCATACGGGTTTTAAATTTAGAACTTTTACAAAATATTTGAGACCAGGTGAAGTCAAAGTTTGTTGCTCCTTTTAATATAAGAAAGAAAATTAATCATTTCCTTCCGTTTGGCAAGCACTATTACCTCACAATTTTGTGAGGTTCTCCTTCATGAAATTCTCAGTAGTACAAATTAAGAACTTTAAAAGAAATCATTGGAATAAGATTTTTTTTGTTGGTTTTTCCATTCTTTGCACTAACAAGTGCAACTTTAAAATGCTTTTGTTGAGAAATATTCCCTGGAAGTAAATTCTTGTATTCCTTTCTTGCCTTCTCTCCCTTTTTTCTTCAAGTTAGAGTTTCAAGATTACCATAGGCAAAACTCTAGTTTGGCACCTCCATGCCGGATAATTAATCAAAGTGGGAAAAGGCCATTTGGCATCCAAAATAACAGTAAAGTAACTTTTAGCAAGAAACCATAGATTATATATATTTACCACATATTGATGATCATTGGGCTTGAATTGAAGACCGTGGGGCTCCAAATCCGAGCCTTCATGCACAATGAACCAAAGACAAAGGCCTT
Source organism: Bryoerythrophyllum caledonicum (assembly GCA_963971425.1). Classification (NCBI taxonomy): domain Eukaryota; kingdom Viridiplantae; phylum Streptophyta; class Bryopsida; order Pottiales; family Pottiaceae; genus Bryoerythrophyllum; species Bryoerythrophyllum caledonicum. The sequence goes on from OZ020514.1 coordinate 11,200,820, forward strand.
TCCAAGCCCCACTCCACTTTGATGTCCCTCCTTGTTACAAATAGTTTCTTCAATTTCACATAATATTTTTCAAATTAATCTGGCATGCATTTTTCTCATTAATAAATGCCATACTAGAGGTTCACCTACAATACTAGGGGGATGCAAAGCGCTTCAAAGATTGCCGATTAAAATTACAGGATGGAAAAAGTACGAATTTTGATTGGTGGCTGCATTACTAAATGTCCATCAAATGGATAATGGACTCCTCGATGGAAACCCGAAAGCAACCAGCAACCCAATACCACTCCCTTCCCAGATTTCACAAGGCTACATTTCCTCCCTGGAATCTAAAAAGGGTGTAGAAGGGAGCAATATTAGGTGACCGGTCGATTTTGGATCGTCCTACCTTAGGAGCTGTTCCAAAACCTAGCTTTGAATACTCCCACTCTCCCTTCCCTAAAATAATATTTCCCAGCAATTGGAGTCGTTTTGAGGCTGTGTGCACACGTCAAGGTGACCTTGGGCTAGAGGGCTTTCGTTGTGTTATAATTCTCAAGCCATGAACTCACCAGTCCTAGCACACACTTTTCTTGTTCTAGTTACTTTTTGCAATCAAATCTCAGTTTAATTTGTGCCAAATTGTACATAATTTAAAACATTTAAGAAAATCCATTATTATAATTTTATTTTTATCAAAATGTGCGACTGTGACGAAAAGAAACAAAATGTACCAAAGACCTAGATGACTCCCGGCTTAATCTACGCTAGTCGTAGATCCTGGTCCGAAGTGGGCCCCACTGCGACGGTTGACGTCAGCATCGCTGCTAGCCCACCACATCGCATTCCACTTCGAAACACACCAATCACTCAGTCGCGAATGCGCCCATTCCAGTCAGAACATGCTTCTCGATTGCGCCGGAGCTCCACACTTCGCAGTAGAATTCTCGTGAGGAATCCCACCTCGGGAGCTCCGCGTGCTGTCTCGGCGCCATGGCTGCCGCCGCGCGACTCGCCATGCCCTCGCTGCTGCTGCAGCAGCATCATCGCAGTGCCACTCGCTCGCAATGCCGCTCCTCGCTCGCAGCGCGCACCAGCCATGTCCGCGCCAGGCTGCTGAGCAAGGAGATTCTCGGCCAATGTTGCGGAATCCCGAGCGGATCGCCGCTGCTGCTGCGGTCTATTCGCAAGAGAGCGCCACTAGTCCCGCGAGCGCTCGAGGTCTGGTCTCGATGATTGATTGCGTGGTTTTTTTTTGTTTTTTTTGGGTTTGACGGGAGCTCATTGGAGTGTGTAGGATGGCGAGGGGGTTTTGGATTCGAGCTACAAGCGGTGGGACGCGCTCTCGGGGCGGTTGGCGGAGGCCGCGACCGTGGCGTTCCTCCTGCTGCAGCTCCCGCAGATCGTTCTCAACACGCAGAACCTCATGGCGGGGAACAACGTCGCGCTCACGGCGATCCCGTGGATGGTGAGTTTTGCCTTCGAGTTTGTCGTGGATTGTGTTTTGTGTTGAGGTTGTGTGAGTTTTGGGCTTTTGGTTTTTTCAGGGCCAGTTGACGGGATTGCTCGGGAACTTGTCGCTGCTGTCCTACTTCGCGGGGAAGCGGGAGCGCGGCGCCACGGTGGTGCAGGCCGTGGGCGTGGTGTCGACGGGCGTGGTGATCTCGCAGCTGGCGCTCGGGGGCGCCATGCCGTACCCGGTCTACCTCGGCACGGCGGCGGTGGTCGTGACTGGCCTCCTCTTCAACTGGCTCAGCTACTTCAACAAGCTCAGTCCGACGCTGTGGCAGCTCTGGCTTGACTCCGTCACCGTCGGCGGCCTCACTGTCCTTCCTCAGGTAACAAGAATCTCGAAATGGGGCTCTCTTCTTTTGCAGCAATTGTTCGTTGCCTTAGGGCATTCGTCCCGTGATTCTTTCCTCTGAGCTTTCCTCTCTGTTCTTTCTAGCTTGTTTTTGCTCTTGTGCTTTTGATTCAGGTCTGTTTGCTCGATTTTAATTCAGTCAAAAGCTTTTTTTCTCTTTTTTTTTCAGAAATTCTCCCTGGCATTCAATTCTGGTTTTTTCTCTATCATGTTTCTGTTCCTCTGATCGTGGAGCTGGTATCTTTTTCAGATCATGTGGTCGACATTTGTGCCGTACGTTCCGCCCTCGGTTCTGCCGGGCTCCATTTTCGGCTCTATTGCGTTGCTTCTCGTCGTTCTGGTACATCCGCAACGCTTTCTTTCCAGTTTTTGCTAGTCTCTGCTGACCAGAAATTCGCTTCTACTACTTTCTGTACTGACGGTTTCATTTTCGTTGCAGAACCGGCTCAACAAGCTGCCTCCTGCGGCGTTGAAGTTCTACACGGGGCTCTCTGCGTGGACCGCAACTCTTCTCTTCATGTGGGGACCTGTGGCTCAGGCGGTGCGTAACCTTAATAATTTCAAATTTTGGTGCTGTGTTCTTTCTTGTTTGTTTGCGGGTTTTTGTTTCCACAGTTTGCACATTTCGGTGCCGTTTCTTTCTCTGCTCTCTTACGTTTGTTGTCGTTGTTGGACAGTGGTCGAACTACTTGAACCCTAGCAACATCAAGGGCTTGTCAGTCCTCACCATTCTGCTCGCCATGGCTGGAAACGGTCTGCTGCTGCCAAGGGCTCTCTTCACTCGCGACCTCATGTGGTATGTCCTCATGTCATGTCAAATCACGACAATCCAATGAATGTACAAAGTTGATGTGCTCATATCTGGATTTGGTGTGAGTGCAGGTTCACAGGATCATCGTGGGGCACGCTGCTCCAAGGTTGGGGAATTCTCGTCACCATGTTCATGTAAGAAATTTGCAGCCAAAACTCTGGATAGCCCTCTAATGGATTCGAGAACATTACATGCCATTTCAGGGTTTCTGATACTTTTTTGTTTGCTCGTCCAGCTTCCAGGTCATTAACGACGTTTCTTTCTACGGAGTCAGCGCCCTGCTTGCACTTTGGCTAGGTGATTCCCTACCCCTCCATTGCTCTCGATCGGAATCCTTTCTCTGACTGCAGACACCCCTACATTAAGGATAAAAGCAGCAGCCCTGATTATGAGAAACGGTTATGTCCATAATCAGGGGCTGCTGCTTCCACATAACCAGACATAATTGTTGGATCTCGTACCCTTGTTCTTCATCACCACTAACATCATAAGTTGTACTCCTCTGCAGGTTGGATGTTTGTGAACGACGCGAAAGCCTACTCGTTGAAGAGCCCTGTCGCGCCGCTGATAGAATTGGTCACCGGAAGCCGCTCCACGTAGTAGTCCAGATTGATCAGTAGCCTCACATCAGGAGTACATTAATCTCACATATGAACTCCTGTAGTTTATGTACAGTACAATAGCACAGGCCTAGTACTTCAATAACTCTTGAAGCTACTCACCATGGAATTCATCCACTCCGGAGAAAACAACTGATTCACTGCTTATAAGTGTCTTGTGTCCCCTGCAAGATCATTGGTATCACTAAAGAAAACCTCACACCAAATACCATCAAACTTTGACCAAACACAGGGTCAGTCCAAATACGTCTTCTTCACTGTTTTCAGAGACCTCAATCCCACGCAAAGTAAGGACGTGTGTTTGTGACATCAGTGTCTGTGTTGACGAGTAGGTTTCATTCATCAATGCCGCATCGTTTAGTCAGAGAGGTTGTAGTTGTAGACTGCGGGTTGAGCGTGAGAAGCTATGGTGGGGTTAGGTCGTTGGAGAGGAATATGAAGGTATGTGGAGGTTTTTCGGGGTAAGTTTTGGTGGGGCTCGGTTTTTGAGCAGCTATGGTGGCGAACCGAGGTTTTGTGTTGAGGCTAGGGTTTCGGGATGCGGCACATTTTTGCTTATGCTCTTAGGATGTCTGGTGGTTTTTAGAGAGTTCGGCGATGAAAGTGGAGGAGATTGGCGTCTGTGAGGTAGCGCGATGGCGTGGAACCCTAGCTCCTCGGTGTGGCGAGCGCTCGTGGTCGTGTTTTTGGTTTTGGAGTTTGCAGTGGCGCCGGTGAGAGCCGAGAGCGATGCGGTAGGGTTAGGAGCGGAGAAAGTGTCGGTCTCGACGGTGGCATGGCTGACTTTGGCGATGGCGGTGGCGACGGGCCTCGGCGCGGTGCCGTTCTTCTTCGTGCAGCTGGAGGCGCGCTGGAGCGGCATCTGCAACGGCGTGGCGTCGGGCGTGATGCTGGCGGCCAGCTTCGAGCTGATCGAGGAGGGGCAGAAGTACGGCGAGGGGAGCGCGGTGGTGCTCGGGATCGTGTTCGGCGGCGTCTTCATCTTCGTGAGCCAGCAGTTTGTGCATAAGAATTTTGGTGAGGTGAGCATGCTGGACGTCAAGGGCGCGGACGTGCCGAAGATGATCCTCGTGGTGTCGATTATGACGTTGCACTCGTTCGGGGAGGGGTCCGGAGTCGGCGTCTCGTTCGCAGGTCCGAAGGGATTCTCCCAGGGCCTCATGGTGACGATCGCCATCGCCGTGCATAATATTCCGGAGGGATTAGCGGTGAGCTTGCTCCTCTCGAACCAAGGGCTCTCCCCGAAGCGCTCGCTCCTCTGGAGCATCTTCACCTCGCTCCCGCAGCCGCTCGTCGCAGTTCCGGCTTTTATCTGCGCGGAGGCGTTTCATAGATTTCTTCCGTTTTGCATGGGGTTCGCCGGCGGATGCATGATCTGGATGGTGATGGCGGAGGTTCTCCCGGACAGCTTCAAGGATGCGGACTCCAAAGAGGTCGCCGCTGCCGCCACGCTCGCTGTGACGTTCATGGTTGGATTAAGCGCATTGCTTGACGACAGAGGTGCCGGCTCGTCCTCATCTTCAATCAACTTGCTGCTTGCGTATCATACCTTCGGAATAGGCCCGTTCGTTGGCGCTTTGATGCACATGGTGCTCCTCAGTGTTGTTGAGGTCCCGGTGACGATGGCGACGGGAGTGGGAGGAGGCGTGGCATTGGTGCTCGCAGCGTGGAAGCCGCTGCAGATGCTCTTGGATGCGAAAATGAATCTGCTACACATCATTCTTCTTCTCTGTGCAGGTGCAGTTTTGCATTTTCTGCTCCGGAAGTATGTCGAAGCGAAGACTAGGACGACTCCATCGAAGACAGAGCTGCAGGTGGCTGCTGCAGGTTTGATGAGTAGTCCCATGGCGAGGAGGGCGTCCTTGGCTGCGTTTATGATATGGTTGTACACGTTTGTGGAGGGCCTGGCGATGGGCGTTGCGGCTGCGAATGAGTTCAAGTTCTCTGTTGCGTTTCCTGTCGCGTTGCATGGGCTGCCCCGAGGAGTTGCTGTGGGGAGCATTGTGTACGGCGCCACAGGGAGCATGAAGGGGTCATCTCTTGCAGCTGCGCTCACATGTATTGCAGGCCCTGCGGGAGGAATCACTGCAGGTTTGGCTGGAGCGGGCGCAACCGGGCTCGAGAGCTTGCTTGTGGTGGCGTGTGGGAGCCTCTTCCCAATTCTTACTGGCGTCCTGTTCCGACGCGCCCTCAAGGTCGACCCCAAGGGTACCTACTTCGGCATTTCCGTGGGCGTAGTGTTGACAGTGATGTGTTTGGCCACCACACGGCTCGTGTGCCTGCACACGCCGTACTGTGGCAATTCCTTGTAATCTAGCTGGGACTTGGTCAATTTTTTGGACCTCTCCCCTTCACAATTTTTTCAATGGAGACTCTTTTTCTGTCTTCCCCTGACGACGTCGTTTTGTTTCTAGCAATATTCCCGGTATCTATTTCTACATGTGTTGACTCAACTGTCTTCAGAAGAATAGGACATTGTAGGATTATTCTGCTGACCTCATAGATCATGTTCTGTCTATGTGTTTTCTCAGATCATGTTACTTCCGAGTTCAAAATGAGGTACCCGAAATTTTTTGAGTTTTTAGATTCTGATATTCTGAGTGCTGAAGTTCAGGTTTCGAGAAGTTTGAGCTGTCCATATCCATATCAAGGTAAAATACTTGAAGAGTCACCTTTGTTTGCTTTCGTCCAGTTTTATGTCAACTTTGTACCGTACTGTGCTTTTGTGACCTTGATAGGTTCGTGTTAAGGGGAAAAAAATAGCTCTCTTGATGCTGTTTATACTCATGTCGGACCACAGGTCCTGCAATGTTGGTGCGACAGTTGCTATGAAGGGAGAGAAGTCTGCCTATGGAGGCAAAAGAAAGGAAAGGTCAGTGGATCAGGCGACAGTTTGTAACCGAAACAATGGCTAATCATGGAAGTAGTTTCACAGGAAAGTAACGGTTAGTGAACGGGTTTCTCATGGTGTCTCATGATGTTACCTTCTCGGAGACTATGTTGGCGAGAGCTTAGGCATCGTTCGAGAGGTGAGCTCCTCAATCACAAGTTTTAAGAAGAAATGAAGAGGGGGAGCGAGCTGCTGAGCGGGGTCCTTTCGTCTTTGCCTAAGGATCCTAATGAGCAGCTGGCTGTCGCACAAAAGATCACGGAATATGCTTTTTCCGGCCGCAGTGAAGCAGAGACTGCAAGCTTAAAGTCCAAGCTTGCTGAGAAGGATTCCGAAATTGAAAGTCTGCAGGCTCGTGTTGCTGGGGTCGAAACTTCGTTGGCAGAAATCACGGCCAAGCTGGGTGCTGCAATGGAGGGACAGGTGCTCAATTCCTTCTCTTAGAATGCCTGAGCCTGTGAGTTTTTATAGTTCACGGAATTCTTTCATTTCACGGTGTCCCAATACGTCTCACTGTGACATTTTGCATTTCTTACTTGTAGACGAGGACTCTGTTAATAATCACGTCGCTGAATTGCTGATGAACTGGAATCGTTTTGTTTTGCGTGCAGGCAAAATTGATCAAAGACAAGGATGTACTTTCAGCGCAACTGAAGAATGCCACGTCTCAACTTTCAGAGGTATAGATGAATGCCGTCATCAAAAAGCGGAATGCGCACTGTCAGACGTTTTCGGTTGCATTCTCTGGTTTTCACTAGGTGATGGTTGTTGTTTCCAGTTTGCTTCTTTAGAGAAACACGTCTGATTTAACTGCGAATGTGTGTCACAGTTGGATGACGTCAAGAGCTCGTTGATGAAATCGCTGGAGGTGAGCGCAGAAAGTGTAAGAGCCGTTATCCAGTTTCTTCATGCAATGGGCTAGCGTTGAAGCCTAACTCTCCTGGTTCGAAGCTGCTCATGATAGTATCGTTCGCTAATGTGGTTGATTTTTAGGTTCCAGGTTGACGACGGACAAGGAGAAAAACCTCCTTGCCCACCAAGTTTACCCTGTGGGTCAGGAGCTGCTGCTGCTGAGAGAATGGGCTCAACACCTCCTTCTTCGTCGTCAAAGAAAAGTAAGACTCCTGCTTTTCATGAATTCACTTTATGTAACTCATCTATATCTCATCTAAATTCATCATTTAGTTTGGCAAGTAAACCCTCATATCTGAGATATCAGCTCGGAATTCCTGTAATACATTTTAAGTACCTTATGGGCTCAACACCATTTTCAGTACATTTTAAGTACATTAGGGCTCAACACCTCCTCTTTTCTCCTCTTTTCTTCATTTGTTTAGTTTGCACAGGTTTGCATGTGTCAGGCGAAGCGCAATTCATTTGTGTTGGTTTCCGCTTCGACTTATTTCGATTTTGTCTATCTTCAGAGGGAGGACCTTACTCCTGCACGAAAGCGGATTGCTCTGAACCCGAGAAGCCATGTCCGGATTATGGATGTCCGGAAGATCGTATGTTCAACTCTAATCCGGAACTCAAATCATCTCTCATTCATGCATCTAGTCCTATAATGCATGAATCTAGTAAAATATGCTGATTAATATAGTACATAATGCATGAATCTAGCAATATATGCTGACAATCCTAAAATGCTGCATCATCATTTCTCTAGTTGAAAACCATCGCAGTTTTATATGATTCTGCTAAGTATCTGAAACTGCTTTTCCCATGATGCATCGTTATGACATTCTACATTCACAGGCGCATCTTCTAAGAAGAGTTCATCATCATGGAAATGTCCAATGTATCAGGGGTTCAGGGTCCTTCAAGAAAGGAATAGGAGTTATTTTTTGCATCAAGGCAGAACATTAGTTATTCAAAACTCAAGGAATAAAACCCTCATTTATCATTGACATCTGTAAGTTATTGCTTGGTTGCAGCAAAGGCACCTCCGGTTGATGGCAAAGAATTCTTTCGGCAAGCAAGGTAAAGGAACCATGTTCACTTCATGACCTACATTTGTGCAACATCAGAAGAAGTAGAGTTTATAAATATCATATCATCTTAGTACTTTTGTGATCCTCAGTTCTGTCACTAAAGCTCCTGTCATTTTTCAACATGAATGCAGGAACCGGTTGTCTTACGAGAAATTTAGTGAGTTTTTGACGCAAGTGAAGGCGCTGAACGCGCATCAGCAGACTCGGGAGGTGAGTTTGGGGTCTGGCGATTACTTTTTTTCCCATCTTATTTCAACAAGCCAGGAAACTATACTCCCTTGTTGTCTAGTACTTCCCTGGTATAAGTAGCGCAATGGGTCCAATGCAGGAAACCAAGAAGAAGTCGGCTGAAATATTTGGGCCAGATAACTGTGACCTCACCGAGAAATTCAATGATCTTCTGAGTCGATATGTCATCCCCCCTCCTTCCAATACCTCTGGAGATCAGCCGGCAGGTGGAAAAACCTGCGCTGCTTAGATTACCTCAACCTCTGTCTGTGTGGTGGAAGCCCTACCCTGCTTAGAGTATCCTTAACCTCCTTGACTCCCACCCTTTTTCTGCTTTAACTCGGGGGTCGAATGATATATTATGCAGATGTTTTCTCTCACTGCATTCCATCCGAAGGAATTCAGTTGCAACATGCATGTGCCGCCTGAATGTGGAGATTGGGTCACCCGGCAGACATGATTATGTTAACGTCATTCTAACCATCAGTCACTTGACTTGCTTTCATTCTGCAAGAGTTGATTCTTTTCAGAGAGTGAAGTCCATCTTTCACGTTGTTGATGAGGTGCCTGCCTGCCATCCACTTCAGGTTAGTTTTTTATGCAGTTTATCAGTTAATTTTCATTGAAAGGAAGGCAGATCTTTGCAATATCTTTGACTCTGTAACTGATTCAGAATTTTGGTGAATTGTTTGTTCCGAGATGAATCAATTGCACTCAGGTTGTATTATTGTCACAAATATTACTTCATTTTGCTTTGAATGCATTCATTTTCAAGAGTAAGTATTGAATATGATAGTGTTATTTGTTCTCTAGATTTCATGTACTACATGATTTCGGGTCAAACGGATCGGATGACCCATCGAATCATGCTAAAAAGAAAAAATTAAAATTGAAAATCTTCAGATTTTTCTGACAGTGACTTGTCAACCATTTTTGGCCTCCATGATCTCCAATTGATGCATGCACTGGCAAACTACAGTAATTTATGTGAAGTGGGGTAGCAATGAAATGTATTCGTTATGTAGATGATCCACTTTGGTGTTAATCCTTTAAGGCCGATGAGCTTTTTTGGCCTGCGAGGGTCTACAAGTGTTCTAGATCATGCAGAATGGCATCTACGCTATAATTACATTTCAGAACAGAAATCTATAAACTTGTTTCACGGAAATCACTATAGCTCATAGATGCTTGCACCGATTGCGGTGGGGATGGTCTCAAAAGATGTCCATCTTCCTCCACCTCAAAGTCATGGTCAATTTTCTCCTTTGAGGTGGCATGTAGCGCTTTCTATCACGGTTTTTGTCCAAAATCAACCCATATATGGTCGATCGGCCTTAAGGGTTAAAGCATTAATGTGAGGTACACAGTACCATGTCTCATCATGAAGCCGGGATTACGCTTATGTAATATCACATGAAGTTACTCGAATGTTGCACCTGTAGTGCAAGTGTACATCTTCACAAACTACATGAGTGATTGGAAGTGCGATGTCATTACTCAGGGACATGAGGAAGATTGAAAAGTTTAAACCACAACAAACCGGTTTCATGGAATGATCCAGACACTATCCATGCAACCAGTTTTTTAAATAATGATCTCCACCACACAAAAATTTCCACACTTGGAACTTTGAATGAGAACCCCAAATTTATTTTGAATTGGAATCTATAGTCTCCTATGAAAACACCTAACCTAACCACCTTGTACTTGATTATAAATTGCAACATTATCAAAATGTTTCCAAGCAATTCATGGATTATGATATGAAGACAAGAATTAACGCTCATATAAGTGTCAACGAGGATTCCCTCCAATAATAACACGTAAGGAAAAAAAAGGCATTATTCAAATGTAAAAAAATGGATTTGAGGTGAACCTCTCTCAAAGTTCCAAGTTTGGATTGATTAATGTGTTGTGGATATCATTATCACAAGCAGTAGTTGCATGGCTTAACCCCTAAAGGACCATTTCTTAACCCCTAAAGGACCATTGCTTAACCCCTAAAGGACCATTTCTCCCTCGGGGGACATTTTCCATTTTGGGCAGGTTCCTATAGTTTCAATTTTTATCATGAATTTCCAAAAAAAATTATAAAGATGTGGCATAGTAGTAGCTTTGTGGGAATATAATTTTTTTTCACACCGGATCTTTAATAAGAAAGTCATGCTATACTAAGTGCAAAACTGGGGACTACGGATAGCTAAAAAAAATTGCTAGAAGTTTCTATTGACATTGTGATTTTCCATACATATAAAGAATATTAGCTTCTTTGAAGATATCAAAAAAATCCTTGTCTTTAGTGTAAAAAATCATTTCAACCCAAGTCAAACAATTTCAAACATTGTCGGGCAAGGGGGAAAAAAAAAAATTCTTGCATTTCAAACATTATAATCTTCAAATCCTTGCAGTGGATCGCAACCAAAAAAATATGGCATGTACATATAGATGTCTATTTTAAGATCTTGTGGTTTAAAGTTCAAACATTTTACTTCAAAATGTGATCTTTATGCCTCTTTTAGACAATGGGAGTTATGGACTAGTTTTAGAGCAAAATTGGTTGTGATCTTTTAGGGGTTAAACTAAGAGAATAGAACCCGTGACCACCTAGCATAAAATCAAGTGAATCGAGTGGATAGATTACCATATAAAATTCATAGCGTTAACCCTTTAACGCCAAACTAGACTGAGGAGGTCAAGGAGAATCTACGAGAGTTGTAATAGAACATCAACTATACAATGGTACATTTCATCACGACCCCACTTTAGGGAATTCAATGTAGCTCGCCAATGCTTGCATCAATTGGAGAGCAGGGAGATGTTTGGGAAAGGTATCACAGAGATCAACGTGCGTTCTAAAGACACAGCTAATCATGCAAAAAGTTACAACACCCAAAGCACCAAAATCTACGCTTCCCAGGCCTCGTAGGCGTTAAAGGTTAAACGAAAATCCAAATGAAAGTTGAGACAAATGGGTTTTATTAACCTATAAAAAAAAACCGAACGACTTGGATAATCCCAAAACCACTATTTTATTTTAATTTGGCAAAATACAACCAAATGATTAAAAAAAATTTACTTGGACCCAAATTATCACCAAATTGATGGGAATCACATGGAGGACATCGCCAGGAAGTGACGACTTGTGTCAATGACGTCGCCTAACTTTCTCGTAACAATGACTACTTTCTAGTCAAGATGAGCTAGAGAACAAGATCGCCATTCTCCAAAAAAAAAATCTAAAGAAGCCATATTTTCATTGGCTACAAATTTTTAGTCGCCACACCAGCACCAAATTTTAAAACGTAAATAAACTCTATTTGAAACTAGTTGAATGTAAAATGCAACCCTTTTTTTCCGCAATTTGGCACCTGAAGGCAAAAAAAACAAATCCAAAAAAGAAATACTCCCAAAAAAAGTGAAAAATTAATAATATTACATCACCAAAATTTCATCGATGGCCGTTGCCATATTGCCATACTACTACCGATGAACAGTGGAAACTCCATCCTCTCGCCAGAGACGGATGTACAAATCTATATTTATGGAGAAAATTTGGTTTCATATTGTTTCAGGAGAAACATTGTATCACTCTCCAAATGTGTGCTCTCCAAAAAAATTTGTGTAGCCTGAACACCATATTCATTAAATTAAGACATTTCAAAGTCTCAAATGAGTGACTTTGAACTCAATAGCAGTAGGGATGGGAGCCTCAAACTTCGAGAAATGTCCCAATTCAACAAATATGGCCATTAGCCAACTCTAGCTATAACCATGAAACAAGAAAAAAAACAAAACAATACAACAAAAAAAACAAAAAAAAACCCAAAAAAAAAAAAAAAAACCAAAAAGACCAAAAAAACCAAAAATAAACCAAAAAAACCAAAAAAAAACCAAAAAAAAAACCAAAAAAAAAACCAAAAAAACCAGAAAAAACCAAAAAAAAAAACCATCGATAGGGGGGGGGGGGGGGGGGTGGTAGGGTGAGAATGAGAGCGGTTGGTTGCGTTGGGAAACTCCCGGTGAATCACCGCTTGACTCAAGGATATGTTGTGGAAGACGCAGGCGTGAGTGCAGCAGCAGCAGCAGCAGCAGCAGCCTGAGCAGCAGTGAAGTCCTGGGTGTGAGATATCTGCGCTAGTACGTGGGAAATGAATGACATGAAGGAAGTAGGTCTCCTCTCCTCAGCTCACTTGAAGGCCAGCGTCCCCTGTCACTCCAAAGTACCACCTACACATGAGCGGCTCCATCTCTAGCTCGTACCCTCTCCAACGTCGATAGTACCGTTGCCAGAAACACCACTTCTTTGACCACCTTCAACGTCGCTGGACTCGTTCATCGGTTGACAGATGGTCCGACTTCTAGAATATAGACACACACACTGATGAGCTACTGCACCTGGGTCACTGTTTTTGTTGTTTTCCAAGTCACTTTTTGTCGCACTCACACTCGTACAAGTTGTAGTTTGCTCGTTGCATCCTATGAGATGATGCTAGTACCTCTGGAAAACCATCACCCACACCTTTGACCGATCCACTTTGCCGGCTTCAACGTCGCTAGATTAGTTCATCGGTTGACAGATGGTCCGACTTCTAGATAGACACACACTGATGAGCTACTGCACCTGGGTCACTGTTTTTGTTGTTTCTCCAGTCACTTTTTGTAGCACTTGTACTCGTACAAGTAGTAGTTTGCTGGTTGCATCCTATGAGATGACGCTAGTACCGAGTCTAGAAAACCATCACCCATACTGATGAGCTACTGCACCTGAATCACTGTTGTTGTTTTCCAGTCACTTTTTGTTGCACTTATACTCGTACAAGTAGTAGTTTGCTGGTTGCATCCTATGAGATGATGCTAGTACCGAGTCTAGAAAACCATCACCCACACTGATGAGCTACTGCACCTGAATCACTGTTGTTGTTGTTTTCCAGCCACTTTTTGTCGCACTCGTACTCGTACAAGTAGTAGTTTGCTGGTTGCATCCTATGAGATGATGCTAGTACCGCTAGAAAACCATCACCCACACCTTTGACCGATCCACGACGCAGTCCTTGCCGGCTTCAACTAGTTCATCGGTTGAGAGATGGTCCGACTTCTAGATAGACTGAGCTACTCCACCTGAGTCACTGTTGTTGTTGTTTTCCAGCCACTTTATGCAGCGTACTAGTGGGGTAGTTCGGTAGCAGAACTGGTTGCATTCACTGAGATGAGGCAGCTTCCATGCTAGACGTCCCTCGGTTCGGTGAATTTCTACTGCTAGAATATCAGGCTTTCCCGAAGGAGAATGCGGTTTTTCCCAGAGAAAGGAGGCCATGTTGTTCTCTCGTGTTGATAACATCGTGGATGAAGGTGCCTGGTGAAACTAGCATCGGTGGTTGTCTTTCGAATCAGATGAAAGCATCCGATGGAGGATGACACGAGTACTAATTGGTGACCTCCTTGATGGGAGCATGCTAGATTCTCAACTCGGAGGGCGTAACTTGGGATTTCGGAGTTATGGCCGTTTGGTATTTTGCAGCAGTGTCGTTTCTGGGGGCGGTCATTTTCTTCCAAGAGGTACAAGGGGCGATTGTGGAGCACTTGGTGAGGGATTTGCCCGGGCAACCAGCGGTGAGCTTCAGCCAGTATGCAGGGTACCTTCAAGTGGGGGCCGCGGAGGAGAAGCACTTGTTCTACTGGTTTGTGGAAGCCGACCATCGGAGCGCTTCCGAGCTCCCCATCGCCTTCTGGTTCAACGGAGGTCAGCAGCAAATCCCACCTCACCACTGGCTTTTTCATCTCGCAGCTAAGCTTGTTGTACCATAACTATACAACAATAGGACTCTCCAAACAAACAAATGTCGGCAACGTGTGAGTTCGTTGCAAAAGATGGTGTTTTCTGGTAGCAAATTGTGACTCTTATAACAGTCACAGACAACTCTCATCGTGGGAATGAAGAGACTCAAGACCTCTACTTGTACTTGGGATTAGCTCATGGTTTTAGCTACTGTTTCAGTAAGTTCATTGGTTGGTATGACTTTTTCTATCATTTTGTTTCATTATATATTCTATTGTGTTTCAGGGCCGGGGTGCTCGTCCGTGGGGGATGGATTATTGACAGAGCTGGGGCCATTCCGGGTGACGAGCTCCGGGAACCTCACCTACAACAAGCACAGCTGGAACAGAGGTAATCAGTCTAGTTCCCAGCATAAAACGCTGCAACTCGTATTTTCCATCTCAACATCAGATTATGATCCATAATGGTGCATGTGGTGCATGTTGACACGAACAGTGGCCAATGTTGTGTTTGTGGAGTCTCCGGTGGCCGTGGGCTTCTCGTACTCCACCAACAACTCCCACTACAAGTCCTTCGGCGACACCCAAACAGGTGAATTATCGTGTATAACATTGAAGTGAACGAAGGTCATGAACATGGCAAATTATCAACATTATGAAGGTTATGAACATGGTTGCTTACATGGTTAAGACTATGAACACGGTTCCGATTACCACATTGAAGGTTATGAACATGGTTCCGATTATGAACATGATTGCTTACACGGTTAAGATTATGAACATGGTTGCTTACATGGACAAGATTATGAACATGGTTCAGATTAATACATTGAAGGTTATGAACATGGTTATGAACATGGTTCCGATTATGAACATGGTTGCTTACACGGACAAGATTATGAACATGGTTGCTTACATGGACAAGATTATGAACATGGTTGCTTACACGGTTAAGATTATGAGCCATGGTTGCTTACATGGACAAGATTATGAACATGGTTGCTTACACGGTTAAGATTATGAGCCATGGTTGCTTACATGGACAAGATTATGAACATGGTTGCTTACACGGTTAAGATTATGAGCCATGGTTGCTTACATGGACAAGATTATGAACATGGTTGCTTACATTGAAGTTTATGAACATGGTTATGAACACGGTTAAGATTATGAACATGGTTGCTTACATGGACAATATTATGAACATGGTTGCTTACATGGACAAGATTATGAACATGGTTGCTTACACGGTTAAGATTATGAGCCATGGTTGCTTACACGGTTAAGATTATGAACATGCTTGCTTACACGGTTAAGATTATGAACATAATGTTGCTGTTGTGAGATTACGTGCCATAATGGCGTTGTTGTGTGCGTGTTTTGCAGCACAAGACGCGTACTCGTTTGTGGTGAAGTGGCTCAAGAGCTATCCAGAGTATCTCACCAATGATATGTACATTGTGGGAGAGAGCTATGGCGGTAACAGTCATACACACTTACACTTATAATTATACACACTTACACTTATAATTATAATTCCATCTGCCATCTTTTTCCAATAGTTTGTGCTTCTTTTTGTCATCAGATTGTGTGTGTTGCATGATCCTTTTGTTGTTTGATTTTCTATTGATTTTTCAATGTGGCTTTGCAGGGCACTATGTTCCCCAGTTGGTGCAGCACGTGGTGCACCACAACAAGCGCTCTCCGGAACCTGAATGTTTCCTCAACCTCAAAGGCTTTGCGGTAGGCTCACATCCATTCTCAAACCCAGTTTCACCCAGAGTTTCACCCCTTCTTTTTGCGTTGGTCGGTTTCATACACGATTAATTCACAATGGAGACTTTTCAGAGTCTCAAATGAGTGGCTTTGAACTCGGCAGTAGTAGGGATGGGAGTCTCAAACTTCGTGAAATGTCTCAGTTTAACGAATATGGCCTGACAAGGGATTTATCTAAGGTGATACCAGGGTCATGTCAAGGTCGTACCCATGCAATATATGGGAGATACACATGGAATATGTAGGTGGTACCCATTGTGTCTAAACCACTATGAATGGGAAAAAAGAAATACTTTTGCTTAGGGAGTGTCCGAAACCGACCAATGCGTATGGTACACTGAAAATGATAACTCGTGTCATTTTGGTCACCCAAAGTTTCAACATGACACCCCTCTTTTTACGACACTAAAAATGATAACTAGTGTCACCCATATGCGGTATTTACTAAAGGCTATAAATTTTCACTCAAGATGCGACTAAAAAGAAAATGATGTGACTCATAAATGGGTATAAATCCAAACTAATTTTTTTGTTAAAATAAACGTCAAACATAAATAGTTATGTTAGTTTCCAAACAAATTAGTGCAAGTGGCAATAGATGTCATATTTTAGTGTACATTTTCCTTGCCCTAAATAATTATTGGATCAGTGAAAGTGTTCATAAACGAGAAGTTAACTAGCGTTGTTTTTAAATGAGAAAAGAGTAGTGAAAAGAGGGGACGTCTACAAATAACTCCAACTTTAGGTGACTTTAAATACAATTAGCTCCTTTGCAACAATATGCGTTAAAACACCAGCCCAAATGTTGTTGTAAAGGGAGTTATCTATTTTTGTGGTAGATATGAGAGGTGGACTTAAGAGATGATGATAAGACAAACAGGGTTATTGTTAAAGAGGGAGTCAATTGTAACTCTTCTTTTTTTTTTTCTTTTTTTTTTAAACAGTAGATGCTGATTTTAATTTTTTTAATTTTTTTTGCCTTCAGGTTGGGAATGCATGGTCAGATGCATATTATGACAACAAGGGCTCCATTGAGTACTTCCACTCGCACTCTCTCATCTCGGACGACACATACAAAACCCTCATGGAAAACTGCGACTTTGCGCATGAGTTCCCGATTGATGTGCCCAACACCAGCGCTCTCTGCAACAACGCCACCCAAGTTTTGTACGACGAGGACCTCTCGGGGCTCAACGTGTACAACATTTATGGGCCATCGTGCAACCTCCCGTACAACAACGTCTCCAAGTCCATGAACCAAGTAAGAAAAGAAAAAAAAATCCCTACTTTCAACAAAATGTTAGTTGAAAGTTCTAACGTGTGTTTTCACCGGCTTTTCTTTACTACCTTTGATGCATTGTTTTTTACTACCTTTATTACCGTGATCTATACCACCTTTGTGACGGTTATTGAACCCTCTATTTTTATGTAAGGTTTTCTTATAATGACAAAAAAAGTAAAGTATGAATGGTGCATTCTATTTAACCAACTAAACAAATGGTGTGATCTATTTTACTAACCATTGGTTTTTTTGTTTTTTGTTTTTTGTTTTTTGCATTTTACAGAAAATTCGGAGTTTTCCTGCATCGGCCGCAATTGATCCATGTCTGGACTATGTGACGCCTTACTTGAACAATGCAGCTGTGAAAACGGCGCTCCATGTGCCAACTACCATTGAATGGACGGAATGCAGGTATTAATCCCCTTTGTTAGAATCTGAACATGAGTACAAAAGAGTCATGTGTAAAGTCACCCAAAGTTTTAATACGATTAATAATACTACACTTTCCTCAATTTTAACCCTTAAACGTCAGCCGGGTACCGTATATATAGGCAAGTATTTAACTTTGTTGAATACAGAAAATGTATTAAAGTTTAGCAAAATTTACACCTTTGGATTGAAGATTGTTCAACCAACATCTTTCATTTGGAGGTCATTTCAATCAATCTCAACCTTATCATGTTCAAATACGACACCACTCATGTAGAATATTATGGCTAAAAGTGACACCTTATGACGTTTAAGGGTAAATAGCTCTTAGATCAACAAAAGAGTTGGAAGAACTTGAAAAATCACGAAAAGAATTTTGGCTACTTTTGAGAAGGAAGAAGCAATGGTTATGCTATTCCTTGGATTTTTTAGTCTTTTTCCTCTTTGAGCTGATTATAGAGATTTCTAGGTCATAATAGATAATGAGAAAAGAGGTCAGAACTCTTGGTATCTTTGCCTGACATTACAAACAACTCTAATGAATGTGCGACATGTCACGATTGGTTGTGTTGACATCTTACACATCCACACTACATGATTTGGATGTGCTATATTTTTTTACTTTTGATGAAGATGTTTACCACGAGCACAATTCTCTACACTATTACTCAAAGAGGGGATCACTTTAGACATAGTTGGTAAAAATTCATTCATCAAGAGTAAGAATTTATAGCGCTTATAAATCGACTAATGTGGATACACTAAACATCATTTTTAGAGTAATGAATGGGTTGACGAATTTATTCCTAATGGTTGTGAAGATGATGCCGATGTTGATGATGATTTGTATGGTGTTCAGCAACACAGTTTTCAACAAATACAATGTGTCTGATATTCTGGCGTCCATGATCCCCGTGTACCGTGACCTTCTTCACACTGGCCTCAGAATCATGGTTTACAGGTACATTTTACTTCACTCGTGCTTTAACAATCTCTACGAGAATGCGAAGGAGCTTTTTTCATATTAGTTGCAATGAAACGTGACACTTTTCGTCCCTTTAAAAATCAGTTTTCTTTGTGTTCTTCATCTTTTAAAATCCGAAAGACTTGGTGAGAATCCCTTTATTAGTGCTTTTTACCATCTAACCCCTAAATGCATGTGTAAGAACCGAAATATTCACTTTGATGCTCTCTATCTAATTATAGAACATCAGTGCAAAATATATGATACACCTCTCATTACAATAAAATAAACAATCTTCAAAAAAATGGATGGGTGAAAACAATGTCCAATGAGAAGAAAAATGAACATTTTGTTTATAGTCCAATATGTGGATGCTTCTGTATATCCACGGTTAAATTCTAATTTATTGTCTTTATTTTTTTTTGAAATCCTTGTGTTTTTTTTTTGGGTTGCTTTTTGGCATTTGAAGGTGAAAAATCATTCCTAGTATTGTTTTAAATGAATACACTGCTTGCTTTCACACTATAAAACATTTGTTGAGCTGGTTGCAGTGGAGACTTTGACGGGCGAGTGCCAACAACAGGCACAAGGGCATGGATCAACAAATTGGGCCTTGCGGTGATGACGCCGTGGTACCCGTGGGTGCGAGGCGGCCCGCGCGAGCCCAGAACGGGAGGAGGCCAGGTATTTTAAATCCACATTAAGACTAGCATGTTTATGAAGCTGTGAGTCACATATCGTAGTTTTGATTAGAGATAATGATGATTCATGTACGAGGGGCAACACATTAGAGATTTCCATATGTAGGTGCATGGGAATGGAATGGTGAGTTTGGCAAATTTTAATGGCACTACTACAAAGATGGCGTGAGACAACTCACAAGCATATTGAACAATGAGAATTTGGCGAGTATTTGGTATAGGTATTATATTACTTGTTGGTTGTTGCATACCGTCTTTCAAGAATTGGAATTATAGCTTCTAGGATCTTACCGTACAAGGAGTAAAGTATTATGAATACATGATCAATTAGCTAATGTATTTTGTTGTGTGTGTAGATATCCGGTTACGCAACAATATATGAGAAGAACTTCACATTTGCAACGGTCCGCGCGGCTGGCCATCTTGTCCCAGCGGACCAGCCCCAACGGGCTTTGGCCCTCTTTCGGAGCTTCCTTCGAGGCCAACCTCTAAAACCCTTTAACTACCCATCAAGGCCTTGAAAATAAAACTCACAGGGTTGCATTTTAGATTACACGACGCTAGACTCATTTTAAGGAAAAGGCAGAGTCTGCACAATTTGTAGAATAGTTGCACACTTGTCACCTTTGACTTCTCAATTAGTGGAAATTATATCCGAGTGGGGTAACTTGGTACTCTTCGTTACAAATGTTCGTAAAGGAAGTAAATTTGCAACAAAGAGCACCAAGAAACCCTACTTTTTATTCGTGGATATAGTACAAAGGCATTTCCATCACTCTTATTTACTACAAGACCCAAATTTAGGGCGATGACTATATGTCGATGCTCTCATACTAATTGTGATAGCACTCTAAATTATTATAATTAGCATGTCTCACACTCATTCTAATTCCAAACTTACTATGAATTTTTGTCATTAATATAGCTTGTACTAAATATGATAATTTGAGTAGAATTTACATGTTTATTTTAATTTTTTAATTTTATACCTATTAGAGAAAAATCACAAAAATTGGTGTTTAGTTGTATTTACATTATTTTTATTCAATTTATTGTTTTAACACAAATGTTAGTTGGAGTGTGGTTTTTTTTACACCATGCTAAGTGGGGAAGAATCTAGTCCTAGTTGGTGATGAAATATGTGTTATTAACCCTTAAAGGTCTGAGAAGCCACATGTGGGTTGCAACATGATGTTTTTTGTGTATTTGACATTCAAGGTATAAGAATTTATGTATACGATAGCTACAAAAGTTTGTATTTGTGTTGAGCCCAATCCAACAACACATTACAATTTTACTTAGATCATTATTGTACCTACTACCTGCTTGAGAAATTGCAAAATGATCACATATTATACATGTACGGTGTCGTATTTGAGCATGATAACGTTGAGATATTGAAATGACCTCCAAATGAAAGATGTTAGATAAAGAATCTTCAATCCAAAGGTGTATATCTTGCTAAATTTTAGTAAATTTTTT
Source organism: Bryoerythrophyllum caledonicum (assembly GCA_963971425.1). Taxonomy (NCBI): domain Eukaryota; kingdom Viridiplantae; phylum Streptophyta; class Bryopsida; order Pottiales; family Pottiaceae; genus Bryoerythrophyllum; species Bryoerythrophyllum caledonicum. The sequence continues at coordinate 11,221,612 of OZ020514.1, forward strand.
GTATGTTAAGAGTATACTATGTGACCGTATATATGACCCCCATTGACCTTTAAGAGTTAATGATGACAGTTTTGGAATTAATTTGGTAGCACCCATGTGGGTTACTTTTTCAAGAGCTGAAAGCAAATTAAATTTCTGGTCAATGCAATCAAAATGAAGGAGAGAAGCTGACAAAGTGACTAACTCTTTGGGTTTAAATAATTTCAGCAGATTTTAAAACCTGAGTCCATGTTATTAATGTTTGAGTTAAGAGGTTACAATGTGATAGCAGACACCCTTTACATGCTTTGATGCATTAGAGATATTGGTAAAGGTTAACGAGGTTTTAAAAAAGGTAAATTTTAGTGTTTAATTATCTTTTTAGGTAATAGTGGATCTCTTTCCGAAATGACTCTTGTATAGGTCATGTTGTTGAATTGTGTTATCATTTTGAATCCTTGACTATTATACTACTAAAATCATAATCTACGCAGCGATCAACCACGTAGTGAACTACACAGTGAACTAGGCAGTGAACTACAGAAAGGCTGCAGCCAATTGCGTAGTTAATTGCGCAGTCAAACGTGCAGTGAATCATGTTACCTTCTATTCTATAATTTGTAATATAAAAACTACATTAATATGGTTGGACTAATGCGTTGCAAAGCAAGCGCCAATTGCTAGTTTCTCACCAAAAACACTTCAAAAATGATCATTCTACTACGAAGACTGAAAAAGAAAAGAAAGGTTTTATTTTCAACTTTATCTATGCTACTAAAGATACATGCTTACAAAAGAAATTATTTTTTACCGCATGGATTGTAGTGTTGGAAGTGAAGAAAAAGGTTTCTCTTCTTCCTGGCATTTAAAGGATCACTCGACTTTGACTTCACGCTTTGCATCAAAATGTTCCAAATCTAATCCCATTACAATGTGCCTAATGTGAGTTCCTTATAAATAAAAAATTAGAGAGAGAAGATGTGAAGCTTTCCAAAAAAAAAAATCAAAGAAAGTAGAGATGTTAAAAAATTGCCAAAATTCATACTTGCGTAAATTGAAAATTCAAAATGTCAATAAATAGAAGAACTCCAATGGAGGCGATGAACATGAATATATGTTTGTTCAATCTTTTCACTAAGCTCTATGGCTACAAGACTACATCCGACTTTCGAGGGGTAAACACTTTCCTACAATAAGTGCTTCCCTACATATTTCTAAGTGCCTTAGAAACAACCAACATGTCATCCTTCTAAAGGCCTTGTGGAAAGCCATACAACAAGGTCTTGAGGACCCCACCATAGTTGGGTGGGTATGGTGGTAGGCACCAAGGCAACAATGGGACTTGAATTCACAACCATCTCACTCATGTGCCGTGATACAAACCACCACACCAAGGTTGTGGTGCCTCCAAAATGTCAAAACTAAGTGTCATGCTTCTTTTTAAGCAAATCAAATGGAATGAGAAAAAGATTGAGATCCACAATTTTAATGAGGAATGAGGATTATTTTATAAACCTTGGCCAAAAAGGTGAGAAAATTTTGACTCTCTCAGGGGAAAAGTTTTACACTATGGATTGTTATTTATTTTTTTACAAACTCAAATATCGACTATAAGCTTTTTCAATGTTACTTATTGTTCACATATAATTTGGAGCAATCCAAAACCACAAACCCCCCTCCCAATTTTGTCAACCAAAATAAATTATAGGGAACCGTAATTGGAAATTTGCGGTGATGGTATTGGGTCATGGAGGCCATGTAATTGGGTTGAGGCAGAAGAAGAAGAAGAACTCTGGTCTCCAACGGAGACCTCCGTGAATATAGTGTTTGTTCATTCTCTTCACTAAGCATATGGCCACCGGACATAGGCTAGTGTAACAAAACATTTCACTAAGCTTGCTTACAACTTTTTGCAATGTCCCTTTCGACATATAATGTGCTTTCAGACCCCATTCGGCTTAAAAGAATGTTTTTGGGTCGCTCCACCTTATTAATCCATTCTTTAGAAAGGTTATAATGTGCTATGTTAAAACTTCCATCAACTAATAATCTACATTGACTTGGATGAGATATTGGTCGGGATAGGGTTGCCAAGCCCTCCCATGTTGAGCTTTGACCTCTACTATGTTCTTACCAGACCCATCCACAAGCGTCATACACAGTAAACACGCAATTAAGCAATTATGCACTTAGCCAAGTGCACTGGTTGCTGGTAGAAAGCCGCAAGTTTTTCGCTCCTAACTTTTAAAAAATCAAAATTTTGGCAAGAGTTTAGTTTGTTTTTTGTCACAAAATTTTGGTGTTTGTCGTGTCAAACATTGACATCTTCATGTTCATATAAGTGATATATTTTTTATATTTGCTATCTTTTTTAGAAAATATATTATTTCTAATCTAGTTTGCAAATCCTGCTACAAAATTTTAATCATGTGCCCAAAGAGATTATAAATGTGTCTTAAGTTATTATAGGATTTTAGAGTACTGCACTACAAATACAATGTGTAAGAGATACAAAAATATATATGCAATTTCCTAAGACAGTGTAAAGTACCTCACTCTATTTTATATACAAAAACATACATAACCAAGCTATTCTACACTATTACTGAGAGATTCTAAAATCAAACATATCATATGGACCACCCAATAAAATATATACCACCCGCTAAACGATAGACACATCTTAAACTGCATTATACTAACGTACTTGCTACCTAAACTACGTGCATGCTCTACTATAGTATAAAGCTCAAGGGCTCAGAGCTCATCTTCTAGTGCAACGACTCCCTCCACGTGTCCAATGGCGCTACCTACCATAGCAGACAGTTCATGATCCTGCATTGGACGATCTTCCACATCTTCGGTGCTAATGGACGCACACTCAACATATCGATAATTGCACGGAACACCCTCCCGCATATGTTTTACGCTATCATCATTGTAGAAAAAGCCATCCTTTGTATTGAAGGACATCTCTCACTCTGACGAGAAGACCCCTTGAAATGCAATGATGTCCTCGGATACGCTAGATCTTGGAACGGAAGGCAAACTTGGTCCGGTATCACTCTGAATACCTTCGAACGTCTCATGTGTCTCCGATGCCGGCTCTGATTGAGAAGGCATCGAAGGCTGTCGAATCCTCCTCTACACCAAAAAAAATTCCAATGAGTCCAATTCTTCTTCCTCTATCTCCAGCCTAGGACCATCAAATGTACGCCCCCCTCCTGCCACTACCACCAAACTAACGTCCACTACACCGGTATCTTGCATCCTCTCTGTAGGTGTTGCAGACGTCTTCCCCGAAGTATCTCCCACAGCCCGCTGCGTTGATGGAATCCTCCTTTTTGGAGAAGATTGGTTCACTCCATCTTCATCGGCGTCTGAAGTCCTGCGAGATGAGGAATCTTCAGTGGTACCTGAACGTGGCAATCTCTCATGTAAACCACCTCCATCCTCATTGTCGTCTTCATTCCTCACTCCACCAACCACCTCTTCAATCTCATGTACGATGTTGCAACCAATATTTGGTCCACCGTTCTTGACCAACAGTTGTTCTTGGAAATTGTTGGACAATTCATTGTACATGAATGAAACTCTGTCTGTACAATCGTCAATGATAAAATCCTCAGATTTATAGAAATCTCCTTCAAGGATAGTAGGAATGGCCGTAGATATGTTACACGCCACTAAACCCCAACCACGAGGCAAGTATGAGCCCATTAGTCTTGCCAACTTTAATGGAAATCTCTCAAGTGAATCAACTTCAGAGGGTTGGCATGCCTCACTCCAATGATCCAAGAATACAAGTCGAAGTAGAAGGTCTCCAAAATCATAGTTCGGGCTAGGAGAAGTATCCAGTGGGTGCTGCATACAAATCACAACATCGCCAATTGGTTGTACTACTTGTTCCAGACGCACATTCGCTGTAAAATCAAGAGCATAGAGATTAACCAAGTTGGGATCAAATGCCCAACATCCACGTCGTATAGTACATCCATGTGGAAGCTTCACCTTTGTCAAAAACTCTTCGTTAGCATACACGGCCGATGGTAACAAGAAGATGACGTTCCATTGTTCAATATTTTCCATCCATAATGTCAGCTGTGCAAAAGTTGCGGATAACTAGGCGTCTCCCCAATGACCATCTCCATGCCTCCCACCGCCACGATTGTAATAAGTTCCAATGGTGTCGGTAATAGCAAGACAACATGGTTCATTTTCTTCCCTAGGTTCAGTGGATTCTCTTCGTTTCAGTTCACTTGGATTCAAAAGATCCCATCACACATGATCTAGATTCATTATCATCATGTGAGAAATTACATAAGTTCCATTTACACCAATGTTTAGGGATGCAGAAGAGGTGTAGCATATTCAACCCTCAAAATGGGCTTTTTTAAAGTTCGGTCAAGTTCCTATAGTGTCAATTTCTACCATTTCTCTTTGAAATTTTTTCTATAGAAAGGCATTATGAAGACTTTAGTGGGAAAACAATTTTTACCTAAATTGGACATTTGATGAAAAAAATTTAGGGTTTTGAATTTCAAATGGGGAGAGCAGGCAAGTCGGGCACATCCTAAAACTTTTGCTACGACACTCTATTGAATGTGAGATTTTCAGTACTGGCAAGTAATATTATTTTCCTTGATGTTGTCAAAATAAGTTCTTGTCTTTAGTGAAAAATAGCATACCAACCCAGGTCAAACATTTTCATACATTGTCAGTCAGTGTTGGGCAAGGTACCAAAAAAACTTCTTGTTTTCCAATTAAAACCTAGATATCTTTTTATTTTTCACTTTTTATTTTTTCCACAACAATATGTGGTGTAAACCTTCTTATTGACCATTTGGATTACCAATCTAAAACATATTAAGTTCACAAAAAATTATAGTGTGAATTAACAAATTCCGAACTTCCACTCCTTGCACAGTTGTTTTGAATATACTACACCTGTTTTCTACCTCTAAAAATTGGTGTACAAGGAACTCACATCATGTTTAACAAGATAGTTATGGATTTAGACCTTGTGTAGTGCAAAATATTGACACCAAGTGAAGTCAAAGTCTGCTGATGCACTCCACGCAGGGAAGAAAATGAACCATATGCTTCACTTTAAACACTATAATCTTTCAATCCGTGCGGTCAAAATTTATGAAATTTTATTTTACATATTACTCAATAAGTCTTAATTGAGATCCTACGGTCAAAACTAGAAATAAAAATTTTCGTTTCCTTTTTTGTTCATTGCGCTGGAATCCAACAATTTTGAAGTGTTTTTGGTTAGATAAAATTGTCATTGTATCTTCAGGGTTAAAGACTCCGTGCAAGGAGTTCATGCTCTACAAATTCTTAATTTTTTTAATTTCCAAGCTGTATTATCAAAAGGTCCAATAACATCATCATATTTTGAACAGTAAATATGTGCTTAGAAACATATCTTTTATCAGATGAATGGTGCTTTGAAGGTTAACAATTAGTACATGTATTTTGACTAATGTGCAGCCATAATGTTCCTATTTTTTCAATAGTGATAATAAAGAGCCGCACGATTCAGACTCCTTCGCTACGGCCACACATCCAAAGGGATAATATGCATTCCAATAGCTCTGTGGAGGCCCGATTAGTACGAGCAGCACATGCAAGGCAAATTCAACAGAGATATATTGGGATCATGACATCTGAATTAGAAACGGCGGTAGAATTACTTTCTCAGAGAGGAGATGTGGTGGGCTTACCAACCAGGGAACATGCATTCAAAAGTGGCATGGAATTGAATGGGTCGAAGTTGTTTCCATTCGAGGTGGCGGTGCGTATCACTAGGGTAGATGATGCATTGCATTGGACCGGAGAGATTGTAGGAGAACGCCTTGGCATGTGTGTGGCCTTGATCATTCGTTGGCATTAGTCTTTGCTACGTATAGTGGCTGTAGAACCTGATATCACAGGTGTCCATGGTGACATTGAATCACAGATAGCGCCTACACAAGTGATGGCCCCAGAATTTGATTTTCCTGAGTTCATCAACACACCACGATCCACCCAAAGGTCTCAATGCAGTAGTCATGCTTCAAACGTCATAGATGAAAATTCGTCGTTTTCCCAATTTCCTCCTTTAAACATCCAAGATTTTTCCCATGTAGATGGATTTGTTTATGTTAGACCAGCACGTCGTCCATATTCTATGCAAAATAGGAGAAGGAGAGATTCAAGGGAGCCATCATTGACAGAAGTTGTACCATCTAAGGTATCGCTTAGAAGCGTGCAAATTGCAATGGCATTAGGAGGATGCAAATGCAATTGTTTGAGGGACGTTCCTGCAAGATATCTATTGGACATGCGATGTAATGCATGGGCTAATGAGTTTTCAGTACGAAGTACGTGGATGAGACAAATGTTGGTTTCTTTTTACACAAAGACAGAAGGAACTCGTCGAGACGAGTTTGTAACAGAGTTAGATGGGAAACAAGTTTGCAATGCTTGCTACGCTCTTGAGGTTGGATATTCATAGAGGCGCTGTAAGCAATTGAAGAAGGATTGTCTCATATATGGAAGCGCAACATGGATTCACGGCAATATCCTTTCATATCCGATCAGAGAGAGCACTAGAATGTCTGCACCAGAGGCTTGCTTTAAATCGTTTGTCGATGAAGCTGGTTGTCCTCAGCCTCATCGATGTATTTGTCGTAAGAGTGACAACGAAGTGGTGCCTCTCATTCTCCTTCCTATGAATACAGCCAAATTTGATGTATTCAATTACATGAACGAGGAGGTCAAGAAAATTTGTAATGGTAAAACCATTTGTATGAGTTCGTTCCGGAGGATGTGGCGCATCAAGTATCCCCACGTTCAGGTACCTCCATTCTCGAGATTCTCAAAGTGTTATCATTGTTGGAAGTATAAATGTGCCATAGAGGGAACCACCAATGCGGATGCAAGGATAAAGATAAAGGAGTTGTTTATGTTGCATCTGCGCAACCAAATGGAAGAACGTAGGCATTATTGGATATTCAAGAGGTCGTGTTATATTAGCCCTAAGTTGTACATGTGCATCATAGTGGATGGCATGGACCAAAATACGACCATGGTACCAAGGATGTGTCAAACTGTGAAGAACATTGAACAGCGGTTTGTGAAGACCCATCTGTGTGGTGTTTTTGTACATGGGATTGGTTTATATTGTGACGTGTAGTTTGGGGCTCACCACAAACACGATAGCAACCAAGTCGTGAGTACATTGTTGTATGTGATAGGAGATGTGCTGCGAAGGAGGGGCTTTTTGCCACCAACATTGCAAATTCAGGCAGACAACTGCACACGTGAGAACAAAAACATATACATGTTTTCTCCATGGCTACATTGGTGGGATTGGGGTTTTTTCAGGAGGTAGAACTATCTTTTCTTATAGTGGGCCATACACACAAAGATATTGATCAACGCTTCAATTGTATATCAAATACGTTGAAGAAGTCGGACGTCGACTCGTTGAAGTAAATGATTAGTCTTATAGAACGAGGAACATCTCCTACGGAGGCATTTGATAAGGCCCGGCTGCTAGAGAATGTATGGGATTGAAAATTGTTCATAACTCCTCACTTACTGAGAGGTCAGGATTCATTAGTGGGAATAACATTTCCGCACCACATGGGATTCTATATGGACAATAGAGAAGGGACTCGTGAGGTTCGAGTACAACACAAGCATTATTGCAAGGATCCATGGGGACCGGAGGCAGGGACGAAAACTTTGAGGTCGTTGCCAAGTAGGGATGAGCGACCATCGTTTGCGCAGGTACTTGCAGTGGACGACTAGGAGTTGAAGGCGTTGGATGGCTTCATTGTATATAAACAAAGGTGCATTCAAAGGTTGCAGCTTGAGGACAAGAATCGTGAGGCAAAAGTAGAGGCTGAAAGATTGAAATTCTATATAGCTCAATTTCCTCACAAAGACCGTAGCAATGAGCATCGTTCCTCACCGTTTTGGCTTTCAGAGTTCTCCAACACCGGACCTACAAGGAGTGCATCTTTGGATGTAATGGATGGTGCAAATAAAGAAAATCGCGAAATAAATGTTGTAGAGCAGGTAGTGGCCATGCTTCCAAATGGCGAGGCTCGAAGATACTTCGGTCCTCGTGTGCGTAGGGCACAACGAACATAGCGCAACTATGTTGAGGAACGCACCGAAGGAGCAATGTATGAAGGTAATCACGACCCATTTCCACCATTTAATCCACAATCTGATATCCGTTGTGGACAGTTTGTAGCCTTGAGTGTTACAAACTAGAAGGCGGTGTACCATTTTGTGTAACTAGCCTTTGAGTGTAACTAGAAGGCGGTGTATCATTTTGTGTAGGGAAAGTGATTGAGGAAGGGAAAAACCGATGGAGATTTAAGATAAAGGTTTGTTGATATTGGCCCATCATCCAAAGGGGGGTTGTTAATGGACATGGGTCTTGTGCACAACGGTATGCAAATTGCATGGATTCATTCTGGGAGCCATGTGGGGAGAGTCATAGTTGGGTGGAGAAAGATGCATGCATTTTTTCATGGATAGACACCCTGGAAAGAATCATGTCCGGGGCCAGTGGGTGGAGAAAGCGCAATGTATTTGGAGTGCAGGTTGAAAGCAAGATTCACATTCTTCAGTACTACAATATATTGCAATGCAAACCGAAGCTATCGATGACAATCGTTTGCAAGCAGCCCTAAATTCTATGGAGTAGATAGTGTGCCTTTATGAGAGTATAGTAGTTGTGTATGGTAATTGCTATATAGTGTATGTGTAAGAGTAGTATATTCTAAGGGTGATGTAGGACGTAATGTCATTAATCCTATAGAGTAAAGGTGTTTTTACTGTTGGTGCTAAGTCCATTTGTAGAAGCATCTATATTTAGTTTCCACCATTGCATGCATTATGTACTACGTAGAATATCTTTTAATCAACTGCCAACCCTTGCATAAAATATGTATTTTTGTGATTATGCCTCTTTATATACTACAATCCTTCAAATCTATCTTTGAAATATTGTGAAACTATATTAAATACACATTTATCTAGTATTAACGAGGGGCCACCAAAAATTAGTTGAAAATGCCAAAAAATCGCTTCCAATATTAACAACCATGATTGTACACAATATTGTTGCACAAGCTCAATTTTTTTTCCTTTGGAAAACCTTTTTTTTCTTGGATTTTTTTTTTGGCAATTTTGCCACTTTTGTTCGCAATGGCCGACGTTGTACCCAAGTGCACTTTTAAATGGCCAAGTGCATAATTGCTTAATTGCGTGTTAGTTGTAACTTATATGAGGGCTTAGTATATGGCCGGGGTGGAATGGCTCACAAGGAGATGGATGGGTTCATCCCGCTTCCCATTCCCCCATCCATGTTTCCCTACGCGTTCCTATATCCCTATTCAATGCCTAAATCCTAATTGACCACTAATAAACCCTAAACCCTAAACCGTGATCCATAAACCTTAAACCCAAAATTATGGTTGATGGGGGAAGGGGGTACTTGTGCATGCTATCATGTCCCCATATCCAACTTGCTTCAACTGACCTTCTTATGCTTTCTAGAGTTGTTTTTCTTTTTTTTTCTTTTCTTTTCTTTTTTCTTTTCTTTTCTTTTCTTTTCTTTTAATTTTGAAATTGTCACAGCACAGGATGCAAAATTGCAGCATTGGATGGTAGAGCAACATATGGACAAGAATATTAATGCCCTTCACATGGGCGCAGAAATAAGTAAAACTGTTTTGCCTCACATCAAAAGAGGCAAAGGGACACAGTGTTCAATTGCAGAAGAATATTGCCCTTTCTGTTACAAAACTGGTCAACAATGTGGAATTGACTGAACTTAGCCCTGAAGATTAAACCGAATAAAACTAAAGCCGAAAGAAATACTCATGCAAACACCATCCATAACTTACACGGAATCTGGTATTTTGGTACTAAGGTTAAAAAGACTTACGTCATTTAGAATCCTGTGGGAACAAAAACAAAAAACAAAAAACCAACCATTGGAACGATTGATTGATTTGACATTCAGATTGCTTTTTAGTATTGAAATGGAAAGAATGTTGCCATGACAACCGGGAAAGGTTCTTGGGGCTTGAGACCATGATATGCGCCTCAGAGTGCAGTCATTTTTTATAGTTCAGAAAAGTCAAAGGGATTGAAAAGGTGGTCAAAATTACCGAAAGAGATAGGAAAGTGAGGATTATTCTCTCGGGCTTTGCTATATTGAGAGTAAAAAGGTTACAACCAATGAAAGGAAATATTTGTCACCATTACAAGATGTCCTTTTTAGAATCAATGTCAAGGTGGCCCTCACTTTATGAATCTTTGGGGAGTTTGGATTCTTCAAAGAGTTTAGGAAACACTAGAACCAAATCGGAGGAGGTAAATGAAATGAAGCAAGTGGTCTTAATATGATAATAAAATAGACGTGTGTTAATGAAGGAATGAACATAATGTATTAGACCCGAGGGTTTTTTCTTAGGCACCAGAAATATGGAGGGAAGAGAGACTAGTGGATTAAATGTGGAGGGAGCAAGTGTGATAGGCTCAGGGGCGGTTTACACTACAGACCAAGAGCCGTGACCAAGGAAAATGGATTAATTCCATGGTCACACTTCATGTCATACTTCCATGTCACACTTCATAAAAATGTCGTTTTTAAGGCCCTTGGGCCTCACACTAAGTGTAAACCGAACTTGGACCGGGAGGAATGACCATGTACTAAAAAGTGGGCGTGCTTGTTTTTTTATTGAATGCCTAAAAAGGACAGTATTGCCTAAAATAACAAAGAAAAAAAACAAGACAAAATGGTTGGCCGCCATTGTATCTACAGTAATGATGGCCCCCCTAAAAAAAAACCAAAAAAAAAAAACAGTTTAAAAATAATCAAACAGCATTTCAAGCCCATGGTCTCCTCGTTTCAGCAATGAGAGAACCCTTTTAGAGGCGGTTTACACTAATGACCAAGAACTCATCCCATGACCCTCTAAAATCTGTGATTGGCTCCATCAACTCATCCCGGGATGACTTGGGTTTACACTACGAGGAAAAAAGAAAAGTGACCAAAGGAGTTGAGGTCCTCAAAAGGCCTAGAAATAGGCCTCATGGATAATGTTGGAGGATCCCCCGGATTTTGCGGTGAGAGAGGCTAAGGGGCGGTTTACACTATAGACCAAGAGCTGTGACCAAGGAAAATGGATTAATTCCATGGTCACACTTCATGGTCACACTTCCATGGTCACACTTCATAAAAATGTCATTTTTAAAGCCCTTAGACCTCTCACTAAGTGTAAACCAGACTTGGACCAGGAGGAATGACCATGTACTAAAAAGTGGGCACACTCATTTTTTTAATGAATGCCTAAAAATGGCAGTATTGCCTAAAATAACAAAGAAAAAAAAACAAGACAAAATGGTTCGCCGCCATTGTATCTACAGTAACGTTGGGCCCCCTCCCAAAAAAAACAAAAAAAAACAAAAAACAATTTAAAAATTATAAAACAACATTTCAGGCCCATGGTCTCCTCGTTTCAGCAATGAGAACCCTTTTAGCCTCTCCCACTGCAAAATCCGGGGGACCCTCCAACATTATCCATTAGGCCTATTTCTAGGCCTTTTGAGGACCTCAACTCCTTTGGTCACTTTTCTTTTTTCCTCGTAGTGTAAACCCAAGTCATCCCGGGACGAGTTGATGGAGCCAATCACAGATTTTAGAGGGTCATGGGACGAGTTCTTGGTCCGTAGTGTAAACCGCCCCTGATTATTCAAGATTTTCCTTCATCTATGAGGGTCAATTTCATCTTTGTATATTCACTTCTTTAACATCTTTTTGTTGCTTTTCATCAGCAATACTAGAAAAAGAAAAATATGAATAATTGGACCTCCAACTTACTTAGCTTTTTATTTCATTGCTCCAACCTAGGACACTTTGGAATATAATATTCCTTTTATATTTTTATTTGTTCATATTGGATGATAGGAACAATCCCAGGTTGGAGAAAATTGAACAGAATGAGTCGAAAATTTCATTGACATGTATTGAAAAAGAAAAATTTATAATCAAGCACATACTTAACCCACTAAGGCGGAACGACCATACCTAGGTTGTTTGGGCACAATAACCATTGAAGCAAGCACTATAGGCCACCTCGAAGGAGAAAATAGACCATAGCTTAGAAGTGGAGGAAGATGGGCATCTATGGAGACCGTTGCCTCGACAATCAGTGCAAGCATTTTTGCAATGATTACCATAAAATGAGTTCGTAGATTTTCTTATTGAAATGTACCTGCTGCGTAGATATCATTTTGCATGATCTAGAACACTTGTAGATTCTCACAGGCCAAAAAAGCTCATCCGCTAATTTTACAAATGAGCAACTAAAACAACAATGTACCAGATTGAAAGTGTGGCGCAAAATGACCATGATGTTGAATGTTTCATGATTAATCAAAGAAAATTTGATTTAAATCTCTTAACCTCTAAAGGCCCATGATTATGTTTTTAAAGAAGTCACTTCAAATTTACTCTTTTTAGTGCCAATATGAAATATTCACATGTACAAATCTCATTTCACTTATGATTGTAGGATCTTGTAAAAATTGTAAGAACTTCTCTCATGAAACATTGATAATGTTTCATTGAAAATATGCAAACATGATCTTGGTAAAATTGCCACTCTTCACCATTATTATCTACATGATATTTATCCACCAATTTTGAGATATACTAAAGGTGTCTAGCATATTCAAAACAATAATGCAATGGGAAGGGGTCTAAAACCAAACAAATTAAGTTTTGCCTTTAAATTTGTGATTTCAATTGCATGTAAAATATTAACCCAAGTGGTGAACATGAAAGATTCTTCTATCTTCTTGAGGTAGAGAAAGGGGGAAAGGGAAAACATTAAAAAATGTCCATCAAAGTGTGGAAGATTGAAATATGTTTACATAGTGCTCAGAAACTTTCTTCTGATTTTTTTTATTTGATAACTTTTTGCACAACAAGGACTTTTTTTCTTAAATAATTATTTTAAAATGACATTAGTTATATGTTCCCATTTCTTTGAGTAACTTAATACAACTACCTGAGCTTCTCTCTTAGTAAAAGAATTGCTTTCAGTAACTTAAGTCTTTCATCAGGTGTCCAATTCATAAAAAAATTACTCCAATAAAGCTCCTTCATTCAAGTAGAAACCTCAAAAAAGTTGTTAAAACTTTATAAGACATAAACCTCCTGGATTCATAAAAAGCCCATATGTGGATACTTGCCTAATCTTGTATTGAATTTGATATTGGCTCTTTAGCGCTAAAACATCCATCGGAAACCATATATATAGACACATATTTTACTTTCCTGTGATCCATAAAGATTAGGAGTACTGGTTATCTTTGCAGGGAGTTTTCTTTGGAGGGGCTTACATGAGAAAGAAGAACGCCGGTTCCCGAAGGAGACCGGCGTGAATAAAGTGTCTGTTCGTTCCACTACTAAGACCATGCTCACCCGACAGGGAATTAGTAAGCTGGAACTACTTCTCCCTTTCGAGGGTAGACACTATGTAACGGGTAGCCAGAAACCAAACAAACAAACAAACAACCAACCAATGAATCAACCAACTAACAATGCAAGTAGCCAAAAACCACAAAACCAACCAATCAGGATAAATTTGGGTGGGGGAAGCATTTAAGGGGGGTCTTGTGTATTTGGGAGGGCTTGGTTATTTTCAATTTTGCGTTTATGTAGTAAAATGGACATGGCATATTGAATAGCAATGGTGTTAATGTTTTCAAAGGTGGTTTTAATTGTTTCTATTGGAATTTTGAAGGTATCTTCTAGAGTTTTCATGGATGGGATAAAGGTGGTGGCACGAGCGCCAGAAGTGATATCAATAAGGGGGTCCACATTCCATCCAAGGGCTATGATGTCGTCAATGAGGGGTTGGTATATATCTATTTTGTTTTGAATTGTTTCCGTGGGGAATCTATCGTTGCAATATGTGAATTCAATGAATTGAATGGTGTAGTCTTGGTTAATGTGATCGGGTGGTGGGTCATTATATGGTAAACCTCTAACACAAAGCATGTCCGGTTTGAGCCTAGCATTGATTACATGAGAAAGTTATGGTGCTTCAAACATCAAAAGCTTAAGTTTGGGGCAGTTGGACAAGGTACTGTAGAGCTATATAGTGGTATTGTGGAGCTGGATAGTGCATTTTTTTCAGGCGCGTAGCAATGAATGAAAGTTCTTGGCAACATGTAGAGATTCAAGATTTAACTTTCTTTAAAATAAAAAAAATCTCCTAATAGAAGAAGGCATGACAATTCTATCTATCAATCGAATTTTAGATCCAACACTTATCTTTTAATTTAAAAGTGAAATTGCTTTTTTAAGTAAATAATTACTTTTAATACCCCTAGTGAATGCAAGTTCATTTCTCTTATCCTAAACACCTTTGTTACTTGAGATTTCTGGCATGCAAAGACCTAACACAAGGTAGAACATAGATGCATAAAATCTATGCAATGCGTAGTGGAAAAATACGCCATTATCTTGAGTCAGAATACGCTGACCCTGTTCGCGCAAGGAATGAAAAAACCATGTTCCACTCTTTAGATGCATGTATTTTACAATCCGTGCTATCAAAATATACAAGAAAAAATTGAGTGTCTTCTTGTATTACTTAAATTGAAGATCCTATAGTCAAAAATAGTAAAAAATTGCTTCAATCAAACCGACAATGTCTCATCTTAAAGGGACAATTTGGGGTAATTTTGGAGAAACATAGTCTCAGTACTTTAGGGTTTAACCCTTAAACATCATAAGGTGGCACCGGCGGCCACAATATTCTACATGTATGGTGTTGTATTTGAAACATGAAAGGTTCAAAGATTGAAATGACCTCCAAATGAAAGATGTCTGTTAAAGAATCTTCAGTCCAAAGGTGTAATTTTTTATACATTTTTTGGGGTATTCTACAAAGTAAAATACATGCTCTCTATACGGTTCCCGGCTGACGCTCAAGGGTTTACTTGTCGGTTATGTGGGGGTTACCTTATTACAATCCAGATCTTGAGTACAAAGGCAACGCAAGTACCATACAACATGAGTATTTTGCGTGTATTCTTCAACTACATTCAAATTTTTTCAAAGATACGCCACATCATACGGGGACAAGTACACCCATGATGCGTGCATGCAAAGGTTCATCGAAGTGCTCTAGGAAGGCAGCAGTCCTCCAACCACAACTGTTACACACAAGATTGAACGATGAGAGCGAGCGGGCATCATACGCTCGGGGTCATTGCGGACATGATGGGATCGGGGCCGTATGCTCATCGGGGACATCATGTCAGTCAGTTGGGGAATGTGGTTATTTGTGCTCAAGTGGGGGGCATGGTGGCCTCTGCTCGTGTTGTCGGCCATGGGGCAACCACTATATGATTTCATGTGCTTGCGCCTCACTCACGTGGCCGTGGCAGCAGCTCCAGCTATGGCTCATCATGGTTGTGGGTGGCGAGGCTCCAGCCCATCGCGCTTTCTTAACCCTTAAATGTCATCCGGGGAACCGTATGTGCGTATTTTACTCCATATATTATTTAAAGTTTAGCAAGGCTTGCACCCTTGGATTGAAGATTCTTCAACTAATATCTTTCATTTGGAGGTCATTTCCATCTTCCTTACATGTAGAATATTATCACCACGAGTGGCACCTTAAGATGTTTAAGGGTTAAATGTCAGTCAAGAATCGTATAGGTAGGCACGTGTTTACCTTGAAGAATAAAACAATGTAATGAAGTTTAGCAAGACTAACACCTTTGGATTGAAGATTCTCCAACTAACATGCTTCATTTGGAGGTCATTTTGATGTTTCAGCCTTGTCATGTTCAAATACGACACCATACATGTAGTATATTGTGGCCACTAGTGGCACCTTATGACATTTAAGGGTTAAGCTCCCTACTTATTTATAGCAGTGGTGTATGGGAAGTTAGATTATTTTCCTAGAGATGTATGATATCCTAATTTTTTTGCGATTTTTTTTTAGATTTACACTTTCAATATTGAAATAGTTACATGTTTTTATAGTGTAAATGAACCCCTACAGGCCCAAGGCATTTTCACACCAAAAACACTTCAAAAGTGCTTGTTCTAGTGCAAAGAGTAAGGAGGAAACAAAAACTTTTGTTTCTACATCTAATCGTAGGATCTCAATTAAAAATTATCAATTAACGTCCTTACAAAATTTCATAAACTTTAACCTCACAGATTGAAAGATTATAGTGTTTGAAGAAAGGATTCATTTTCTTTCCTTGGTTGAGTGGATCAACAGACTTTGACTTCACTTGGTATCAAATTTTTGCACTACATAAGGTCTAAATTCATTACCATCATGTAAAGCATGGTGTTAGTTCCTTGTACACCAAGTTTTAGAGGTAGGGGAGGGGTGTAGCATATTCAAAACAACTCTGCAAGGAGTGGAGGTTCAAAAATAGTCAAGTCACGCTTAAATTTTTGTGAACATAATATGTTTTAGATTGATAATCCAAATGGTCAATATGAAGGTTTGCACCACTTATTGTTGTGGAAAGAATAGAAAGTCAAAATTATGAAGATCTCTAAGTTTTATATGGAAAAGAAGAAGTTTTTTGGTACCTTGTCCAACAATGTGTGAAAATGTTTGACTTGGGTTAGTATGCTATTTTTCACTAAAGACAATTTTTTTATGACAATATGATGGGAAATATTATAACTTGCAAGTATTGAAAATCTCACATCCAATAGAGTGTCCTAGAAGTAGTTTTTGGAGGTGCCCAAAGTTCCCGCTCTTCCCAATTAAAATTCACATCCCTGTAACTTTTTCAACAAATGTTGGGTTTAGGAAAAAAAATTTCTCCCACTGTGGCCTTAGTAATGCCCTTCTACAATAAAAAAATCCAAAAAGGAATGTTACAAATTGACACCATAGGAACCTCACCGAATCTTTTAAATGCCACTCTATGACACTTGGTTGTTTAGGGGTTAATTTGTGACCGATAATTGTTACAAAATTTACCATGTGCCCACCACAGATTGTGCCATGCCGTTCACCAAAATTGATATTGAATCCTACACAAACCAAGCATTAGAGATGCACTTAATTACTGGCTCTAGAACCTTACTGATGGCAATGGCAATGTTGGCAACCTTATTTGTGATTGCCCTTTTTAAAACCAGTACAGTAGATGTTGTAAAACCACTAGTGCGGCTTTGAAAGATGGATAATTAACGATTATTTGTTGGTTACAACATGTGATCTACTCACGCTTCTAGAGTGGTTATTGACTTAACCCCTAAAACCCCTTAACAATAAAAACACTTCAAAATTGTTGATTCCAGTGCAATGAGTAAAGAAGGAAACAACAATTTTTAATTCCAATTTTCACTATATAATCCTGATTAACACTTATCAACGTATTTGCAAAATATAAACTTGTACGTTGAAAAACAAACTTGATTTTTCTCTAGCTCCCTTTCCTAAATGCTTGAAAAGCGGACTTCCTAGAGTCGGATTTTTGCAAATATGTTCTCTCGTATTACGCAACACACTCACAACATTTTATAAACTTTGATTGTACAACACAAATTATAGTGATTGAAGTAGGGGAAATGGTTCATTTTGCTAAGTGGATTAGCACACTTTGAACTCACTTGGTGTCCAATTTTTGAAGTTCACAAGGTCAAAATTCATAACCAACATGTTAAGCATGATATTAGTTCCTTGTACACCAATTTTTAGAGTAGAGATGGTATGTAGCATATCTAAAACAATTGTGCAAGGAATGGAGGTCACTCAAAAATTGCTAAAATTCACATTTTTTAACATAATTTCTAAATGAAAAAAGTCCCAAGGTGGGCTTTGGCATATCTCCGGCATGTTCCAATGGTTACAATTTATTTTTGCGTCTGTGCACAAAATTTATTGCGTCTCTGTACAAAATTTCAAGAAGACAAGAGGTATGTAGGAGTATAATTTTTATTCTTGTTGGACTTATAGAAAAAAAGTTATGCCACCTTAAAGGAAAAACTGTTGATTGCAGGCATGTTGAGAAACTCCATAAATTTTTGCAAGCACACTCTAGTAAATTTGAGCTTTTCAATACTAGCAAGTGATATTATTTCCTTCCCTTTCATGAAAAAATTATTGTTTTTAGTGAAAAGATGCAGTTTATCTCATGTCCAAGATTTTCACACATTGCGACACATTATTGGGCAAGGAAGCAAAAAAACTTCTTCTTTTCTAAATAAAACTTAGAGATCTCCATATTTTCTACTTTTAGCTTTTTCTATTGCAAAGTGTGCTATAAACCTTCTTATTGCCATTTGGGTTATCATTCTAAAACACATTTTGTTCCCAAAGAGTTAAAATAAGAATTGGCACTTTTTGAACCTCCTCTCCTTGCACAATTTTTTTTGAATATGATGCACCCTTTTCTTCCTTTAAAAATTTGGTGTACAATGGGGTCTAAAAATAATTCGAATTTTTTGCTTATGTACGTTTCCACACTACACTGCTGCCAACTTTGGCGCCCTCCTGAGGGCTGAAAAATTGTCAATTTACCATGAAATTTTTGGCACAAGATCAATTCTATGTTGAAAACATGTGCGCCAAATTTCAAGGCCAAGAGATTTATACAAAAAAGGATATCCAAGATTTACCAACATGGGATAGTTGTAAGAAAAGTTTCACAGCTGCCAACTTTGACACCCTCCCAAGGGTTCAATTTTTTATTTTTTCCCATGATATTTTGGACATAAGACCATCTCTATGTTGATTATATGTGTGTTTAATTTCAAGTCCAAAAGATCCACAAAAGAAAAGAAACAAATCTAAATCTACCAACATGTGTAGTTGTGAGAAACAATTAGGGAAACCATTTCACTATTGCCAACTTTGGGGCCCTCCTTAGGTCGGAAAATTTGTTGATTGACCATGAAACTATTGGCACAAGATCATCTCCATGTTGATGACATGTGTGCAAAAATTCAAGGCCAGAAGATGAATAAAAAAACCATCTTCAAAATCTACCAAAATATGTAGTTATGAGAAACAATTTTGAATATTCTTTTTTGTATTCTTCATGTGGCCTTGGAATTTGGCACACTTATTATAAACATCGAGATGATCTTGTGCCAAAAATTTCAAGGTAAATTAAAAAATAATCAACCCTAGGGAGGATGTCAAAGTTGGCAGCTGTGAATGGCTCACAACTACACATCTTGGTAGATTTTGAATATCTTTTTTTGTATTCATCATCTAGACTTGAAATTTGGCACACATGTTTTCAACATAGAAATTATCTTGTTTCAAAAATTTCATGGTAAATTGACAAATTTTCAGCCCTGAGGAGGGCGCCAAAGTTGGCAGCAGTGTAGTGTGGAAACGTACATAAGCAAAAAATTCGAATTATTTTTAGACCCCACTGTACAAGGAGTTAATATCATCATCAACATGATGGTATTAAATTTAGACCTTGTGTAGTGCAAAACATTGATACCAAGTGAAGTCAAAGTTTGTTCATCCACTCAACGCAAGGATGAAAATGAACCATATTTTTGCTTCAAACACTATATTCTTTCAAACCGTGCGGTAGACATTGATGAAATTTTGTGAGCATGTTATTTATTAAGTGTTTAATGAGATCCTAGGGCTAAAACAAGAAATACAAGTTTTTGTTTCCTTCCTTACTCATTGCACTAGACTTAACAGTTTTGAAGTATTTTTGGTGTGAAATTGTCAAGGAAAATTAAGGAATTAATATGTCTTAGAATCACAATCTAAATGGTCAACAAGAATTTTTACACCACATGTTATTTAATAAAAGCAGGAAATATGGAGACCTCTAAGCTTGCAGTGGAAAAGAAGCAATTTTTTTGGTACCTTGCTCAACAATGTGTGACAATGTATGAAATGTTTGACTTCGGTGAAAGTGCTACTTTCACTAAAGACAAATTATTCTCTTTGACAATATGAAAAGAATCAGGATTACTTGCTAGTGTTGAAAATTTCACATTCAATAGTGTCCAAGCAAAAGTTTTTGGAGTTGCCCAATGTACAAGCCCTGGAGAAGTTTTTCTTTAAGATGGCATAACTTCTTTTCTGATGAGAATAAAAACCGTATCTAGTTTTATCTCTTGTCTTCTTACATCTCTCTAAAAAAATTTAAGGATTATTAATATAAATTACATCCATGGAAACATGCCCAAGATTTGCAAAAGCCCATCTTGGAACTTTTGTCTTTTAGGGATTAAGGACATCCTACCATAGTGGATTAGAATTATCGCCCTTTATTGAGTGTGTATACTTTTATAACTAAGAAGTAAGTAACTAGTCACTAATGGCTATCAAATATGGTTTTTAGTGACATGCATTAGTATATTCCATTTTCCATTTTTATTTTGAAGTGGTTTCTTCATATTGTGCACACAACTAACTATTACTGTTAAATAGATAATACAACTCACAAAATAATGACTAGGTTGAATGTACATTACAACTATTTGAGATACTTGTTAGTGTATAGTTCTGCCCTAAAATTGAAGGGGTTGTATACGACATGGTTTAATCCTTAATTGTCATAAGGTGCCCGTGGTGGCCACAATATACTACACATATAGTGTAGTATTTTGAACATGATAAGGTTCATATATTGAAATGACCTCCAAATGAAAGATGCTACTTGAAGAATTCAATTCAAAGGTGTAAGTCTTGCTAAACTTTGATACATTTCCTATATTCTACAAAGTTGAACACATGCATGTATATACAATTTCCAACTAACGTTTAAGGATTAAAATGCTATATTGTATACCCGTATCATCACAACCAAACTTCCAAACATTTGGCGGATATCTCTAATATTCTACTTGCCACTCTTACATTGAAGTGAATATCTTTACATTGTACACCCTATAAGTCATCTATAATGGTATGAGTCAATCAATGAGCGTACTAAATAGTAACTAGCTTGCTATAGTCGTCAGTCTACATAAAAACATCTCTTAGAACATCATCCACATTACATAGTACGCTATTAACACATACATGCATGAAAATGGATACCTTCTCAAAACTTGACATGCATGTGGTTGTTGTAAATTAGTTTCAACAATTAAGATTGGCTTTCTAATCCACATTATATGAGGTATACGATGTAGGATATGATTTATTCCTACAAGTCCATAATTGTTGATGGAAAAAAGTTTGCAAAGGTAGAGAATTGTAAGATCATGACCATGTGATGAAGTTTACCTCCTTAAAATATTATCTTGTGATAGTCACCTTAAAATGAACACAAATACATCCACACAATAAAGTCTCATTTATACTATAGAATAGCACTAAAACAATATAAAAAAACATTGACTTATTTTTAAGTTTGAAAACACCATAAAAACTTTTATGATACTTGTGAACTAGTTTGAAAAAACCCTATGTCAATTTCATAATATATTACAGATTCTCTATTTATTAAAACATAGGATTAATTTGCAACCAAGGATGTAACGGTGGATCAAAATCTCACTTTCAAAAAGGAAATTAAATCATAATTCCTCAATGTTAAAATCTCATAGGAATTCTAGAAATTAAAAAAAATATATTAAAAAATCATACATTTATATGCATGTTTAAAAAAACGATGTCCTATTTCAAAATGCTAAAGTTGAATACATGAAACTTGAAAATACATGAAAAGACTTAAAAATTCCTCAGAAAATGTACAAGGATCCCCCAAAAACCTGCCAAATTTCCAAAGACTTCTCCATATCAATATTAGCCCCCTAAAAAAACAGTACACACTTCTTCTTTTTTTTCTTTTTTTTTTGAAAACAGTACGCACTTACAAAAGAGCATCTCGAGGCTATTTTTTGGGTGTGGGAGCTGGCATAGAGATGACGCTTGGAATGTGAAGAGAAACTCGAGCCAAGGTACAAATTCTATTAAGAACATGCATCATCCGACCTTGCAAGTCACACATTGCATGAGTCATTGCCAGATAAAAGGCTGCGATGGTACTACTCTCAATTCCAAATTTTAATGGTACCTTTAATTAAGTACTACCACTTTGGGGGTGGTGAGCCTCGTCCGGCTAAAATCCGCCTTGAGATCTTTTGGTCTTAACCAAGATCCGCGTGTGGCTAGATCACTATTGTTTTAATGCGGGCTGTCAAAATAGGTGGTGTTTGATCACGAGAGCCCATTTTTACCCCGAAAGGTACTATATGGGAATCTCAACTCCATCCATAAACCCCCCCCAAAGCACCAAGGCATTCTAGAGGAACCTCTAAAGCATTGATTATAAATCTTTTTGAGAATGTAACCGTAGGATCTTGTTCTAAACTTATACGAGATGACATGGTAAAAAAATTGTGAATTTTGACCCTATGGATTGAAAGATAATTACAATCAAAGTGGGAAAATTTGTATACTTGGTCCTTTTGAAGTTTAAAACTACCCAAATGAAGTCACTTTTTGAGAAAGTAACCATAGGATTCCCAAGCGTTCCATTGGGAGACAATTTTTTCCAATTTGGATGTAATCAATCCACTAAAAGATGAATCATTTTGGCTGTAATTATCTCTCAATCCATACGATCAAAATTCACGATTTTTTTAAAAACATATTATCTCATATAATTTTAGAAGAAGAAGATCCTATGCTTACATTTCTCAAAAAGTTCATCTTGACATTTTTTAATTAGAGATTATTCTAAGATGCCTTGGTCCTTTAGGGGTTGTAGGCATTCTTACCATAGATGTACTCATGATCAAGTACTTTGGAGACTGATTTCTGGCACTTACAGCTGCCATTTTGTACACAAATGTTTTATATCAGGTGCTCATTCATTCTCAGGTTTCTCATGTGTAGAGTTTTTCTTACACAAGTTGATCATCGTGCTCATCTCTCATGCTCCGCATTTGAGTGTGCTACAAAAAGGTGCACATAGGATACTAAAATGTTGCCCTTATACTATTTTCCGTCATCAATTAGTACCTTGCTTAATGCGTTAAATAAATTTTATTTAACCCTTTAAGGATGAGGGATCATTTATGGAAAGTGAAATGTATCCCTTACATTCGAGATGTTCAGCATAATCTACTGCTTTTGTAGATTCTCTCATTGTTCAAAGTTTGCTTGTCCTTAAAGGATTAAGCGGGAAATGATTTTTTGTGATTTTTCTTTTTGTTGTTGCTATGTTTATGTGGTAAGGGGGCAATTGATATGCTTTCAAGCTTCCCACAAACTTATAGCAAATTCTCCCCAAGGACATTTTGAGGGTATTCATAAAACAAGGTCTTAAGACCCCTCCCCACCCCCACCATGGTTGGATGAACCATGATAGCAAACTTTACATAATATTTGAATTTCAATTTGCAATTGGCCAAGCATCCTTACAATGGACTATAAACAAAATCTTTCATCCCTAATGTACTCATTTCCGTATAAGTCATAATCAACTATAATTGCTCTTACGTTAAAACCTTTGCTGACATGTAATATCTGCTACATTGTAACCTCCACCAAGCTTTCACCACCCCCATCCACCAATACCATAACTTACCGAAGGGATGAGTGTAACTTTCTCATGTAGGTGATTTAGATGCTATGAGCATTTTCATATAATTAGATAACAAGTCTTCACCCTCAACCCTTAAACGTCAGCCGAGAACATGTACAAATAGACACACGTTTTACTCTTTACAATACAAAGTTTAGCATGACTTACACGTTCTGAATAAAGATTCCTCAACTAACTTCTTTCATTTGGAAGTCATTTCAATCAATCTGAACCCTATCATGTTCAAATACAACACCATACATGTAGAATACTATGGTAAACAGTGGCACCATGGGTTGTTTAAGGGTCAACCCTTAAACGCCATAGCAAGCCCTTAGGAGCTACAATATTCTACAATGTCGTATTTGAACATGATAAGGTTCAGATTGATTGAAATGACCTCCGAATGAAAGAAGTTAGTTGAAGAATCTTCAATCCAAAGGTGTAAGGTGCTTGCTAAACTTTGACCCATGTTTGGTATCCCACAGAGTAAAATGTTACAGTTCCCGACGGACGTCTTCGAAAAAGCTGCTTTTTACTTCTGGTATGTACTTTTAGTGAGCGTCGGCATGTCATAGTCCACCATGATGAAGTGCGCCTGCGCGGGATTTTGGGATCGCCACGTTCATGGATCATTTCAGCAATTGACAGGCGACTGGGTCACGACGTAGACGATGGGGCAAAATAAGTCGCCAGGGAATGATGACGCTCGCCATTGTGTGTGTAAGTTGCTGCGCTCAGACGGCACTGCCATGTTGCACTCACTGCATCGCCTGTTCTGCTCTGAGGTATGACATTTCTGCCACCATCTCTGCAGAAACATGGGCCGCTGTGGTCCTTCCCGCATCGGCACATGATGATTGTCGCTGCTACTGCTACGCGGTGGTTACGTGCTATGGCTAAGGTAAGCCCCCCTAAAACCGACATGTTAACCCCTAAGGTACCGTGACAGTTTTACACCAAAAACACTTCAAACTAAATGGATTCTAGTGCAACGAATAAAGAAGGTAACAAAAACTTTGATTTTTAGTTCTGACCGTAGGATCTCAATGAAGGCTTATTAAGTAATACATGTTCAAAATTTCATAAACTTTGGCCGCACGGATTGAAAGATTATAGTGTTTGAAGTCAAGCAAATGCTTCATTTTCTTCCCTGCGTTTAGTGGATCAGCAGACTTTGACTTCACTTGGTGTCAAAAAAATTCACTACAAAAGGTCTAAATCTATTACCATCTTGTTAAGCATGATGTTAGCTCCTTACACATCAATTTTTAGAGGTAGAGACCGGGTGTAGCATATTCAAAACAAGTGTGCAAGGAGTGGAGGCTCGAAATTTGTTAATTCACACTTTATTTATTTTTTAACTTAATATGTTTTCGATTGATCATCCGAATGGTTACTATGAAGGTTTACATTACGTATTGATGTGGAAAAAATAAAAAGTGAAAAATATGAAGATCTCTAGGTTTTATGTGGAAAAGAAGAAGTTTTTTTGGTACCTTGCCCGACCATGAGTGACAATGTGTGAAAATGTTTGACTTGGGTTGGTATGCTATTTTCCACTAAAGACAATAACTTTTTTTTGACAACATGAAGGGAAATAATATTACTTGTGAGTACTGAAAATCTCACTTTCAATAGAGTGTCCTATCAAAAGTTTTTGGAGGTGCCCGAGGTGCCCGCCCTCCCCATTTAAAATTCAAAACCCTATAACTTTTTCATCAAATGTTTTCCCACTAAGGTCTTGGTAATGTCTTTCTATAATCAAAATTTCAAAGAAGAATGTTGGAAATTTACACGGTAGGAACTTGACCAAACTTTCAAAAAGCCCTTTTTGGACACTTGGTACCTTAGAGGTTAAGGAATGTGCACAAATGGAGAGAGGAGATAGTTATACTATTATTTTTTGGAGATATCCAATAGAATTGCAATTCCAACCCAAGTGATTTTTTTTTTTTTTGATGAAAACTGAATTAGTTATGAATTTTCAAAGTGTGCAACCATGTTTAGTGGGTGGCCAGCACTAGGTACCTCCATAACCAACGATCAAAAGTAAGGGTCTTGACTAATAGCAAACCTCCATTTGGAGCTGAGTTGGTGGTATTGGGATGAAAGAGGATTGGATATACCCCAATTTTATAGGCGTTGGCTATGGGTTGTTGGTTATGGGGAGGCTTACCTTAATGGTGAATATGGGTAAACCCCGGAACCGAGAAGGTAAGCAATGTGCAAGAAGAAGAAGGAGAACTCCAGTCACTACATTCACTCCAAAACGACCCTGATAATTTCACACCAAAAACTCTTCAAAATTGTTGGGTTCTAGTGCAATGAGTAAGGAAGGAAAATAAATCATATATTTGTAGTTTTGGCCGTAGGATCTTAATTAAGACTTAGTAAGGGCCTCTTTATGCTGCAAACCAAGGTGAGAGGCCAAAACTCCAAAAGCCTAGTGAAGGTCCCTTGCTTAAAATCTAAAGGATGGCCTTTGGTAGCCATGGCCTTTGGAAGTAGTATAAAGTGAGAAGAGGCCATTGAGCGGACCAAATCATTTTTTAACGTATGGCAGCCCGTATCTTCATCTTTGAGGCTTAAAAATATTATGTCTTATTTTTTTCATAGCTATTTCAGAACGGCTTCTCGCATTTTTTGTTAGGCCCACCTCAAAGAGTTGGGTTGGACACAAATTTCGGAAGACACAAAATTGAGGCACTTTTTCTGCCATGTAGGAAAAAAGTTCTCGCCACATCATTTTCTCATCCTTCCTCCTTTCAAGCGGATTTTTTTAGCATAGAGCCAAATTTGAGAGACTTCTCAATTTTGACCGATCACAACGTTTGAGAATGCTTCAACTTGCGGCTTCTCGCCTTTGGATTTGCAACGTGAAGAGGCCCTAAGTAACGTACATACAAAATTTCAAAAAAATTGGTGATATGGATTGAAAGTTTATAGTGTTTGAAGTCAAGAAAATGGTTCGTTTTCTTCCCTGCATTGAGTGGATCAACAGACTTTGACTTCACTTGGTACCAAATTTTTGCACTACACAAGGTCTAAATCTCTTACCATTGTGTTAAGCATGATGTTAGTTCCCTACACACCAATTCTTAGAGGTAGAGAAGGGATGTAGCATATTCAAAACAAGTGTGCAAGGAGTGGAGGTCAAAAAAGTGTCATTTCACGTTATATTTTTTTGTGAACTTAATATGTTTTAGAATGATGATCCAAACAGTTAGTAAGAAGGTTTTCTCCACATTATGTTGTTGAAAAAAAAAGTGAAAAATATGAAGATCTCTAGGCTTTATGTAGAAAAGATGAAGGTTTTTTCCCCGCTTACATGTAATATGTAAAAATGTTGACTTGAGTTGAATTTTTTTTACACTAAAGACAAGAATATTTTTGGACACCTCCAAAAAATGAATATTCTCTACATGTTTAAAAAATCTCAATGTCAATAGAAACTTCTAGCAAAATTTTGGAGGTGCCCAAAGTCCCCGTTTCTAACTTTGGGTGGTACTAACTTTCAAACCATGAATCCAAAAAAAAAAAAAAAACCTTCGTAAAGCTCTTATTAAGGACAATCTATCATTTTAAAAAAATCAAAAAAGAGAATTTTTTTCCGAATTTTAGGAACCTACCCAAAACCAAAATCATGCCCCTAAGGGACAATAGGTCCTTTAGGGGTTAACCGTTAAACGTCAGAGGTGCCACTCGTAACCACAATATTGGATATATATAGTGCATGTTTGAACATGTTAAGATTCAAATATTGAAATCACCTTCAAATAAAAGATGGCAGATAAAGAATCTTCAATCCAAAGGTGTAAGTCTAGCTAAACTTTAATACATTTTATGTATTCTACAAAATCATATGCATTCTTGTACATACGATTCCTAATTGACGTTTAAGGATTAACCCTTAAACCTCATTTGGGAACCGTATTTTCATGCATGTGCTTTACTTCGTAGAATATTAAAAATTGTATTAAAGTCTAGCATGACTTACACCGTTGGATTGAAGATTCTTCAACTAACATCTTTCATTTGGAAGTCATTTCAATATCTGAACTTTATCATGTTCAAGTACGACAACATACATGTAGAATATTGTGGCCACCAGTGGCACCTTCTGACGTTTAAGTGTAAAACACTATGTATATTGTGGACCAGACTCTTTCAAAATACTTGCACAAATTCTAGTATACACAAATTATAGCAGATCGCCTCAATTCTTAATCCACAACAATATCATGTACCTCATAAAAGAGTGTGGGATGTTTCAAAATTACTAACATGAGATTAATGTGGATTGATGGAGAGGTGGCAGTGAGCAGCAGGGAGTGGGAGATATTTGTTAGTGAGTGGCGGTGAGGTCGTAGTGAGCGGCGTGATACATGTTGAAATGTGTCCACATCATTTTTCACCCACATTACAAATGCATTCACACTATATTCAAATGTTTGGTGTACAGCCAGCTCCTTTTACAACAACCTCGTTGGATCTACCTCTTATGCATAGAGCTGCTACATTGAGCAGTTGTTATAATGGAAAGGTTGAATGAAGGCTTACATGGAAATGTTGGACAAATGTTCCTATTCAAGGATGACATCACTCATCTACATCTAACATGCATCGTAGTCTCACATGCTTTATTTTGAATGGATGTCATGCGGGGTGACAATTTAGTTTGATGGATGTTGTAATACCAAGTGGCTGTTGTAGAGAGAATTTTTTTGTTTTGGACCCATGTCGCTTGCTATAATGAATTTGTTGTTGTATCAGATGCTCTTGTAAAGAGAGTCCACTGTAGTGGAAGTTGGGATGAATAGAGTGTGTGTTTGTTCCACCATTGAATCGACGCCCACCGGACGAAAGATTAGCAGTATGGAACTACTTCTCCCTCTCAAAGATAGACACTATAATTTTCTTTTCAAAAATAAAACATATACATTTGTGATGAATATATATACATATAAGCAATGTGTATATATGGAGAGGAGAAAAAATGATACATTTATCTTTTAGTGATAGCCTAATATAAAATCACAATTTTAACCCAAGTGATTTCATATTTTTCAATAAAATGTGAATTAATTATGAATTTTCAAAGTGTGATGCCAATAGGTACCTCCCATATGGGTTCTTTGGGTTCTTGACTAATAGCAAACCTCCTTCTGGATGGGTGAATGGGTGGTAATGGGATGGAAGTGGGTTGGGTATATCCTCGTTTTATTGGTGTTGGCCATTGGTTTTGGTTGCCTACCGAGGAAATTACCTTAAACTGAGTTTGTCGTCTCGTATTTTGAAGTTTGTTTGTATAGTTGTTTTTTAATTTAATTGATTCTTCCATTATCTTTATTGCTACATTGCTTATGGACTTTTTGAATATTGGATTTTGAGAGCAAGAATTTTGAGGGAGATAACAACTACAAGAAGATGGTGTGAGGCAACCTATAGGTGCACCATATTAGGTAAACCCCCCATAATCAACAAGTTAAGGCATGTGCATTTACGGAGAGCCCAAATAATCAAATATTTATTTTTCAGTAATAGTCAGTAGATTTTAAAACTCAATCCAAGTGATTTCATAT
This sequence comes from Bryoerythrophyllum caledonicum, assembly GCA_963971425.1. Taxonomy (NCBI): domain Eukaryota; kingdom Viridiplantae; phylum Streptophyta; class Bryopsida; order Pottiales; family Pottiaceae; genus Bryoerythrophyllum; species Bryoerythrophyllum caledonicum. The sequence continues at coordinate 11,250,780 of OZ020514.1, forward strand.
TATTCCAATGAAATGTGAATAAGTTATGAATTTTCAAAGTGCAGTGCCATGTTTGGTGGGTGACTGCCAATAGGTACCTCCAAAAGCACCAACCAAAAGTAAGGGGTCTTGAGTGATAGCAAACTTCCATTTGGATTTGAATGGATGATAATGGGATGGAAGTAGGTTGAATATACCCCAATTTTATAGCCGTCAATTACCGGATATGGTTGGTTACCACGGGTTTACCGTATTAGCAAATTGCACCAAAGTTAGGTATATCTTATGTGAAGGTACTCTTGTAAAGATACCAAAACTTGACAACCTATCTATTCCGCAATTTTCCAAAAACCTGAGATTTATTCAATAGTTATGCACTTTATAGACTTCATAAATTTCCAACATAAAATATTCTAATATCTTGTAATTTATTTAAAACGGTGTTGAATTGTCCAAATGTGAAAAATAAAATATTTTGATGACCACCTTCTAATTCTGCTTCCCTTGAATGGTACTTGTTGGTAATCTTATAACACTTCTCAAGTGATGGAAAGAATGAAACCTTCTAATACTCTTTACCTAAAACTTTTAAAATTCATTTATTTAATTAAGTAATTCTTTTTTTACTTATGCTTGGCCTAGGAACTTCAGCATCCAAACAATCTTGGTAGTAGAATAGAGAAGTAGAGGGCATCCATAATGAGGCTTGGAGTTTAATTGTGAAGTTGATTAGGCATTAATGATCATGGATGATGGTTCTCGTATGGTAAGATTACACCATATTCAAGGAAATGACAACCGATCTATTATAACTCATACAGTAAAAGTTGCATCGTACTATACTTATAACTCATAACCTAACTCCTAGTTCATGTTGCCTAACTCCAAATATCTTTGTGATACCCATGTAATGCCTAGGTGATTTCCATTGATATCAATGGAAATCACCTAGGCATTACATGGGTATCACAAAGATATTACATGGGTATCACCTAGACAAATCTCTTGAATTTTCCATCAAAATTGGACACTCTCCATTTTGAATGAACTATGTACAAAAGTGACTAGTGCATAGGTGTCAACTTTTCACTTTTACTATTCAAACACTTATACATCTATTTCACAAATTATTTTCACCGGACCTAAGGTCGAATGACCCAAAACCACCCATTGACCTATATCCACCAACTTCTATGCCTTTCCTAGATTTCAAAAAGTATCTGTAGGCTGCCACTAATGCATCAACTATTGAGTTTATAAGCGACGTAACAACAACTTAGATCTCCATCCTAAAATCTAGAATGAGCATAGAAGGAGATGGTGTTAAGTGCAAGGGTGCTTTGGGGGTAAAAGACATGCCAAAACCGACCGGCGACCCAATACCGCTCCCTTCTATACCCTTCCTAGATCCCAGGATGGAAATGTAGACTTACGCATTGATCAATGAATTTATAAGTGATGTGATGAATGACTACATTTCCTCCTTCAGTAATCTAGGAAGCGATATTGGATCGCCGGTGGGTTTTGCGTTGTCCTACCTTACCTTGCTCACGCTCGTTTTTTTTTTTCAAGCCCATGTGAATGGGCCGTGGTGTGAGGAATGATGGTGTAGCAACTCCGACTGATACTTACAAGTTAGTGTTCGGCCTGACACTCCGTCTGATGTCGGACACTATGAAACTCGTACGTAAGTTATTGTTGCTCGGTCGTTGGCCGTGCTATATAACACACAAGAACTCTCATCACTTCATGCTGATAATTCATCGCCATTCAGCCCAATTCATGTCAGCCATTTGCTGTATCATGCCCGGGGTTCTGACATCCCGGGGCCTCTCTCGATCACTCGCCCTTGTTGCTGACATTCACCACCCTATTTGTCAGGAAACGTTCATCTTTCTCATGATGAATAGCGTTATTGGTAAGGGTTGGGGACTATGAAGATTGGGTTGTGAGTTGGGAAAACGAAGGTGGATCTTGCTATTTAACCCTTCAAACGTCGTAAGGTGCCACAATATTCTACATGTATGGTATCGTATTTGAACATGATAAGGTTCACATACTGAAATGACCTCCTAGTGAAGGATGTTTGCTGAAGAATCTTCAATCCAAAGGTGTAAGATTTGCTGAAAGTTGATACATTTTTTTATATTAAAATAAATATGTTCTTGTGAATACGGTTGTTGATTGACATTTAAGGGTTAGCCCCTACATGACGAAGGCCTTTAGGGGTTGAAAGTGCAGTGACTTTGAGTATCCTTCTCTTCCTTTTCCTCCACTACCTTCTCTAACGGTTGATAAATGTCCTAGGTTATTAGGAAACAAACTTTTGATGTGTATTAGTGATATTTGTAGAAGTTGAGGATTAGTTGGTGAGGAGTAGGAGTTTGGTTCTACGTTGCAAATACAAGGTGAATTTCAGTAAATAATTAAGATATTATGTAGATTTTGCATATAACTCGTAGATTTCATTCTATACTACCAAAATGACTCTAATGCTTAGACTAACTATGGCTCTTTTTGTAGTAAAATGTATGTTCAACTTTTTACATATGAGCTTTACAAACCCTTTATGAACCATGCTAATTCACAACCACAAGGGTTTGTTCCTTATGAAAATAGCGCCAAAGTGATAGCGGTACTATGAAATACCAAGATTGAAACATGGTCCCATTAGCATCCCACATGAAAACCATAATGATTCAAGCGTGGCTCCAATCCGAAGGTACTACAAGATTTATGAGTTCCGGCCTCCGGGGGACGGAGAGGGAGCCTTGGGTTCCCCCATTCCCCTCAAGGACACGTGCACCATTGATTGATCGAGTCCACTTCGCGTGACATGAGTTGCGAGATTGTGCCTATACATGGTATGTGTGAGGGGAAAGGCTAGTATGTCCTCTCGGACATGTATGTGCGAGGTACTATGGCGGTACCCCGTTGTCAATCTCCCATCTGATTATGAGAATGCGAGTTTTATGGTGAGACATGTTGGTGAATGATTGATGGTGGACAATGGTAGTTATGAGAACATGAGGCCAAGGACAAATGTTGTAACAGTCAGATTTTGCACAATGGTTAAAAAAACCATTTTCAAACATTTTAAGAAATTCTTACCAATTCTTATGATTTATACAACTTTTTATCAATCATTTTACTTTGTCATGAAAATTAGCAGTACCACATAAGCATCTTTTTGACAGGAGTCCGTAACTTGTATCTCTTATTTTATTATTATTATTATTATATATATATATATATATATTATATTTTTAAAATTTACTCTTTAGAATTTATTTTTTGGAAAGACCTTACTTTCAACTGAGTGGAATTTAGCCACATAATTAATCCAACTTGATCACAATTAAACCATTTTAGCCATAGAAAATTTTAACTAGAGCCCAAAAGAAGATTTGAACGCAACATAGCCATTTGGCTCCATTTGGCTAGAGAGAAGGCAATTTTCTAACTTGTCTACATGGCAACATTTTTTTGTGTATATTTTGATACCAAAAGCGCAAGTGATGGATGAGAACTTAGATTGTAGAAGAATGGGAAATCAAACTTTTTGACAATAGAATTGTTTTTAGAGTGAGGCAAAGATACCAAGAATTTGGGACCTCTTTTTTTTTTACTTTAAATCATTGAAAATAATCCTTACTAGCTCTATCTATAATATAAAGAGGAAAATGGCGGTTGTGAGTCATGGTACAACATGATCTCTCTTTCTTCCTTCTCAAAGGTGGCTAAAAATACTTCTAACTTGAGTTTGGACCACATCAAATTCTTATATATCCAATAGCTATTTGGAATAAACAAATTAACTATAATACTATAAATAAATAGACTAGTTTACTTTTTGAAACTTTGGAGGACTTTACAAACACTAATACTGCAACTTTTTTACCATTGATAAGCCATGCAATATTAGAATTCAATATCCTCAAAAACTATCAATGGTTGAAAATTGATATTTTTAAACACCCCAAAATGTGGTGAATCATAAGTCCTTCAAAATCAACAAAATCCACATTTTCATTGACTATATGTATATGCAAATCAAATTCCAACATTTCATCTCTTAAACCATAGGTTCCATATCCATCAAGGCCATAATTCATAAAGACTTTGGACTCTCTCCATGAATTGGGCACAAAGTTTGATGGATACCACAATTTACAAAGGTTTTTGTTTATTGAGAAACAAAATTAGAAAATATAATGAAACACATATTATATAAAAATTATAATACCAACAATAGTATCAATAACAACATTACTAATAATATATGTGATGGGCACATGGGTGAGCACAAAATACCGCAACACTAAGGTAAGCTTCCCCACAACTAACACAAACCCATAGCCAACGCCTATAAAATTGGGGTATATCCAACCCTCTTCCATCCCATTACCACCAACTGAGCTCCAAATGGAAGTTTGCTATTAGTCAAGACCCTTATTTCTGGTCGTTGGTTATGGGGGGTACCTACTGCTAGCCACCCACTAAACATGGCTGCACAGTTTGAAAACTCATAACTAATTCAGTTTTCATCGAAAAAATATGAAATCACTTGGGTTGGAATTGTAATTATATTGGCTATCACTGAAAAATAATAATATAATTATCTCCTCTCTCCATACATGCACATTCCTTAACTTGTCGGTTTTAGGGGGCCTCACCTCAATGGCGCAACCTACGACAAAGAAGTCGTCCATAACTCTGACATTTTTTTCAGCAGTGCACATGATGGCATTTAACGTATTTTGCATAAACGACACGTATTGTTCCCTTTTCCTATTTTCATATGAAACACACTTAAGTTTGCGTTTGAGGTTCATCCTCCTCAAACACTTGAGAACCGTAAGTCAGAAATATCTGGGCACCAGTTTTCTCAATGATGTGCTGAATATACTTGTAAGTTACGCAATGTGGACAACTCCGTGCTCATAACCTCCAAATAATTATGTCAGGTGGTACTTGCAAGTTGTCAAATTTACTGTGGTTTGACTATCTACCAACGGAAGTTACCAAAAAGAAAAGTGAAACTCCTATTGGAATTTTATTTTATTATTATTTTAGTTATTTAAAAAAGATTGGAGGTACATGTGGAGACTTTAACCCGGAAAGGCCCAAGGTGTTCACTACTCCCTTGATTATAATTTGCCAAGATTATTTTTTTGAGAATGAAATCGTAGGATCCTCTTCTAAACTTGTATGAGATGATGTGGTTGAAAATTTGTGAACTTTGACCGTATGAATTGAAAGATAATTATAGTCAAACTGATTAAATTTGTACCCTGTAGGTATACTTGGGCCTTTACGGTTTAATCCTTTAATGACAAGCTAATTTCGGACGATGCTGAGAGTCTACGAGTGGTGGTTTTTGCAGAACACCATCAAGAGAGTGGATGTTATTCATTTTCCTTATATGGTCGCTCGTCCTTGAAAGGTTAATATGTTTTTGTGTAGAAATGCCTTGAGTTGTGAAATTCATATGTATTCCACCGCGCCCCTAGAAAAATAGCTATGTTTTTTTAATCCCTAGAGTTCTATGACATTTTAGCACCCAAAGTCATTGTAACTAATGCATTCAACACAAAATGAAAATAAAAACAAGTTTTACAAATCTACCCATAGGATCTTGTACTAGGATTGCACAAGTGTCTGTGATAAAAATTTGTTCAACATATCTAACCTTAGGATCTTGCTCTAGGATTGTGCAAGTGTTTGTGATAATTTTTTTTTTGTTTAGTTTGACCAAATAGATTGAGGTTATACTAAACACCTTCAACAAGCTCTGACCACCTTTTTTGGCAAATCTTTGCACCACAAGCCGTGAATTTCTAGTTTTAACTAAAAAAGGATCATGTTAGGCACATGTGCACCAAATTTTAGATGTAGAAGAGGGGTAGAAGATGTCCTTAAAAATCTTGCAACGCAATTATGTGCTGAGAATTAACAATACACAAACTACACTAAAGATCACATTTAGTGTAGTGCTCAGTAAATGACTTGTAAATGCAATAAAATTTTACTCTTGATGCCAATTTCTACCAGGAGCACAATTCTCTATAGTATTCAAATAAGAGGATCATTATAAACATAGTTGGTAAAAATATTCACTTAAAGTAAAAACTTATAGCATTTACAAGTCATTTACTGGGCGCTACACTAAATGTAATCTTTAGTGTAGTTTTGCATATATCATACCCTTCTCATATTTTTGAAGTTAAAAAATCCATAGGGTTGATGCAAAGATTTCCATTCCCTTTCCAAGGGGAATTTCTTTTTTAAATGGACAAAACTTCAAATATTTATTGAATTTAGAGTTAATTAGAGTCTTGCTACACTATTTAATATATGCCACACTAAACCGCTCCACTATTTGTACATGTTACTAAAAAATGTTTCTTACTTTTGAACCGGAAGTCGGATTTCTACCCAATTTTTTTTTATGTCAACGGAAAGCTATTAAAGAGTTGGCCATTCAATGAAAATCTCAAAAAATCATGCCAAAATTTGAGATTGAGGAACTCAGTTGAAACTCAAAGTGTCCCCCAAGGGGACTCTCCTCCTTTTAAGGTTAAACCAAGGGGCATATTGATTGTTTTTCATGGTATGAACAATGTTTTTTTTAGGGGCAAATTTTAGCCTAATGGCTAATTTTTTTTTATCCCAAGCACATTTTACGCAAAATTACTCTGTATTATCATGAAACTAAGTGCCAGAGATGCGCCAATATGCCCCCTCTATTTGCCATCATTTCTCTTGGTACATGTGGAGTGTAGGGTGAAGACGGAACATAAAAAAAAATTCCCACAATACTCTGAGAATAGTGTCGCCAAATTCTCGATCTCCAGAAAATTTGTGTCGCCATCCAAGCACTCCAAAAGAAATAAGGTACAAAAAACAGTATCACTTACCTCCATGTACCACTTACTTAAGTATGGGCCAAGGACAGCCCATACTTAAGTTGTTCATATCATATTGTCCTTGGGTGGATGTTTTTCACCCGGCATTGGCAAGGACGCCCGTTATTACGTCAATTTTACCGGCGTGGTGTGGTTGTTCGGAAGGACAAGATAATGGTAGAGAGGTAAAAACAACCTTTTTGTGGGGGGGGTTCTTGTTCGGTTTCCAATGGATTTAGGCGTAGAAAAATAATGCAAATAATGTGGACCTTAGATTTTGTAGTATCTTTTCCACTATGGTACTAGTTTTATTTCAGAAAATTTAATTGATTCAAAATTTTAAGTCTCCGAAATGAACTTGCGATTAGTTTTTTTACATAATGGATTTATCTATTTATGAAATACGAAATAGATGAGGTTGTAGGTGTATTAATTTTGTTAGCTAGAAGACTTGATTGGAAATAATAATAATAATAATAATAATAATAATTTTCTCTCATATACGGGTTTTTTAAATTTTGAATGTACATGTTTGAAATTTTCCCCAAAACAATCTTTTAGAATTCTTGATATGTTTGTTTAAGGATTAAGAAACATGTATATATATTCTAGGATTAGAAAAACAATTTTTATGAATCTATGGTTATTAGCTACTTTGGAAGCATCGAATCACGTTGTGTCTACAAATGTACTCAATAAAACCTTCCACAATTATATTGTTATATTTGTTAGCCCCTACATTATTATGACAATTTCAAACGATAAATACTTCGAAATTGCTTGTTTAAGTGCAATGAGTGAGGAAGAAAAAATATATCTTATTTCTAGATTTAACCTTAGGATCTCAATTAAAACTTATTTATAAACATACTCACAAAATTTGATAAACTTTGACCACAAAGATTGAAAGATTACAGTGTTTGAAGTAGAGAAAAGGGTTCGTTTTCTTCCTTGTGTTTAGTGGATTAGATGTGGGGAAAATAAAAAGTTAAAAAAATGAAGATCTCTAAGTTTAATGTAGAAAGGAAGAAGAACTTTTGGTACCTTGCCCGACAATGTATGAAAATGTTTGACTTGGATTAGTATGCTATTTTCCACTAAAGGCAAGATTTTTTTTGTAAATATTAAAGGAAGTAATATAATTTTTTAGTATTGAAAATTTCACATTTGATAGAGTATCCTAGCAAAAAATTTTGGAGCTGCTCGACGTGCCCGCTCTCCCCATTTGAACTTCAAAATCCTATAAAATTTTCATTAAATGTTGGACTTAGGAAAAAATTGGATTCACACAAAGCTTTTAGTAATTTCCATTTACAATAAAACTTCAAAGAAAAATGTTATAAATTGACACAAAGGAACTTGCCCGACCTTCAAGAGTCCCTGGAGGGGACTTTTGGTAATTTAGAGGTTAAGCCAAGTAAAGTTCTAGTGAACTACCATTCTTTTAAGCCAAATGGGGTCTAAAATCACATTGTTTGTAATAAAGGACAATGTTGAAAGATGATGAATTAGCTAGCAAGCTCATCGAGCAATTTTTCAAATTTAATCTCAAAGGTGCAAAATTTATATAGAATTCAAAAACTTTAAAGACACTCATGCCTTGAACTGTGATGTAGAATATATCGTACTTGCCATGGGTTGGGTTGGATTTTTGTGGTCCCCCCTTACCCAATGCTAAAAATTGGTTGGGAGTAAAAGAGAGTTGGCATGGTATGCGTGATGGGCACATAGGTGACCCAAAACCCACCAATGACAAGCTTACATCAGATATAGCGACCCAAAACTATACACCTTAATGACCCAATGCCAATATTGTATACCTCTAGTTACAATTCTTTGAATTTTAAAATGACTAAATCTTGTATTAGTATTCTTTGATTCAAGCTTGAGGAGGTGTATGATTTTGAGTTGCTCCACTATTTGATTGTTCGTAATAACTATTTGGTATGAAAGATCTTGGCAATATTTCAACTCAAGGTAATCTATAGAATACATTTTTTACTCCTAGGATACAATTCAAGTTTGGATAGATACGTATTTACATAATTTTGAGAATCATATATAAAAAATAAATGATTGGAAATAACATACATGTTATAGTCTTAGCTTCCCTTAAAATATAAGGAGAGGTCATAGTAAACCACAAATCTTTGCTACCTTTTTTCTTTTCTAACCTAAATCTTCACATGGTTTCCTTAACTAAATTTCTTCTATGCTAGTGCATGTGTTGGATTCTTTTTTGTGTAATGAGCATTTTGGCCATTTCTTGATGTTCTTTTTATCAAAACATATTAACTTCTAGGCTCCATGACTAAAGAAAGTGAGAAATGATTTTTAATTTTCAAAAATGACCTTTAAGAAAGAAAAAATTGACTTGGGATTTGCCATATATTTTGGGTCACTACCTCTCAACCTCAGTCCTTGGGCTTTCACACTACAATCACCTAAACTCCGCAAATTGCATATATTGATGTTTTTTCCTACTCCAAAACTTGGCCTCTCAACCAACAAGGTAGAGGAACCCAATTTCGATCACTTAAGCTAGTTGGGGACTCAAATGACATTGTATGTCAAAAACATTTATGTAGAAAGATGCGGAATTATGATAAAACTCAACAAATATTTGTTCATATTTAATCTCAAAGATTTGCAATTGATATAGAATTTAGAAGCCCAAAAACCACCGGAGCCCATAATCAAACTATAGAGTAGGTGAGTTTATCTCTTAACCCTTAAAGGACCAAGACATTTTAGAAGAATCTCTACTTCAATTGATTGACCCCTAAATTACCAAGAGTCCCTTTGGGGGACTCTTGAAGCTTTGGGCAGGTTCTTACTGTGTCAATTTATGACATTATTTTTTGAAATTTTCATTATAGATGGACATTACTAAAAGATTTGTGTGAATTCAGTTTTTTTTTGTCAATCCAACCTTAAATTAAAAAGTTATGGGATTTTGAAGTTCAAATGGTAAGAGCGGGCATTTTGGGCAACTCCAAAAACTTTTGCTAGGACACTCTATTGAATGTGAGATTTTCAATAACAACAAACAATATCATTTCCTTCCATGTTGTCAAAAAATCTCTTGTCTTTAGTTTAAAATAGCATATAAATCCATTTCAAACATTTTCACACATAGTCGCACATTGTTGGACAATGTACCAAAACATCATCTTCCTTCCACATAAAACTTGAGGTCTTTATATTTTTTACTTTTTATTTTTCCTAGGGCATTATGTGGTGTAAATTTTTTATCGACCACTCGGATTCTCATTCTAAAACATATTAAGTTCACAAAAAAATAAAACATGAGCCAACAATTTTTGAACCTCCACTCCTTGCACAATCTTTTTGAATATGCTACACCTTTTGATTACCTTTAAAAATTGGTGTACAAGGAACTAATATCATGCTTAGCACGGTGGTAATGGCTTTAGACCCTATGGACTGCAAAAATTGGACACCAAGTGAAGTCAAAGTCTGTTGATTCACTAAACGCAGTGAAGAAAATGAACACTTTTGTGGACTTCAAACAATATAATCTTTCGATCCATGCAGTGAAAGGTTATGAAATTTTGTGGGTATGGTAGTAAACAATTCTTAATTGAGATCCTAGGGTTAGAACCAGAAATAATAGTTTTGATTTTCTCCCTTACTCATTGCACATAGACAAGCAATTTTGAGGTGTTTTTTGGTTTGAATATGGCTTGGTAATTTCGGGGTTAAAAATGCCAAGATGAACTTTTTTAGAAAGTAACAATCGGATCTTCTTCTATTCGTATATGAGATGGTGTGGTAAATTTTTTTGACCGTATGGACTGAAAGATAATTGCAGTCAAAGTTAAATTTTTTGTCCGCCGAAACCAACACTTGGTCCTTTGGGGGGTTAATTTCTTAACCCCTAAGGTACCAAGTGTCCAAAAAGGGCTTTTTGAAAGTTCGGTCAGGTTCCTATGGTGTAAATTTCCAACATTCTTCTTTGAAATTTTGATTATAGAAAGACATTACCAAGACCTTAGTGGGAAAACAATTTTTTCCTAAATTGGACATTTGATGAAAAAGTTATAGGGTTTTGAATTTTAAATGGGGAGGACGGGCACCTCGGGCACCTCCAAAAACTTTTGATAGGACACTCTATCGAAAGTGAGATTTTCAGTACTCGCAAGTACTATTATTTCCCTTCATATTGTCAAAAAAAAGTTCTTGTCTTTAGTGAAAAATAGCATACCAATCCAAGTCAAACATTTTCACACATTGTCACTCATTGTCGGGCAAGGTACTAAAAAAACTTCTTCTTTTCCACATAAAACCTAGAGATCTTCATATTTTTCACTTTTTATTTCTTCCACATCAATATGTAATGTAAACCTTCATAGTAACCATTCGGATTATCAATCAAAAACATATTAAGTTCAAAAAAAAAAAAAAGTGAATTAACAAATTTCGAGCCTCCACTCCTTGCACACTTGTTTTGAATATGCTACACCCGGTCTCTACCTCTAAGAATTGGTGTGTAAGGAGCTAACATCATGCTTAACCCCTAAAGATTCTTGAAAGCCAAAATGGCTTTTTGCTATTTCGGGCAGCCTAGTTCAAGGGGTTAAATTTAATATTTTCGCAAAAGATTTTTACGGGGTGTTCCCTATACTACAAGGTGTATGTGCAACAATTTGCAAAGTCGAATTCCAATTTTTGAGCATATTTACTCAAATTTTAGTTCTCAACCTCTGGGCGGGCAGAAAAAAACTTTTTATTTTCAACATTTTTTTGAAATTTTTTTTTGCTAATATGTTCATAACTAAGTTTCTATTCAAATTTCCAAGTGACCCATGTTGAACCTTTTACCAATTCTGCAAGGGCAGCCTTTAAAAATTACAACAGCAAGTTTCAAAGTTTTCCACAACATTACATTTTTTTCTTTCAAAATTCGTCAAAATTTGAGATTTAATAATTTTTCAAAAATATTTTTTTCCAAAATTCACAAACTTAAAGAGGTACCTACTCACCGTTCATTTTTTTCCTAAATTAAATACAATAAACGTGATGCATGTTTATCCAAATCACCGTTTTTATACCTTCTGTTGGAAAATAATTTTCATGAAGGTCCAAAAAGCCAAATGAGTCTCTATAATTTTGCATAGGCATTCAGAACATGATTCTCCACATGGAAAAAATATGAGCAAAATGATTGGTGTAGCAATCATCAAGTTTTCCTTTGCACAAAGTAGACTATGTCTTTTAAACAATGCCCAAAAAAAGTTTTGCATCAACTTTGAACATTATAATCTCACAAATGGTGCACATCCAACGGCTCAAATTTGACATAGTATATTTCATAGTAGCTAGGTTCAAGATCCTACGGTTGAAAGTACTAAAAAACAGTAAATACATTGACCAAACCTCAATTCCAACAAGGTGGTAGAAATTCGCAATTTTTGGTTTTCGAGCTCCCAAGAACACAAGGATTTTTAGGGGTTAACAAGATGGTAATAGATTTAGACCTTTTGTAGTGAATTTTTTTGACACCAAGTGAAGTCAAAGTCTGCTGATCCACTAAACGCAGGGAAGAAAATGAAGCATTTGCTTGACTTCAAACACTATAATCTTTTAATCCGTGCGGTCAAAGTTTATGAAATTTTGTACATGTATTACTAATAAGCCTTTATTGAAATCCTACGGTCAGAACTAAAAATCAAAGTTTTGGTTACCTTCTTTATTCGTTGCACTAGAATCCATTTAGTTTGAAGTGTTTTTGGTGTAAAACCGTCACGATACCTTAGGGGTTAAGGAAGAAAATGGGACCCACTTCCTGGCAAGCCAGCAAAGACAGCACAATTTGCTAAGAAACAGCCCAAAATCTGACATTATTTCTGGCACCATGTTGCAATCATCCATGGAACATGGGTCCCAACGCAAAATTTATGATCATTTTTCCACTTATGGTTACATATCCAACACCCCTCCAATTTAGTCAACTTTTTTAGTACCATGTCCGCTTAGAGAATCCGAGTTTGACATTTGGGAATTGCGGCCCCCCACGTAGAGTAATTGTAATTACTCCTGTTGCTCGTAGGCTCGTGGCCCAAAACGGTGGACAATATTGGGTTGCACATGGATGTCTGAGGTCAGGCTCCAGTCGTTGTTTGGGCAATGGTGCACGTTTGAATGTCATTTGCAAGCGTTGACGGAGAATTAATCGCAATGTCAATGACTTGATTGATTGGATTTGAATTTGAAGTTTGTTGGTGAACGGGTATTTATATTGTGATTGAATTAATGCTTGGTTCAAGAAGTTTGGCTCCTAGTTTGGATATGTATTAACCCCTTCTCACCAAAACTCTTCTAACACGACCAATTCTAGTGAAAAAAATAACAATGAGAAATGATTTCTAATGTTCTCAAAGTATAGATTTATGTTCTAAACTACTTTAACCCCTTACAAGACCAAGAGGAATCTCTACTCCATTGAATAAAAATTACCAAGATGAACTTTCGAGAAATGTAACCATGGGATCCTCTTCTGATCTTGTATGAAGTGATGTGGTAAAAAAATTGCGAATTTTGAGTGTACAAATCAAAAGAGAAATACAGTCAAAGTGAAAAAATTGTCCCCCGGACGGACACTTGCTTAATTATGTAGTGAGGATTTTTTTTTTGACAACGAAGAACAGAACCCGAGGTAAGCAAATCTAAGGTGTCTTCTTTGAGCGGCGGAAAAGGCACCCAAATAATATGCAACTCAACAACGAGAAAAGCCAAACTTTGTCGTAATAACAAGCTGCAATTTCTAATTCCAAGGTCAGATGTTGATAGTCGTAAAGGACAACGATGTCAAGGGTATGATCCAAGCGCGTGGGACCAATGCAAGTGCATTATTCGGTTGCCCTCCCGAGAAATTGTTTATGGTAAGAAATACCCATAATGGACCCTTTCGTTAAATCCCTTGAGAATAAAATAACAAACAGTGTTTACGGTAAGAATACCCCTCCGCATAAAAACGTCCCTACCATATATTTTTGTTATTGATTCTAATATACTGGAACACTTTTACATAAGGGTCAATTATGGGTGTTTTAACCATACATCAAAGAGTTCATGTTGTTGTAAGTCATCGCATTTCGTAGAATTAATAAGATCAAATACATAACATTTCAAAGAGTTACACCCCTACTTCCATTACAAATTTACTTCTTTATTAACACAAAGTGCTAAAGACAGTACAAAACAAAGTCACAATTGTCTCCGATTAGTGTTCATGTTGACATTTAGTGTTGTAACATTAGCGGCATGTATTAGAATTCAAAATTCCTTGCATCTTTTCTTCTTAATTTAATTTAAATAAAATTTTTAATGACTCCAACATGATAATACTGATTTGTGGATTTTGCACATGTCTTTAATGGAATGATTGAATTATGTAGACAACAAGATAAAGCTCAGTTCCATGATGCCATGCATGCCATGCAAATAATCCTCCTTTTGGAAACTTGTGTATGGCTCTGCTTCAAATTAAACTTTCAAGTGTTTGATTCACAACTTTCTATGCCCGGTCAAATGCACCGGGAAGAATTTTGCGGGGAATTATTTCCTTGAAATCTAACATATTTTTATTAAGACTTTTAACCCCTAAAGGACCAAGTGCTTGTTTGGGGGGTTAGACTTTGACTGCAATTATCTTTCATTTTGTATGGTTAAAATTCATAATTTTTTTTGCCAGCATGTAAGTTTAGAAGAAGATCCTACGGTTACATTCTTAAAAAGTTCATTTGGGCAGTAGAAATTCCTATATAATTTGTTGATTGAAATTACGTGTACCAATTTATGCAGGTGATACTACTACACATGATCTGTAATTTTTTGAAAAAAATTAGTTAAGATTGTGTAACATAACTCAAATAACAGAGGATTTAAATGAATTGAAGCACATCAATAATGGGATTTTCAGAGATTGCTCTGGCATATACCAAGTTGAATAAAAGGTCACTCATGTTTTTCAATGGAAGATTTCATGTCATATAAAGAATCTTGTAAAATGACTGTCTTCAATTCTAAGATTATATATTTTGTGCTAAACACATAATTAGTGAACTCAAAGACGTAATCAAGGTGGAGAAAAAAAATGATACTTTATCCAAAATACTGTCAAATAAAATCACCATAATAAATGATTAGTTAATACTGAGATGTTTGGAGCGGCCTTAATGATTACACTTAAACATTAGATAAGTTATAATCAAATAAGTTTTAATTGTTGCTAACTTTTGTATTATGTTAACTTAACCGTGAAAGGCCCAAGGCATTCACGAGGAATCTCCATTCCCTTGATTATAATGTGCCAAGATGAACTTTTTGAGAATGTAACCATAGGATCTCTTTCTAAAATTGTAAGATATGACGTGCTTAAAATTTTGTGAATTTTGATTGTACGGATTGAAAGATAATTACAATCAAAGTGAAAATGCTTGTACCCCGTAGGTACACTTGGGCCTTTAGGGGTTAAACTTCTATCAACTTCTATCATCTGTAGATGTACAATTAATGCTATGTCTACCTCCAAGCTTAACCCTTTAGTGTCGAGGTGGTATTTTTGGGGTAAATTCTGGTGCTTTTTGGGGTATAGCTCCTATTATATAAGTTAGATGCATTTTTTTCTCTCTTCGGGAGCATGTTTGGCATTAGTTCATACGCTTCAATTGGAAAGATTCCCGGGCCATTTGGTGCAAGCATTGTAGAGCTACAAAGATTTTTGTAAAGCGGGGTCACGCAAAATGTACCCTATGTGTAGATAATCTTGTGTATTATCTACTAGTCGGTGTGCGTAATCTAGTACACTTGTGTATTATCGTGTGAACCTCCGGCGTTGAAGGGTTAACAAATAGACTTACAATAAGATTAGTTTAATTAAGTATGTGGTGGGATATTGACCAGTCATGTCAAAAAATCATGTAGTAAGGTCTAAGTTATGCCACCTCTGCCATATTTAGCTACAACTTATATGAGGTTTGAGTGTACGTGGCACAATGTCACACAATCATGTGACGTTTTCATCTTTCCACAATATTTCATCCACCTTCACAAAGGCTATCATATTCACAAAGGGTTTACAAGATCTTGCCAACAATGATGGAGGTAACACCAAAGATGCTCTAGTAAGGTAGTTGTACCCCCTAACCAACGAAAACTCATTACCCACACCTATAAATTTGAGGTATATCTAACCCACTTTTATCCAATTACCACCTATTCAACTTCAAATAGAGGTTTGCTATTAGTCAGGACACCTTAATTTTGGTTGGCTCTTATGAGGTGTACCTATTGTTGGCCATCGGTTAAAAATGGGAGCACACTTAAACGATTCATAACTATTTTTCCATTTCATTGAAAAAATATAAAATTACTTGGGTTGAAAATTTAATTCTATTGGCTATTATTGAAAAATAAAAATATTATTAAATTTTCTCTCCATATATGCTCATTGCATAACCCCTAAATTACCAAGAGTCCCCTCACGGGACTCTTGAAGGTTCAGGCAGGTTTCTACTGTATCAATTTTTAACATTATTTTTTGAAATTTTCACTGTAGTTGGACATTACTAAAAGCTTTGTGTGAATCTAATTTTTTCCTCAATCCAACATTTAATGAAAAATTTACAAGGTTTTTGAAGCTCAAATGGGGAGAGCGGGCATGTTGGGCAAACTTCAAAAACTTTTGCTAGGACACTCTATTGAATGTGAGATTTTCAAAACTAGCAAGTAGTATTTGAGTTATTCGTAAAGGGAACCGGTCTTTTGTCCTCCTTTTTTCATGCAAAAGATAATCTAACCTATATTTGAGTGTAGCCGCAAAGTAATCATGTGAAAAAAATTCAGGGTTTGAGGGTTTTGAGGAGGTGTTATTAATGGCACAAGTGGCACAAATCTCCCAAAAACAAACAAGAACAATCATGAACGTCATGACACTCTGGCATGTATCCTACAATCCTAGAGTTGTGCATGATGTGAAGGGTCAGAGTTTGCTTAAAATAAAATCCAGGCACAAACTTGAGTTTGGGAATTCTAGGGCTCAAAAACTAGTCTATCCAGTGTTCTATTCAAGGTCTACAGTGAAACCCTGCCAGTGGACTCGGCGACCTTGGCTTTTCCATTTTACAGGTTAGAAACTCAGGATTTGGGGTACTTTGCAGATAACTCTATTATTTTCTTTCATTCTTGTCTTTGGTGGAAAATAGCATATTAATCCAAGTCAAACATTTTCACACATAGTCGCACATTTTCGGGCAACGTACCAAAAAATCTTCTTTCTTTCCACATAAAACTCAGAGATCTTCACATTTTTTATTTTTTATTTTTCCCACGGCATTATGTGGTGTAAACCTTCATATTGACATTTGGATTCTCATTCTAAAACATGTTAAGTTCACAAAAAAATAAAACGTGAATTGGCAATTTTTGAAACTCCACTCCTTGCACAATATTTTTGAATATGCTACACCCCTTTTTTACCTATTAAAATTGTTGAACTTAGGAGCTAATATCATGCTTAACATGATGGTAATGAATTAAGACGTTGTGTAGTGCAAAAATTGGAGACCCAGTGAAGTCAAAGTCTGCTGATCCGTTAAACGAAGGGAAGAAAATGAACCCTCTTTTGTACTTCAAACACTACAATCTTTCAATCCGTGTGGTCAAAGTTTATGAAATTTTGTGAGTATGTTACTCAATAAGTCTTAATTGAGATCCTAGAGCTTAAAACAGAAATAAAAGTTTGTTTTTTCTTCCTTACTCATTGCACTAAAACAATTAGTTTTGAAGTGTTTTTGGTGTGAAATTGTCACAGTAATGTAGGGGTTAACTTGTCCATTAGTTGGGGGTTTATTATACAATTTCTTCCACTATGATGGATTAGCAATCTGGATATGAACACCTCAACCCTTTAAAAACCACCAAACTTTGATCAATGGGAGATTCTATGAGTGTAAGAGATAATGCGAGGACATCATCAAGGCAACAAATACATTTCACTTTCCTAATACGGTCGCTAGTCCACAAACGGTTAACCCATGGTCATTTTGGGGGGTTGATCATGTGACCATCTCTGTCTCAAGGCGGTACAGCATATTACTATGCTGCAGGGCACTCATGATATTCTTTTGCAGCAGCAGCAGCCTCTGGAAAAGCTTCAGAAAAAAAGGCTGCTACTCGAGTTGATAAAATTAATAAATATTGTCAGTTGAAGCCTGAAGCCGTGTCCCCAAACCACAGGCAGTGTCTTCGACTTCAGAGGCCAATGCTAGCCCTTCTTTGACGTGAAATTAAATACCGTATGCAAGCATTGTAAACGTCCACAACAACATCACCATCAAAAGAACCAGAAATGGATGGGTAACTTGTGGCGAGCTCCCCAATGGACCCATTGAATTTGTCACTCGACAGTGACAATCATGTTAATGCATATTTTAAAGATAGATTTGTCCCCTTCAAAAACATCCCTCCCGGAACAAAAAGTATCCCTAAAAAAGGATTCCCAAAGGTTTAAAATGGAAGCCATTTGTAAAAAACACTTTAATCTAGTTTTGTTAATAAATTCTCACCTCAATAGAGTTATTTTTAAAGTCATTCAAGTTTTCATTTTATCTTCTTTTGGTTGTATTTTATACTACTACTTGTTTGCTCTATATAGAGTGATAGAAGAGCTTGGTCAATTAAAATCCTTCAATATATGAAATGGAAGAATTAGGTGGTCTCCATCTCCATTTCTAAAAGTGGAAAGGGGATTCTACACAAGATACCACACATATTGGTCCCTTTTCTCCCATTTGAGCCCATTTTAGACGTTCACAATCATTCCTTCCAGAAGGATGGTATGAGATGACTACCTGATGGTATAAATTGCGGCTTTTTGGAATACTCAACGTCTCATACCATCTCTCGAGTAGAAAAGGGGATACCCCAATCCAAACTTTCAGTAAAACTCACCAATAGCTTCAATTTCCCTTTTTCCCAAAAGAAATTCCCATCAAGTCCACCGTAGTAGTACAACAGTAAATCATATTCCAGTGAGTGCGCAATTGAGGGCACTCACTAACCGGTTGAACCACCCCCATCTCCTCTCCTCACACTCCAAATAATCATGAGCATCAAAGCTCCAACATACATCCCGCCAGCTCACAATAGATCCCCCACAAAACCCTCCAAAAGCCACCACACAAGAAAAAGCAAAAAATACCCCGCCCCCCCCCAAAAAAAACACCCCCCCCCCCAAAAAAAAACACCCCCCCCATCCTTGTCACTCATCACATTGCATGAAAGTAACATCCCGACACAAAAAAGAAAAAAAAACCAGACACCTACTCCACCCACAGCGTATCTCATACCCGTATCGTACAAACGGGCCCCACACCCGGCTAATAAGTGAAGGAGGGGACAAAACCCCCCCCAAAAACCCAAACCCGAAGAAAACAACCCACATCTTCTCATCTCTTCTCTCGACCGACATCGCACATCCATCGCAACAACAAAAAAACCGCAACATCCATGTCCAATGTGCATGGAACGGACGCCATAAGTCCCGGATGTTTTTTCCGCATCTCTCTCTCTCTTTCTCGCACTCGCTCGCGCGCTGTAGTTAAGACAAACACCATCAGACCATGAGTGATGTTATTCTCGCATTCCGAGGTTGCTCCTCACATTTGCTTTCATGGTGAGCGTTTTTCTCTGTTGCTGTTTGGTTCTCGCATTTTGTATGTATGTTGTTTGCGAGTCGCAGAAGAAGAGGATGTTGTGTGAGGAAATGGAAGAGACGGTGATCTGTGTTGGAAGAGTTTTGCGGAAGAAGCTGTAGATGAAGTTGTGAGACGAGACGAGACGACGGCGTTTTTTTTTTTTTTTTCAGCGGGAGAAGAAGAAGAGGATTAGTGTTGTTCGGTTTCTAGGATGCTGTGAGATGCGGGAGACGGTGATCTTGGTAGTGATCCGTGCGGACGATGAGCATGAGTTTTGTGGAAGAAGAATCGGTGGAGGAGCGAGGAATCGGTGCAGGAGTAGTCGAGAGAGCAGTGCTGCGTCGGTTTAAGACGCGGCAGGAGACGATTTCGTGTTTTTTGGAGGAGGAGTTGAAGGAATCGGTGCAAGAGTAGTCGAGAGAGTAACGGTGCGTCGGTTTAAGACGCGGCAGGAGACGATTTCGTGTTTCGGAGGAGTTGAAGGAATCGGTGCAAGACTAGTCGAGAGAGTAATGCTGCGTCGGTTTAAGACTCGGCAGCGTTTGTTTCAGGAGACGATTTCGTGTTTTTTGGTGGAGTTGAAGGAATCGGTGCAAGACTAGTCGAGAGAGTAATGCGTCGGTGTAAGACGCGACTGCTTTGTATGAGGAGACGATTTCGTGTTTCGGAGGAGTAGTTGCAGGAATCGGTGTAAGAGAGACTAGTGCTGCGTCGGTTTAAGACGCGGCAGCGTTTGTATCAGGAGAAGATTTCGTGTTTCGGAGGAGTAGTTGCAGGAATCGGTGGAAGAGTCGTGAGTTGCTGTAGTAGGTCATGAGTGCAGTAGTCATGGCGACTTAGAATCACGTTTTCGCGAGATTGTTAATGTCGGAGAAGTACTGTTTCGATTTGAGATGTAACAGGAGGCGATCTTTGTTTTTTTATTTTTTTCTCCGTGCAGAGGAGGTGAAGAGACGGTGAAGGAGACTAGAGGAGAGGAGAGGTGAGGCGCAATGCCAGTATCGGCGGAGCTGCTGAAAGCGTTGGCGGACGACCCGAAGGCGTTGGAGCAGCAGCTCGGCTGCATGACAGGCCTCTTCCAGATCTTCGACCGCCAGGGCGTCGGGAGGCGATATGGCTCCAAGCGCGTCAGCAACGCCGCCAGCGGTGAGCGGAGAGTGCGATTGATCGTGCATTGTTTGGTTTCTGCTTTTCGTTTACTGAACCGAGAGATTGCGCATTGTGTTACAGGGCAGTCGCAGCCAACCTCAGCGTGCGAGACGCCGCGCCATGACCACCGCAGCGGCAATCCGTATTGGATGGTAAGGACCGTGATCGAGAGGTGTGGAGGTTTCATGTCTGGCCTGCTGATTGACGCGATGCCGTGGTTTTTTTTTCTTTTTCTGTGTTTCAGTTTGAGGACGATGCGTCGCAGAGGATGGCGAAGAATGGCGACAAGGAGCAGCACCACCGGGCGTACTCGGACAGCAGCGAGATATTCCTAACCAAGGCATCGTTCGAGGCGGCGACGACGGAGAGCAGTGCGAAATCGCTGTTGTTCTCGGAGGACGAGGCCGCGCCGACGTTCTACCACGACGTCGATCGCGACGAGCAGCAGCCGAAGAAGAAGCTGCTGAGCGTGGTGGTGCCATCGCGCGTCGTCAATTCCACCACAACCGGTGGCTCCGACATCCGCGACGTCGTGCGCGCTTCGTTCGACCAGCATAAGCCGCGCCAGTCCTTGGACGGGAGCCATGGCCATGGCTACAATTTGCCGCGGTCTTCCTCGGTGGATCACGGACGCGGCGACAGGCTGCAGCGTGATATCAGCAGCGCTTCTGCGCCTCGCCCGCCGCCGGTGGATCTCCCGCGCTCGTCGTCCGTGGGAGGGCGAGGCGCCGCGCAGATACTGGCCGACTGGAAGGACGGGCTGCGCTCGCCTCGGCTAGCGAAGCAGAATGTCGCAGGGAAGCACCAGAATCCGGGCGAAGGCGGACGAGACGTCGCGGAGCTCATCAGAAAGCACCAGAATTCGAGTGCAGGCGTCGCGGAGCTCGGCAGGAAGCACCAGAACTCGGGCGACTCGCGATTGACGGTGGAATTGTTGCAAGGGCCGCGGCTGTCGGTCTGTGTGGACGATCGGCGAGGGAAGGTGTCACGTCCGTGTGATCAGTCGGTGGAGTTTAAGGAGTCGCTGCGAGCTGCGGAGATCAAGGAGTTTCTGCGAGGCTCGCAGCGAGTTGGCCACCGGTACTCGGTGGACGGGACGCGTGATGCGCCGCGGGTGGGCACTGCACCTCGTCTCTCTGTGGATGGCCGGGAGTATTCTGCGCCGCGGAGGTTGAAGATGGAGCCGGGGAATGGTGAGTTTGTGCGGCAGTCGTCGTCAGAGAGAGCTGACATCCGTCGCAAGGCGCCGAACGTGGTGGCCCGGTTGATGGGGCTGGACGAGCTGCCGAAGGAGGTGCAGGTTCAGAATCAGAGTGATCTGCTGCAGGAGTTTCTGGGCGGGTCGCCGCCTCCGCCATCGCCTCCAGAAGATTACGACTACGCACATCGCTCCGAGGTCTTGCAGCACTGGCAGAGGCGGGATCAGGAGGATTCGCGTTTCGCCAGCTCCACGCATCAGGAAGTGCAGCTGCAGTTTGAGGAGCTGCCAGCGAAGAAAGGTCATGTAGATGGGCACGTTGTAGAAGCTGAGAGACGGTTGGAGTCGAAGGTGGTAGTTCCGCGGAGGCGGTCGCTGTGGCACATCTTCGAGGCGATGCAGCTCAAGGGGTGGTCATCGAAGAAGAAGCAGGCGGAGGCTTTGAGATTGCGCAACTTGGAGAAGGAGTGCGAGGAGGTGAAGAAGCGGTCGCAGTCTCTTCCGCCCCGCCTGAGTTCTTCACAGGATTACCAGGACGCACCTCGAGTTTTCACTCTTCCGCTCATTCGTGATTCCAGAGCTGTGCCGGAGCATAATAAGCCTGGATCTGGCCTTGAACAATATTACCGTCAGGCAGATGAAGAACCGCAAGTGGTGGTGGAGAAACCGACCATGACAAGGTCTATGTCTTATAAACCGGCAGCAGGTCTAGTTGAGACACCGGTGTCTCACGTCGAAGATGTACTAACCAACAGGTAATGCTTTGGCTCTCGTCACTGTTACGCTGCAAGCTTTCAAGTCCTAGTTGTGCTGCAAGCTGACCCCAGTTTTTCGCATTATGCAGGGGAGTGAGCAAAAGTGTTGCTTATCATAGGGAGACTCAGACTTTTCACAGGGAAACCGAGGGTTATCACAGGGAAACCGAGAGTTATCACAGGGAGACTATCCCGAAGGTGCCTTTGCAAGGTGCCGATTCTTCTTCGACGTGTAGCCAGGAGATGAGCAGCAGTGCACGGCAGTCGAGGAAAGAGCGTGGACCAGCTCGCATGACGAAGTCATTCTCTGATGTTCCACAAAGCGAGCGAGACTCGAGTCCACGAGGACCTCGAACTCACATGCAGGAGAAGTCATCTCGGTCTCGAGGGGACTCAAGTTCCGTGTCTCCCAGATGCCCTGGATCAAGCATGGAGGGAATGCGAGTGATGGACGCCAGCAGTAAGATGCGAAGAAAGGAAGCCATTGCTGTCAAGGACAGGGAACAGACCAAAGCATCGCTGGTTAGTATGCGGGCGAATGCGACAAAGCAGGATTTTCTCAAGGGGAGAGCAAGCGGCGATCCGGACACGCCGCGGTTGCTCAGGCGGAGCAGCTCAGAGAGCAAGCTTCTCTCCAAGATTGCTGAGAAGCCCATCATCACCGACGCTCCGAAACCACTACTGGGAGGACGAAGTGCCGCAGCAGCTCCAAATATCACGCCCGTAAAGTCGAAGAGGCCGGTATCGAAAGACAACAGATCTCTGAAAACAAGACCCACAAGTAGTCCCAGTGTGAAGAGCGTTCCGAAACCCGCTTCACCAAAAGCAGCAGCTGAACATGTAGATAGACCAAAAATGGTTTCAGAACCAGCATCAACAGTAGCAGAAGAACAGCAACCAGCTGAGAGCAAGGGAGCCCAATCTGGTGAGGTTCGGGCGACGCAAGGTGGGGCTTTAGACCACAGCGGTGATACATCTCACCCCAACGCAAGGGAGCAGAGATCGGAATCGAAGGTGAGCATTGTTTTGTGGTTCCCAAGACATTACTCTGCGCACTACGTGCTTTCACGTACTGAATATTGGCCACCATGTGCATGCAGGCTCGGGCGAAAACCATAGAAATCGACGAGGGGGTGAAAACTCCTCGCGGTGTGTCAATCAAGAAGATAGACTTCTCGGAGGACGCTCAAGCCGAAGTCGCCGAGCAACCAAGCCCCGTCTCTGTATTGGACAACTCCCATTTCGACGAGGAGGAGCTGACTCCCAGTCCAAAGGCGGCCAAGTCCAGCGTCGTCTGCCTCCAAGGTTCGCATCCAGTCACTGTAAATTTTTTTATTATCAAAACTCCTCCCCTTCTCAGTTTGTTGGCAGCCATTAATCTTACGCCCCTGCAATCATTTGCATGCGTGCAGAGCAAAGCCGAAATGAGAAAGACAGGCGCTGGAGCTCCGCCAGGTTCCTGGACCTCGACCTCGAGGGGAACACCACACCTTCGTCGACGGTGAACGAAGCGACCACTCTCGAGAACAAGTCGGAACAAGACTTTCATCAACACACCGTTTGCGTCTGCCTCAAGGACGCAGACGAAGAGAAGGCATACGTGGAGGAGCTCATGGAGGCTTCAAACATATGGAACTACTCCGACACCCAGCTCGACCTGCCCAGCTCCGACTCCGTGATCGACCCCAGCGTCTTCGACCAACTGGAGGCCACTCACCTGGGCGACGAGAAAGAAGCTCTGGAACGGCAAATCCTCTTCGACTGCGTCCACGAGGTGCTGGCGAGGCTGCTGCTGGCGTCTCCAACAGCAGGGCTCCTCCAGACCCCCAACCTGAGGAAACGACCTGCGGGCCGGGCGCTACTCAAGGAGGTTCTAACCGAGCTGGAGGGCATCCCCTGCGCTCCCTCCGACGACGTCTGTGACACGGTTTTTGTGATCCTACAGAAAGACCTGGCGAACCGGCGCGGCCCGCAGTGGCCGGACTACCGCACGGAGCTCGAGGAGGTCGGCGTCGCAGTGGAGCGCATGATCGTCAAGGATCTCATCGAGGAGACGGTCCGGGAACTCCTGGGCCAGACTCCAGGTAATGCCAGTAGACGCCAACTGTTCGCCTGATTTTTTTCAGTATAATCCACCTCTTGTGTATATTCATCACTCAAGTTATCAGTGCATATGCAAGTTTGTGTGGTCCGACTCCCCAGTTCACGTTTGATGTTACAAACCACATCAAATTAGGTCTGAGAGGCAATCTGTTTACTGTACATATAGATCTAAGAAGTCGAGAATTTATGAACGTGCTCGTGTTTGTAGCCGATCTCTCGCAACAGTCCGAGCACCTACATGAGAGATCCAGTTGAGTTAATAACCGAGGGGGGCTCCAATACCACATCCGCATAATGCAACCTTGCTGTGCGACCTTTACCTGGCCACTGTAGCGTTCCTTCTCTTTAGCTCCGCAAACTCGATCCACTAGCTTCGGCGGTCCGCTAACCTGCCACAACAGAAACCACCGAGATGAATTCCGCGGTGGACATGAGTGACGTGAGTTGCTTAGAACTCACAAAGTGTGTTTACCAGTATGAGAGTGTGAGAGGACGGATGCGGGAGCGCTTTAAAAATCATGTCTGCGCTGACGTGCCCACGACCGCCCCGCCAGTCTCCACCGGCGACGTTCACAGTGTAAAACACCTGCCACACCACATCTTCATCACGTTATCCACATCCAGATCTCTGCTTTGGAATTAGGGTTTTAGGTTTTAGGTCTTGAGATTCACCTTGAAATTTGGATGGGATTGCGATAATCGGTCCAAATCCTCCTTCAACAGAACGTCCTCCGGCGACTCGTTCTCGTATATGAGCGAGACCTGTTCAAGCAATTACCAAAACTATTAAACAAAGTAAGAAAAAGGGTGGGACGCACGGGTCTTCCCTTGCGGGACGGCATCTCTGCCTGAGACTGCTCGGGGAATTTCACTCACGAACTTAAAAACTTCTATCTTCAACATCGTAACTGGGCCAGGGGAGCCGAGTAAGTTCCCCCAGCACGACAGCCACGTGTATTGAACATGATTGGGTTCGTGAAGCACCCCTTCACCGTGCAGGTGGAGGCAACAGGTGTTCCAAGTGCCTTTATCGGAGCCAAGGTGAGCGAGGACAAAAAATATGGGGTAATCGGACAGCCCAAGGGAAAAGCTGAAAGCCCTGGAAAAAGTAGAAAGTCGGAAGAAAGGTTTAAACTCCGGAGAAAAGTAAAAAGTGGGGAAATAAGTATAAAAGTGGGGGAAAGTTGGGGGAAAGTTGGGGGAAAGTTGGGGGAAAGTTGGGGGAAAGTTGGGGGAAAGTTGGGGGAAAGTTGGGGGGAAAAGTGAAAGGGGGGGGGGAAAGTTGGGGGAAAGTTGGGGGAAAGTTGGGGGAAAGTTGGGGGGAAAAGTGAAAGGGGGGGGGGAAAGTTGGGGGAAAGTTGGGGGAAAGTTGGGGGAAAGTTGGGGGAAAGTTGGGGGGAAAAGTGAAAGGGGGGGGGGAAAGTTGGGGGAAAGTTGGGGGAAAGTTGGGGGAAAGTTGGGGGGAAAAGTGAAAGGGGGGGGGGGAAAGTTGGGGGAAAGTTGGGGGAAAGTTGGGGGAAAGTTGGGGGAAAGTTGGGGGGAAAAGTGAAAGGGGGGGGGGAAAGTTGGGGGAAAGTTGGGGGAAAGTTGGGGGAAAGTTGGGGGAAAGTCGGGGGAAAGTTGGGGGAAAGTTGGGGGAAAGTTGGGGGAAAGTTGGGGGGAAAAGTGAAAGGGGGGGGGGAAAGTTGGGGGAAAGTTGGGGGGAAAAGTGAAAGGGGGGGGGGGGGAAGGAATAACTTTAAAAGGGAGTGGTTTATTTGGGTGGCTTTAGAAGCAACTCTTTTTTCTAGAGAATGAGCATGTTTTTCCTTCGTGTGTAACAAGGAACTGTACAAGTACAAGTAAAAGAAGGAGAGCTCACCTGAGTATTGTCTTTGGGATTTGACAGAATGGCATTGACGAGCTGCAACATGTGCGTGATTCCAATGTCACCAGCAATCTGCACAGCAGCCACAATTCTTCTGCCGTTAACTTTGCACGATTAGGTTGTCCTTACCAATGAATCTACAAGTGACATTTTCTAGAAAATGTCCAGGCTCTTGTTTCAAGTACTAGTAAAACTAGAAAAGAACCGAACATCCTTGTTGTCATTGACAAAATCCTCACACAATGTGTTAGAACAGAAGACCAGAAAACCTGATTTTGTTTAGGTGTGGGAAAGTGGACCAACTTACCATACCCAGATGCTTTTTCATGTTGGCTTTGTATTGCAGATCCGCCACTGGACTGTAGCAGAGAGAAAAGAGCGATGCGATCAGTTGCAGAGGAAGATGAAAGGTTTCAAACTGGGCTTTAACCCGAGCTACGAATTAGAAATAGCATTCCGAGCTTCAAATACCTACAGATACGAAATGTCATCCTTTCTTCTCGTTGGCATGTAATTTGACCTGATTCTAACTCATTCCAGGTTTTTAGTTCATGGACACTTTTGAGGTTGAGGGTGAGACCTTACCCTCTCATTTCAAGTCCGTCCCCGGGAATTAGACGAGCGATACGTTGACTCATCATGCCTTCGGGAAGAATCTGTACACAGCAAGCATGAAAAGAAAATATAATGTTTAGAGGAAGAAAGTCCGACTTCATGAGTAGATAGACTACTACTTTCAAGGAAAAGAAACAGCAGTCATGTTCCAGGTTTCTAAGGAGTAACAGAGGCGGGTTTAGAGAAATAAGAACAAAGATCATCTCACCTTAATCATGAGGTCAAAGTATCCTGTTGCACGAAGGTCTGAGATTGGTACATATCTGGATCAGGTAACATTGGTTTAGAATAAAACTTGAGCATCATAAAACTTTACCCCTGTTCTATTGCACAAGACGATGGGGAAGGAGTGCATACGAGCGGCTTATTTTCTCTTGTCTTCCGCGGCTGTTGATGACCTCAGCTCTGCGCAAGAAAACGGTTTCGGGGTTAGGTTTAGGGTTTAAGGATACCACTGCTTCAATCTTGGAATAGCATAATGGGAAACTTATCTGTACCTTGTAGTGAAAAACTATGGTAGAGCATACTCTTAAATATATCTCATGGTGTTCTAGACAAGGATTCTTACTGGGTTTAGGTTTAGGGCTTAGGGTCGCCCACTGCTTCAACCTTGGAAAACCATAAAAGGGGGAAAAATATGATGAAAATAATCTCAAATGCATCTCATTGCATTCTTGACAAGAATTTGAACTTGCTATGTTAGGAACAGGGTTTAGGGTTTAGGTGACCAGTACTTAAATCTTGGAAAACTATAAAAATGGGAAGGTTGAGCATCTAGGTTTTATGATGTTTAAAATGGGAAGGTTGAGCATCTGTAACTAGATGCTCAAGTTTTATTGGTTTCAGGTTCTAGGTTTAGGGTTTATGTGTTGCTGACCTTACTATCAAATGTGACACCGGTGGAATGCCCAGGCTCGCTCTGGGGTCGAGTTTGAACCTGCAACCATTGATGATGAAAACTTCAATCAGTGGAGCTTCTACTACTACATCAGGTCAACAAAAAGCAAGACAACAGAAACAACCACAAAGAAAAAAAAACCACCTGAAGATCCTTGTGTCATGTGCCGCTCTTTGGCTCTCCTCCAGCGTGAAATTCACCCAGTTTTTCATATTCAAACCTGACACACATCAAGTTTTATATGCATTCAATTACAGAAATCCTCAACCGCTACTGTTTTTTTTATTTGAAAATGGTGGGGGAAGTCCATACCATTGTTCCTGGATGCTTTTACTTCCGGTGGCTGGGAGCTCCTTCCCTAAAACACCACACCAAAAACTCATTGAAACATCAGATCCCCACCTGAGATAGCCCTAAAAACAAACAAGCAGCTCAAATTTCTAACAGTAAGAAAAGTAACACTGGCATGAATCAACACATTCTAGAACAAGTGCTAGAGCAGCCTTCCATTCAAGAATCTATGAGAAGGATGTTTTCTATGTGAGCTTAATGCTTACAGTTATTTCCAATAAGACCTGATTCTAAACTAGATTGGTTGAAATTGTTTCCAAGACCTAAGACAACATGCTCTGAATAGATCACAGTCTTTTTTGTTGTAATCATTTATCCTAGTTTTTGGACGTGGTACTACAAACAACTTCTAAACTCACAATCCAAAGATGTTCGAATAATTTCCACGACATAATCTGTAAGGAGAATTGCTCCACTCCGAAATGTTAGTCCAAGACCTAATCCAGAAGCGCTAGGGTAACGATTCTTCTCAAGTCGGTGCTGTCGATGAAATGTCTGATTCCTCTCACCGAGTTTTCTAAAACTGGATGCGGTAAGGTAACGATTTCTTGGCCATCTTACAACAAGTTTGACCTAGTTTTTAAAGAAAAGATTGATCAAGGTGAGAGGATGAGTAGTACTTACTCCGTAATACAAGGCGGGGTAGAGAGCGGCGATGCCGACGACGACCAACAGCAACGCGAACGCAATCTCGCGCTTGTTGTCCGCGATCCCCGACAGGTCGCCCGAAGCGCGCTCCGCCCGAGTCCCGGGGCTCCGCTGCCGCTCCGCCGCTCTCGCACTCAGCCGCTCCTTGTAACCCTCCTTCATCTTACTCCCAAGCCCCATCGCCAACAGACAGACAGACAGACAACTAACCAAACAGATCAATAAACAAAGTGGATCGCAAGCTCACACACCCTTCCCCTGCAAAACACAGAATCTCTAGAATCAAGTTCTGAGGCTTGTGACTAATCTTTGAGGAGAATCGATTGTGGAGATGAGAATGAGAATTAGTAGTTCAGGATTGTGACTGACAAACAAACAAACAACTTTACCAAACAAACAACTAACCAAACAGATCAATAAGCAAGAGAATCGGCAAGCTTACACACCTTCCCCTTCAAACACAGAGTCTCTAGAATCAAGTTATGAGGCTTGTGAATGGCCTTGAGGAGAATGAGGATTGGTGGTTCAGGATTGTGACAGACAAACAAACAAACAACAAAACCAAAACAGAGAAATAAAAACAAGGTTACTAACACAGAATCCTCTAGAATCAAGTATCCTCTTAACACACTTGAGGAGAAATGAGGATGAGAATTGGTGATTCAGGGTTTTTCTTGTGACGGACAAACAGACAGACAAACAAACCGGAACCTTGAGAAAAAAAAACTAGACAGGTATTTTCATCAAGGGAAAAAAAACCATACTTTTTTTTTCTTTTGAGGGTATATGTCACACTTGTCAGTTTCTGTGGGTGGCTGCCACGTGTGCGCTGACGTGGATGGAGATTACCGAATGACAAGTGGTGAGTGTTGACTGTGTCCCTCATGCTACAAGGGTAAGCCCCCCTAAAACCGACAAGTTAACCCTTAAACGACGGAGCCTATGACCGTGGCATCAATCTAAATTTTCAATCTAGTTTCTCATCAAATATAAGTGGAATTTTTTTTTAAAACTTTTCTCGGAGATGAGATCATATATCTCAATTATGTTACAAAAAACACATATTTTTTTGTGGAAATTTGAATTTATTGTGATTTTCTGAAGAAAATGTGAAGAAAATTCATATTAAATTCAAGTTACGCTAAAAAACTCCTAAAATTTCACCAGAGGTGGACATTATAGTGCCAAAAATTGTGGTGTAAATGAAAGTTCCGTGTTTGGCTAAAATTAGAACCACGGTTATAGGTCCAAGTTCAAATTGCAATAACTTATTCAATTTTACGTATTTTTTAATTTTTCAAAATGGTATGGAAACTAGATGTCATTAGCTTCATTTCATTAGTTGGACTCAAATTCAAAAAATATCATTTTGATAGCTTGGATTCAAATCTAGAACTAAAGCTAGAAGTTTCTCAATTTCACTATATTGAGATTCGTGTCACAAGCATGTTCTTTCTTAGATAAAACATGATTACCTCAATGAGCCCAGTTTCATCATCATCTAATGTTTGTACATACTAGGAACTCTCCTAAAAAATAAAATGGATGAGAAACACTCGTTTACGTTGATTATCATCCAACAATGTCATCCGAGAAGCCAATTTCTGGCTGCCTCGGCGTTTAAGGGTTAAGGAATGTGCATACAGTCTACCCTCTTTAAATGTTACTCCTCGGGAGCGGTCAAAAGCATAACACTTATCGAGGTATAACACATATCGAAAATAATACTTATAAATTTTGGAAAAAAAATTATAACACATATCGAGAATAACACTTATAAGCCACGAGAAATAAATTTATAACATTTATCGAGGTATCAAACTTATAATACTTAAAAAATGAATGAACAATACATATGAAAAAACACATTTCTAAGACTTCAAATATGGATTTAAATATTTTTATAGTACTTAAAAAATGAATGTGTAACAAATATTAAAAATCACAAGTTCTCTAAGACTTCAAATATAGTTTCAAAACTTTTATACTACTTAGAAAATAATTGCATATAAATATCGAAGATTCAATTTGTAAGACGTCAAACATAGATTCAAAACTTTTATGAAACTAAATAACGAAAGTACAAAAAAATATGAATAATAAATCAACTACGTTGATTGAAAATAAGAATCTATTGTGGTTTGCCGAGATTCTTTCATGCGCCAATTGCAAATTTTCTTCTATAGATCTTGTAAATTCTTCACATCGGAATGAACATTCTCCAATCGTTGTTGCAAGAAATTCTTCAAAGTCTCAAGGAAACACTCTGCATCATTAAACCCTATCACATCTTCAACATCTATTGTATCCTCATCTAAATCACAATCTTGATCTTCAGAGGGTAGATAGTCTAAAATATCCTCATCAGTGGGTTGATAAGGATTATTCAAATCAAATTCGAGCTCAAAATTGATGAACTCCTGAGCCTCCATAGTATCATCTTCTTCAGTCTCAGATGATAACAATGTTAATCGCTCAAGCAAGGCCGCCACTTCAGCAACCTTTGTCAGACGGCTAACTTCTTCTCCCTGATTCACTACAACATTGGAAAAAATAGCCATATGGTTCCAACAATTCTTAATTGTTTGAGCTGTAATCCCAAAACGCCATGCTCTTTCAACCAGGAATGCTAGAATGTGAGCAGTGAGCAGTGAGCAATGAGCAGTGAGCGGTGAGCAGTGAGCAGTAAGCATTTTTATTTTTCCGTTGGACACCCTAAAACCACAGATGAGGGGTGATTGACAAGAAACAATTATACATTGTGACCTATTTCCGTGGTGTGAAAAAAGTTTAAAATGAGAGGAAATTGATTTAATTAACCCGGAAATAAACCGTTTGGAGGATATTTGGATGAATGTAGATAGATGGATGAATGTAGACATATGAATGTAGATGAATGATTGTTCACCTCATAGTTAAAAATATATAACAAATTCTAAAATATTAGTAAAACCTTTTTAGTCTCATTCAGACCTAAGCAACAATGTTGTTTGCAATAATTTCTTCATGTGATTTCAACAATGATATTGGCGATGTGTAGCACCTTTTGGGTCAAGCCTTTGACTTTTGGTCGGAGCTAATGGTAGGAGCAAATGGGGAACGTAGTGGTAGAAATATGCTAAAATCGAAACACACTTTGAATTTAATTCAAAAGTGTTCCGATTTTTATTAGAAAACATGAAATCACTTGGATTGAGAAAAAAACCTGAAGTTCTTTCACTAAAAAATAACTTAGGAATACTTCAGTTTTTAATATGCCATTTTCTTTAAAGTGGTGGTCATGGCCCAGAACTTGACTATGATGGAAATTGAAAAATTTTCAATTACCAATGGAGGGGCTCCTCGGTACCGAGGAGTGCACTGAGGGCGAAACCAAAAACAAAACGCAGGAGGGAAAAAAAAATAACCATCTACCAAGGGGCTCCTCGATACCGAGGAGCGCCATGATGGAAGGATGAATATAGATGAATAAGGATGAAAGTGATTGAACGACTCCGATGGATTGAAAAAAAAAAACCAATATTAAATATGAATAACAGAAGACAAACATCAGAAGATACCGAGGAGCCTTTGTGAACCTAATTGAAAAAACTTAAGTGATTAGGGTAAAAAATTAGTGAACCAATAAAAAATAGCTCAACATATTTAATGAGCTTCAACAATAAAGTCATTTACAATTGTGTTTTCAATTGCATTACAAACTGGACATAACCTATCAGATATCATAATACAAATACAAGAAAATAAATACACTAGTACATGATGAGGCACATTGAATTGAACACATAGATACAACTTAAAATAATATTAGAATATATAAATCCACCAAAATGATATTTGGTGACAAAGGAATAAAGATCAACTGGATAATGTTTTGAAACGAATACATAGTATTCACAAATCTTCAAATTCCTAAGCATAATACAAATGTGGAACAAATAGAGTAGACAAGGCAATTAAAACTTAAGTAGTGGCCCTTTTCGTCTCACCACATGGATTAAATAACGGCATACAATGAATAAATTCAACGCTTAGAAACACACATAGAACCATTAACACCTACTAGAGAAGTGCGAGAAGAAGTAGCACCAGAATGGCTTTCACTGCTACCACTGCTCGTAACATCCAAAGCCTCTTCAGCCTCGTAGTCGATGTATCTACAAACCTTTGGGTCATATTTAGGTAATTTTGTGATTCGGGTAGGAGTATCCTCGTTCGTAAGATCGATGGCCATTGCCTCAATGTAGCACGGTAAGGACATCGCACTTGGAGGACTAGGAAAGAGGTCTACCAACCTGCAAAAAGTAAAAATAATGAAGAAGCTCATCATATAGATTACAATGAAATAAATTTAGATGAAAGAAAGGATAGAACTTACGTACACATGCGATTCTTGGAAATCCTCTTCTGAGGTCTTCCCTCGGGCGGGGCTTCTTTAGAAGTTGGCATCTTCCGTTTCTTTCCTCCAGAGTTATCTTCTGAAGACTCTGAAGAACAAAGAGGAACTAGAACGGCCTCTACAATTTCGGCGTCTGACTCAAGGGCAATGAGGTGACGACCGCTTCGACGACAGGCATGAACGCTAGCGCCTAGAAATACACAAACATGGTGTATAAAGGACAAATTTGCAAACTTATGGAATTTGAGAAAAAAATATTCAATCGAAAGATATCGAGGGTGATGATAGAACCTGTTGATGCAGTGCAGTCCAAAACAACATTCCCAGGTTTGGAAAAACTTTCAAGTAGCAATTGCACAAGAACAGGACACTTCTCACGTGGTCCTCTCCACATCTTATCTCCAATCTTCAAAGCGGTGTTTGGCGTAGTATAGTTATAAAGAACACCCGCCCCGACAATATCAGTGCCCAAATTACTCAATTCTCCGTTAACTTCAATGGAGAAGTTCGAACTGAGAGGCATGTCATTGAAAGAGTCCCTCACATATAGAATGATCCAAAATCGCTTACTCTGAATAAACAAAAAATACAGTAAACGTTAAGAAATACATATTGGTTTAGAAATACATGTCCACATGCAGAAATTTAAAGAACACATGATGACCAAGGAAGCATATAATTAGTCTCAACTTAGCCAATCGTAAAATATATACCACAAATTAATAGACTTCTCAGATTAAAATATAAATCATCAATATTAGGCAAAAAATTGAGAAAAAAGACGTTTAACAAATCATACCGTTCGAGTAGGGCTTTTGAATGAAGTGAGTGGCATCTCATTGATGCCCCACCAATCAAACAAAGCAGTGAATCCATAAGCTTCGGCAAGCGAATCTGTTGTAGTTCGAACGTCTGAAAGATCAGGATGAAATAACATGATAGCCCCATCATCTTGGAGTGTATCACGAGCCACTTCAAAGATGGATTCCGGCCAATCTTTCTACAAAACATTCCATGAAGGGGCAGTCAATCCCATACCTGGGATTGGAAGTCCATCAGGCATATCTGCCATGATAAGATTAAAACAAGCTTCTCTTTTAGGCACACCACCAAGGGGACGTTGTTGACCTTGACCAACCTATTAAGAAAATATACCACAAATAAATATCATAAGAGTAGGACCTCAGAAATGAAATATGGCAAATTCAATGATATGGTTGGAAACATAATAGAGTCATAGGGTCAAACCTTCTGAGCAAATGACAAAAGTTCCTTGAACTGAGGGGAAGGCTCCCGCTCCTTGAACATGTGATCCATAATGGTAGGAATTGAAGTATTCAGCAGAAGAACTTTGGCATCAACTCCATGTGTGTCAGTGCGTTTAGCAATCTTCTCGTAAAGTTGAGAAGGCGCACAAATTTCAGTGGACATGGATAGCAATTCCGTAGGGCAATGTGTTGGATTACTCAATGTGCCAGGGTTGATGGTGGCAATAGATATAGTTTCCGAAGCACTTACCAGAACAACTGCTTCCTTTTCACCCTTGTTTTTTGAACTACTTGCCTTGGACTCTTTGGTCTCTTTTGCACTCTTAGACACCTTTGAGCCTTTGGCCTCCTTGCCATTCTTGGTTGTCTTCTTTGTTTGTACCTCGGCTGGGGCATCCATGGACTTGTCTTCATCAGAATCCTCAACAGGCGCTTGAATTAAGGTGGATTGTTTTGCTTTTTCACCTTCCTCCTCGCTCGGGACAAACTTCTTGGAGCATTCCAGATACCATGGAGACGCGTTAAGCTCCTCCATACTGAAAGCACAAGCTTGGCTGGGTGTAAACATATACGAGTCTTTTAAAGTCTTCTCCGTCCAAGCTCCAAATAATTTAGGAAAGGTCTTCTTGTCGATTGCATTCTTTCCAAGAAGCTCTCTCTTGAAATATCTAGAATATAAAGAATGTAAAACTTGAGAAAATCATATCACAATTTTTGTTATTGCAATATAGTGGTACCTTGCTTCCAATAATACTCTACCAAAACCATGGAAAGGTCGCGTGCGAGATCCCAGGACCCATATAATAATCCAAGTAATCCCCAATATGATGACGGCCATGTTCATTGAGTCCGACAAGGGCTGAACTAATGATCACTACAAATAGTTCCTATACTCACTGAAGACGCCTCCTCAATCCCGAGGAAGAAAAAGAGTCTGAAGTAAAAAAAAGAATAATTACCTGTATTGAAGACGCATCATAGCAATTTTAGTTCCTTCTTGAGAAACAAACGGTTTTGAACGAGAGTATCCTCCTGCCTTCCGGAATAAGAAAAAGAATGCTTGATCCCATAGTATGATGCGCCACTTCTCGATGTAGTCTTCAATTTCGTCCACATCATCTCTTGCTCTCCAGTCAATTACAATGTGTTCTGATGTCATAGTATCTTTGACAGCTTCCATAGTGGCAAACTCCAACTACAAATTTCAAACCGTTAGAGTATCAAGAACTATGATTCTGACATTCAATAATTCTTAAGGCTCAAGGAGAGTACATAAAGTTGATTCCTTTGTACACTCACCTCTGCCCAGAAGGCTGCCTTGACCAACCACGTTTCAAGTTTCTCATCTGTAACACCAACCGCTGGAAAACGGAGAGCTACGCGATTCAAGTCTCCGGAGTTCCACCAATTCAACCACTTTACTTTGAACGCGGGTTCAACACATGATGATGAGATCTTCTGAAGCTTCTCTATTGACATATCCGGCTTTTCAAAGTGACTCCAATGATAGTTAATCTAAAGTTCAAATAATAAGGCCCAATTCAGAATATTGGAATACAATTCAAAACATGATAAAGAAAAAATTACATACCCCTTCAAGAAACTTTGGTCCGTGTTTGGGATTGGCAATCGAAACCATCTTGTCAAACTCTGTCCTGTAGGACTTCACTTTTGCGTTGGAGGCACTGTTCATTGCTGCGTGAATGCCCCGTGCATTTTGTTCTGCCTTCTCAGTCTTTTCCAAGTATAATCTTGCTGCCTCATCCGCTGCAGCACATACCTCTTGCTGTAAAGCTCAAGACAATAATTAGGATAAAAAAAAATAATGTAAGTACTTCATCTTCACGAGTGCAAAAGTAATACTCACTCGGTTTAAAAATTTGATGAACACATCCGATGTCAACGAATACCAAGGATAGGGCTTTTGGCGAGTCTCGCACGCAATGTATTCATCTGGAGTCAATAGGTCTTTAAAATCCGGTAACTTTAAAACACCATAAGTATTAATTCGATGCAGTTTGTGCACAAGGTTTGTCTTTATGTGGGCATTCTTAGTGGATCTGCATAAAGATGCGATTGAAGTTAGAATTTTAGAACCGACTCATCTTAAACTATATAAATAACATAAAATTTGATAATCGTACCTGTTCACATCATTCATCGCGTTGAGAAGGACACCTGTATTGTCCTTTGACGAAAGTAGAATGGAATCAACTGAATAGTGCCAATCTTTCTCCTCACTGTGAAAACGAGAAATATGAGAATACCACGATTGGAACCTGTGATTGCCATCCCAAATGAAGAACATATGACCCACAAGAGACGTCAAATTCTTGTCTGTTGATAGAAACTCCTCAAAGGCTGCATCCTCTTGAAGCCAGTGCACATCCCATTTCTCCATAATCTCTTCTATGACAAGTTGAGTCTTCCCAGAGTCATCTGTTAGTGAAACATAAAATACCCTGTCGCCTTCACGGTATCCATGGACGAATTCCGACTCTAGTCGTTTGATGTCAGAGTGGAGCAGAGGACGGACTAACGGCAAAGGGATCATTCTACAAAGTGGGATCCTGATTCGAGAGGAACTTATGGGCTTGAAGCGTAATTCCTGGATAATTGAAATGGAATCCAACTTCCCCCTCACCCTGAACGCATTCTCGGCTTCATCAAATGCTAAGTCCACCCATTCCATCTTCGACCGTGGTGTCCACATTGATAGGAGAAGTATCCATCTCCACATTCTCTTCGTCGCCATCAATAGGAGTTTCCACATGCGCCGTAACGGAGTCACCCAAAACGACCTCCATGTGCTCAGATCCAACCCCAAGCAATAGTGAATCGAGGGCAACACCTTCTTCAGTCCCCATCTACAAGAAAAAAACGAACCCAAAGTAGCGACAATCAGCGACTTCCAAATATTTGTTCAACCATGCTTCACAGGATAACATGAACTTAAACCATGAATGACGTTCACAGGACAACAAAAACAAATTTGATAGTTGCGTGAGTATCTATGACCACCAAAACCAAACTCCTCGGTACTTAAACTATCTAAACTGTCCCGTGTTCAAGTACTCGCGTCCAAATCGCTGATCCAGATGGAAGACTTTGAATTTCAGTGAGCATGTCCATGCATGTCGATCCTAAGAAATATATAGTGCTTCCTAATCGCGATCCGAAGTTGAAACCAGGCAACTGAAACGTCAGTTGCAAGTTCCTCGGTACCGAGGAGCATGATTCTCCACAAAATGAAAGTTGTCCCTTATTCAGGTGCTCGCGGATCCAGGTGGAAGACTTTTCTATGATTCTGCTCGTCCATGCATCTCGACCCAGGTATTCAGTTCCTGTGCTTCCTAATCGCGATCCGAAGTTAAAAACAAGCAACTGAAACGCCAGTTACAGGATCCTCGGTACCGAGGAGCATGATTCTCCTCCAAAACTTGAACTGTCCCGTGACTTAATGCTCGCTTCCAAATAGTTGAACCTCGTGGAAGACTTTTCAATAATTCTGCTCACGTCCATGCATGTCGGCCCAGGTACATAAATATTGCGAACCCTAATCGCACACTTAGTCAAGCCAAGCAGCTGAAACGTCAGTTGCAAGTTCCTCGGTACCGAGGAGCATGATTCTCCACAAAATGAAAGTTGTCCCTTATTCAGGTGCTCGCGGATCCAGGTGGAAGACTTTTCTATGATTCTGCTTGTCCATGCATCTCGACCCAGGTATTTAGTTCCTGTGCTTCCTAATCGCGATCCGAAGTTGAAAACAAGCAACTGAAACGCCAGTTGTAGGATCCTCGGTACTGAGGAGCATGATTCTCCTCCAAAACTTGAACTATCCCGTAACTTAATGCTCGCTTCCAAATAGTTGAACCTCGTGGAAGACTTTCCAATAATTCTGCTCACGTCCATGCATGTCGACCCAGGTACATAAATATTGCGAACCCTAATCGCACACTTAGTCGAGCCAAGCAACTGAAACGTCAGTTGCAAGTTCCTCGGTACCGAGGAGCATGATTCTCCAAAAAAATGAAAGTTGTCCCTTGTTCAAGTGCTCGCGGATCCAGGTGGAAGACTTTTCTATGATTCTGCTCGTCCATGCATCTCGACCCTAGGTATTCAGTTCCTGTGCTTCCTAATCGCGATCCGAAGTTAAAAACAAGCAACTGAAACGCCAGTTATAGGATCCCCGGTACCGAGGAGCATGATTCTCCTCCAAAACTTGAACTGTCCCGTGACTTAATGCTCGCTTCCAAATAGTTGAACCTCGTGGAAGACTTTCCAATAATTCTGCTCACGTCCATGCATGTCGACCCAGGTACATAAATATTGCGAACCCTAATCGCACACTTAGTCGAGCCAAGCAATTGATACGACATTTGTAAGCTCCTCGGTACCGAGGAGCATGATTCGCAAAAAAACTAGAACTGTCCCTTGTCTAGTGCTCGCTTCCAAGTCGTTGATTCAAGTATTCAGTTCAGGTATTCAGTCCATGGATCTCGACCCAGGTGTTTAGTTCCTGTGCTTCATAATCGCGATTTGAAGTCCAAGACAATCAACTGAAACGACAATTATAGGATTCTCGGTACCGAGGAGCATGATTCTCCTCAAATGCAAACTGTCTCGACATCAAGTGCTCGCTTCCAAATCGAACTTCGAGGTGGAAGTCTACTGTTTGATTATACCACACATCGATGCATCTCGATAGCAGCTCCCACAATATTTCAGCACTAATATGCACACTGAGTATGCATTGAATATGCACACAGTGAGTGTACACTGAATATGCACACAGTGAGTGTACACCGAATATGCAACATGTGTGTTATGTGCACATTAATGCACAACGTCGATATAGTTTCTTGCGATATCGACGTCCAAGTTCCAACTGCCGACGTCGAACTGCGATGTCGACGTCCAACTGCCGACGTCCAACTGCCGACGTCCAACTGCCGACGTCCAACTGCGATGTCAACAACGAATTGCGATGTCGAACAAAGCGGTGCCAACGCCATGCGCGAATCACGCCGCTCCAGGAACGTCTCCAAGAGCGAATTTAGGAACGCCTCCAGGAAAGAATGCTCTTGCACGCGCCTCCAAGAGCGAATCCAGGAACGCCTCCAGGAGCAAATTCAGGAACGCCTCCAGGAGAGCATGCTCTTGCTCGCGCGAATCGCGCCGCTCCTAGAGGCGTTCTTGGCCGGAAAGCGCAGCCACGGGACCAATCGGGAGAAGCGCATCTAATGCGCCATGACGCCCCGTGCATGCTCAACTACAACCGCCGGCTGTGCTTCAACAACCCCTGCGACAAGATCTTGGACTGCGACCGGTAGCTCTCAAATCAGGGATCTAAGTGGAAGACAAGCAAAAAAAACGTGCTAAAGTAGCTCCTCGGTACCGAGGATCACTGGAAGCTCCTGATCCTCGAATCCCGTCATCCGTTATCTTTCAACTAACTTCCTAGTGGACTCTCGCAAATATTATGACTGAACCGCTGCAGATCTTTGTGAGCGTACACACGCAGTAGCTCCTACTCCGCAAGTCTCATGTACAAGTTGTCTCAGGTATAAGTTGTCCACAATCTTGTATGTGCAGCTGCCCCGTTTCTACAGTTGTATCGACTATGATCTCGTTGTTAGAGAAGTTGTCAATAAATGTCACCGGTTGAGACTTGGTGCCGTTCACAGACACCATCCCGAGGGTCGCCCAAGGTACCTAAACTATCGGATCTACACTGAGGTGGAAGACAAAGTCAGGTGGGGAGTCGGAAGCAGGGTAAAAGCGTGTCCTTTAAAAAAGAGCTCACAACAACAGAAATCTTGTGTGGATCATCAAAAGGAAAAAAACGTTCACGTTGCACAGCCAGGAACTGCCACTCACAAATCTCAGTACCAAGAAGAGCTCGTACGAAAACACAAACCACAAGATGGCGGACGAGCAACAGAAGAGGTGAGCCGCCTAAGGCTTCTGCAAGGTGACCAAACCCTACTACCATTCGGACTATACCCTAGATGCGAAATCCCAAATGGATGAATGACTCACAAACTCTCATACAAAAACAATTCAACCCATTACTGAAACTGTATACTGTTTTTTCCAATTACCTAAGTTGATCCTAGTATTGCTATTTCGTGCCTTTTCTGTAACTAATACATTTACTTCATGTGCTTCTGCTCACGATTCCACCATATTTCACATCGTGTTTAGCACATGGTGTTTAGGACATGGGCTTCTCCTCACGTATCTACCATATTTTACATGGTGTTTAGGACGTGTAATGATGAGGGGTTTAGAAAGTAGCTAAATATTTAAAAATTCAAGAAATTTTGTTAGCAGAATAAAAGAATGGACTCTAAATTCCAAACGGTGAAACAACTACAACGAACGCTTCCACTGATATAAACTAATCATTTTCAAAAATAATGAAATCCTATATCTTTATATATTTTAAAATAAATACAATTCAGGTTGCCTACAACTTTCCTTCATTGCAACCCGCCACAAAAAAATTCACTATTTAGCTCAATAGTGGTACTATTAATGCTATTGAGTACCCTGCTCCTTTTGCCCTAACTCTCGTTTAGTACTATAGTTTCATGGATTTATTTCAATTGTTGTTTTTTCCCGCAGAGCTAAAACTTAAACGCATCTAGTATGATATATCTCAAAAACTACGTGATCTATATTGACATCGATAGAGGTCACCCAAAATCATTGGAATCCCGACTAGGGTTTTTCTTGCATTTAGAGGCTACTAAGAGCTCAAATAAACCACCCCCTAACTGCCTAGATCATTATGTTCTAATTATACACTTTGTGTTCTAGTGTATGTGTTCATCTACAACTTGTCCTGTACTATACATGCACTTAATGCACACAATTATACTCAAATACATTGAAATCCTTTCTATAATACCCATATGGTGCATTATTATGTTATTGCAATTATATCGACTTTTGTAATTATTGTATAGCTTCGTATTTAGTGTATTCTTCAATAAAGCGATAGTGTATTCTTCACTACAAGGTACCCTTTGAACAGAAGCACTACAATCTATACGGATAATCAAGAAACTCAAATGTGGTGACTCAAAGGAACATTGACCTAGCATGCTCCATAGCATGTATTCTCACTATCAAATGAAGTAATTTAGACTCAAAATATTAACGTGGGTTACTGAACTTACCTCAGGAGATTGGTCAGCCCCACTTATTTGTGAACTCGGTAATTGTGTCAATGATTCGAACTCTTCTACTTCAACATCAGTTGCTTGTCTCGTGCCATCTTCATGGTGATCTCCAAATTCGGCCTGTGATTCCAAATAACCGTCCCCAGAATTGTACTGTAAACTACCTCTCAATGCTCCGTTTCCCACCTCTGCGATACTACTAGCCATGCTCTCGAACGTAGCAGCCAGGGATGTCCCCCTTCCCTCCGCATACCTTGTCTGGTAGCGCCTCGTCATTCTAGACTTCTCTAGCTGTTTTCCTAGTGGAAACCCCCAAACCTATCTTTGCTCTCTTTCTTTTAGGCCCCTCCTGCACTAATCTCTATGTTTATAGCCAGGACCATTGTCTCACAGAATGAATAACATCCTATGCGTCATCCTAACCATTCACTTGTATTTTCTATCATGCCTACCCACCTATACTGGCTAAAATAACTGTTACGCCGCCACAGATTCGTTGGAAAACTAAACTCATCAACCCTTTGCTATACTTTTAATATTTTTATTGTCGCAGTTGTTTGAAATTTGAAATTCTACCAATCTGAGTCATTCTTATTTAATAGCATTCTATATACGCTTCTGACAGCCGCCCATGGACCTCCATGATCTCAGTGTCTTCATTATTTCTCTTCCAAATCAAAATCTGTCGTCATACTAAATCTACCCAAATCGCCGAGTGCGACTTTTCCATAGTACTGTCCAATCATAACTTTTTCCATCCATAATGTAAACCTCCGACAGATATACAATTCCGTCCCGCACTCTATATTCACTATCAAAGGAGAAGATTAAACACTAACAAGTCACCTCTCCATTCCTAAACCCTCTCCTCCATCATTATGGCTCTAGCCTCCATTCGGGGATTGTACCACACTGTACCGTTGTCGCTACCTGTGGATGATGATGGTGTTGTTTGGGTCGCCGAAGCAATGCTCTCGCAGCGCTTCAGTTTAGATAGGACGTCCATGTGGTTAGAGATGGAAATCTACGACATTGAGGGTTTAGAGGTAGTTTCGACAGTGTTGCAGAAGAAGAGAGTCAAGGATATAGAAGTAACCTGGAGACTCTCAGCTGGGAAATTCAGAGTTTTCGGTGTTCCTCTCGATAGCCGCTCGCTTCTTACCCCAGAGTCTAAGAAGTCTACAATGCACACTTCATTTCCGTCTTCTATCAAGGTTGAGGGCTCAGAGACTGACACTGTTATTCTAAGCGAGTCATCTCATGACGACCGTCTTCCCAAGGAGAGAGCCCGTCAGTATTCGTTTCTTTCCCCCATTACTGAAACCGTTATAGAACAGTAGGAGAGCGGATCTCAGTCTTTCAATAGCTTGCCTTCACTCAATTCCCGACCGCCTTTACCTCGAAAAAATGAAACATGTTCTGTTTTAGAGTGCTTAAGGCAATTGCAAAGTAGACCACGTGGAAAGAATGATCTGAAGTTTCTAGATCTA
The DNA here is from genome assembly GCA_963971425.1 of Bryoerythrophyllum caledonicum. Taxonomy (NCBI): domain Eukaryota; kingdom Viridiplantae; phylum Streptophyta; class Bryopsida; order Pottiales; family Pottiaceae; genus Bryoerythrophyllum; species Bryoerythrophyllum caledonicum. Next base: position 11,294,320 of record OZ020514.1, read on the forward strand.
GATACTCTACGCTGCGAAAAGGTCAAGTACCTTCCTCCAGAGTTTAACGGGAATGTGCTATTTGAGTTCCCTCCTCTTTCTATTTCTACTTCTCCATCCATAGCTCGTCAGATGGAAGGCATGGACAAACGATACGATGGTCATGCATGGACTAAAACCCATACCACTAACATTGTGAACGACTTTGGGCTCACCTTTCGATCTTCTAATTGTGTTGGTCACCTGCAGTGTAATAACGATTTGTGCCCTAGGTTGCGTCGAAGCGGCTCTCATAATGAAACTGACTGGGAAGGCCATTCGCCCCATATCTTTCCGCTAGGTGACATCCCTCCTCCGAACTCGACCCTTGTTTGCCGGATCTGTAAGTCTCCACCGTCTTGCCTTGAATTTTGCCCCTCCAAGATGTATTACGTCGTCAATAGAAATGGTATTGGTAGAGCCCGCATCCATATTGGTACACACCAACATCCTATTGCTAAAGGCACTTGTCGTGAAACCATTGACAAAGTCACTGAGCTTGTGAGTAATGAAGTCTCTAAAACACCTACTGCTAAGAACTCTGCCATTGCCCTAGCTGCTACTAAGGAGTTTTTGTCAAATGAGGTCTTTGCACTTGATCGAGAGGGCACGCCCGAACCGCTTCGTGGGAATTCTCTAGTCAAGGTCATGGAGAGGTTCCGGATACTTAGTTCTCCTAACATCAGAAATGCTATCTCTTCCTTCCGACCTACTGCTAATGGCGGACCACTTGACAACATCATCAAACTAAAGTTGAAGAGTCCCTATGCCTATATCCAAGACAGTGTCTTTCCAGGGCAAGGCAAAGAGAAGGTGTACCTTTTCAAGATGTCTGAAGAAGGCCCGGGCAGTGGTGTCGACCTCGTCAAACGTATGCAGCCTGGTGGAGATCTTCAGAACTCTTGGATCATGTTTGACCACGTCAAACGAGTGAAGGCCTGGACTACCATGGCTGCCTATGTCTATGATCCTGAGTATTGTCGTGTGATGAGCATCGCCGTCTGTGATATGCAAAGCGAAGATGTCGAATCTCAAAAGTTAATGTGGCAGTCTTTGAACAAGGTGATGGTGCGCCACGGAATCCCAAACCCTAACTTCAAGGGTTTCATGGCGGACAGCGCTCAAGCGAACTGGAATGTTGTCCGCATCATCTACGGGAATGGCGACCCAACCATTAAGATGGTTGACAAGGAGAGATCGTGTCTTCTTCATTGGGTGACATCTCTAAATAGACACACGAATAAGCTCATCAAACCCGAATTTTGAGAACAACATGTGCGCCTCTGCAGACAATACAAAGACGCTAAGACATCCGAAGAGGCGGAAGAACTTTACCTCGGCATCAAAGGTTGGTGGCTCTTATCGCGTGCGGCATCGGAAGATGCAGTGCGTGAATTGGACGACTGGTTGGGTTTCTGGCATTTCCGCTATCGCCAGTGGGGAGGCTTCATGGACATGGTAAAACCCTAAACCATTCAACCCTAACTACTCTCGTTGGTTCATATTGTTGTCCTTATGATTCTAAGCCCTAACCCTAAATTATTCATCTATTAACACTTACTGAACCATAAACTTTGTGTCTTGCGATATAGAAACTGGACATTGAGCAATTGGCGGAGATGCCATCTTGCAACCTCGCGGAGACCGTGCACAATAAGTGGTTGCAAATGTCGGGGAACCGAGGGACTTGCCTATATGTAGCTACGACGGACGACATGATGCGAGCAATGATGCAATCCACCAATTATTGGGCGTTCCTTCAAGGTCACGCATCTGGCACTGGGCCCCACCTCGATGAACTTCGGCTTCGGGCCGCCAAACGTTCGAAGGACCCAGTAATGATTGCTGCCGCGATTAGCTTGCTTCCAGGGGCTGAGAGATTCACCACTAGAGTTCCCCACTTAGAGGGTGAAGAGATTTTTGGATCTAGTAAACGGAAGCTTGATCTTCCACCCGGATCGGATGACGACTCTCATCGGCATGACAAAGTTAACTTCTCCCATCCCCGTGTTCAAACCCGTTCTACACGAGCTCGAATTGAGGCAGGAACTTCGAAGGTCAACACCCCTTTTATTGAATCTGCAGTGTCCTATCTTCCACATGCGACTTCTATTCTTGAGACTGAGTGCAATCCACATCAGTGGCACATTGGACGCTGCAAGAAGGTTGGAAAGAAATGTCCTAGCATTCATGTAGGAAAGAAGGATACCAAGTGTGGATCTTTAGTCTGCAAGGATAAGAAGAATGGTACTCTTGCACCGACTTACAACGGCCGCATGACAGAGTATGGTACTAGGGCAATCATCAACTTCGATTTCTGGTTTTGCCCTGATGATATCAACAGATGTGTTCACGGATCCAAATCCAGGTATGTCCATGACTGGCCCACTATTCCAGAGATTTGGGTGATTGCACATGGCACTAATCTGACAAAGAGCGAGATCTTGACATTGGAAGAAGGAGGCTTCTAACTTCAAACGAAGGACTTTGACATGTCTCCCCGACGTCTCTTCCATAGCTCACCCACATCAACTCCAGATCTCATTGTGAGTCCGAGTCCATCAGACGGTGATTTACATCCAACAAAGCGCTATGGCCGGACCATCAAGGGATGGGAAAAGGCTCCTACTGTTGACCATCGCAACAAGTGGGAAACAGCCCAGAACGTCTCGGCTATTGTGAGGAACGTCACTACGATTCCATATCCTGGTTATGGAAGAATCATCACCATGGATTCAGGTATCAATCCCAAACAAAAGACATATATTATTTCACTTTGTGACTTTCCGTCTTGCACATGTGAAGATTTTATAACCATGAGCAGTGGAGCATTAGGCAAACGCAAAGCGTGGGTGAACTGCAAACACTTGTATTATGTATTCAGATTCTTGTGCAAGGCAAACCTGGAGGACGACAAGTATATACATGCACCAAGTCTTAGTTTCAATGAAGTACAGCTCCTACTCCGCAATAGTAATCTATAAGTTTTTTTTGGATCATAGTAGTTATGGCAAGTCATTGCCTCTTTTATAGTTTAACTTTGAAACTACACAAAACTTTGGAGGCCCAAAAGGGTTCCTCGGTACCGAGGAACCATTTTGGGGTTTCCAAAAAACTTGTGAAGTTCAACAATTTTCACTTGTAGAAATAGTTGAATTTGTTGAGGAAAAAAAAATTGAAGCATGTTTTACCCGTTGTTGTGAACGGGAAAAAAAATCAAAAAAATTAGACAAAAAAATAAAATAAATAAATGGGCCTAGTAGGCTCTTTGGTACAGAAGAACCTCTTTTGACTTCTTCAAAATCTTGTACTTCATTGATTCATCTTCACTCTTGAAAGGTTTGTTTTATTATGCGGCATGAATTATGAAGCACTGTAAACAATCATAGTTTTTGTTTCCCATTAAATTTCATGTCGTTTTTAATGAAATTTTCCTGAAACAAGATGAGATTTTGAATGGATGCCGTGAACTTCATTCATCCATAAACTCTGTTCATCTATAAAATAAATCTGCCATACTTATTCATCCATTTAATGACAAGAAATAGTCAACTCCATATTAAACTTTGCTTAGATCTGTCCCTAAAATTCAACATATATTTTCATGTGAAGCAATTTCATAGCCCATTTGTAAGTGAAAAATCACAGAAGACATTTGTCAACCACAGTAATAGGTTACAAAAAATTACTTTTTTTAGAAAATTCCAAATATCATTTATGGAATATTCCTATAATTAGAATATTCCTATAATTAGAATATTCCTGTCCATTTTTATCCTCCCTCCTCACTGCTCATTGCTCACCGCTCACATTCTAGCGTTGTTGCTCTTTCAACCATATTCACTACTTGATACACATCAATTTTGAATTCTTTTTCTACCATAACACATTCTAATTGATGCTCTATCACTGATGTCCTGTAATGAGCCTTAAAAGAGGCTATAATGCCTGCATCCATAGGTTGGAAACGACTTGTATTTGGAGGCAAAAATAAAAGTTTTGTCACCCTCAACTGTGAAGCTACAGTTTGCAATTGATGACCAGAGAAATTATCAACAAGGAGAATTACCTTCTCTCTTCCTGCCAAAACCATCTTCCTTTCAAAATCCATAATAAATTGTTCAAAGATCGTTGTTGTCATCCATGCCTTCTTATTCGCGAACCACGTAATGCCCAAGTTTTCTGGATTTAAAATATGCCTTGAAGTAAATGCTCGTGGTTTCAAATACTGATTTATAACTAATGGAGTAAGACAAATGCTTCCATCCCCATTTGCAGTCAAAGCCACCATAATGCGCTCTTTTAGTTTCTTCTTCCCAAACACTCGTTTTGTAGCTAGAGTTTGATTAGGCTATAATCTGTAAAAAAGACCAGTCTCATCCATATTAAAAACATCTTTAATGTTGTATGTGGATACTATAGCTTTGATATGCTCCATCTGCTCCAAAACCGCTGGCGAAGTATCTGTTGAAGCATCTTCTCCATGACGAACATAACCTTTGATCTGAAATCTCCTCTTGAATTTCTCTACCCATCCATTCGAAAACTGAAGTTCCTTCTCACTTTCATCTCTCCGTAATAATGCATAGAATCTCTTTGCCGAAGCTATCACGAGATCATTCAATAATGCAACACCATTCTCTTGCATTCTCACAAACCAATTGAAAGTCACCATCTCTACTTCCGGACATTGTGCCTTCCTCATACGCTTGGAAGTACCCATATCACCCATACCAATAGAAGTCACCGATGTCTTCCGTTTCAACAATCTACCAATCGTGACTTGAGAAGCAATATTGTTGAACTTGATATTTGCCCACTCACATAATGCTTTGTTGGTAATTTTGTGACCCGAAGCCAATATGTCTTCACGATAAGAAATGATCTCCTGTTGCTCATGTAATGTAAATTCACGGCCCTTGCCCGTGGCAACTCTTGGCGGACGCCTAATGCTAGACACCTGTAAACTCATATTTGATTGAGCCCCCCCACTCCCTATCCCGAACCCCCTCCACTCCTACCCTAAACCCCCCTACTCCTTCTCCTGAACCCCCTCTCTCCCTCTCCCTCTCTAGACTCCCCTCCCTATCACTCTCCCTCTCTCGACTCCCCACCCTAAACCCTAAACCGACTCCCCTCCCTACAGTATCCCTCTCTCGACTCCTCTCCCAGAGTCTCCCGACTCCCTTCCCCGACACCCTAAACCGACCCCGACTCCCCGACTCCCTGCCGACCCCGACTCCCCCGACTCCCTGGATCCCGACTCGACTCCCTGACTCCCAGACTCCCTGACTCCTAACTCCCTGTCCCGATTCCAATCCCAACTCCCCAAATCCGACTCCCCACTACAACTCCAAATTCTCCCAAAAATCTCTAAACTCTCTCTCAAACCCCCTCCAATGTTCAAACATTCAATGACATTCAATCAAAGAGACCCTAAACACCGTATTCACTTCATTTTTCAATAAAATGCAACAAGTTAAGTACAAAAGTTATGGAATTATAGATAAAAGTGTGTAAATAAATATGGCCTCGATGTATTAGATGTATAATGTCGTTTTTCTCAAAAATAACACTTATCGAGGTGAAATTAACAAAGGAGGGAGTGGAGAATGTGTTAACACTTAACACATAACACTTAGTAGTGTTAATTTTTCGGAAGCGAGATTTTTCATAACATTTAACGAGGAATAACACTTATCGAGGTATCATTTAAAGAGGGTAGACTGTATATGGAGAGAGGAGATAATTATACTATTATTTTTCCAGTAATAGCCAATAGAATCACAATTCCAACCTAAGTAATTTCATATTTTTCCGAAAAAAACAGAATTAGTTATGAATTTTCAAACTGTGCAGCCATGTTTAGTGGGTGGCCAACAGTAGGTACCCCCATAATCAACGACCAAAAGTAAGGGCCTTGACTAGTAGCAAACCTCCATTTGGAGCTCAGTCGGTGGTAATGGGATGGAAGAGGGTTGGATATACCCCAATTTTTTAGGCGTTGCCTATGAGTTTTACGTTCTCTCTACCAAAAAGATAGAAGGGGTGGAACCCTAATATGCACATTCTTTATTTTTTATTTTACAGGGGACTTGAGTGTGTATGTACAGTAGAGAGATGACTATGGCATCATGTGGTTGATTGCGTCGCGCAGCTGCGCATACTCGTCATTCGTGTTGTAAACCTGATGCGAGATCCTGACGTACGTCGTGGTTTCTCCCCGGGATGATGGTGCTCCGGCGAAGAAGAGATGCACCTCCACACCATACTCATCCCGGATCCGCCTCCGCAGCGCCAACAGCTCCGCCTACAAACAACAAACAACAAACAACATCAGTCGATGCAGAGAGAGAGAGAGAGAGAGAGAGAGAGAGAGAGAGAGAGAGAGAGAGAGAGAGAGAGAGAGAGAGAGAGAGAGAGAGAGAGAGAGAGAGAGAGAGAGAGAGAGAGAGAGAGAGAGAGAGAGAGAGAGAGAGAGAGAGAGAGAGAGCTCCTGCAACAACTCCAACATCAATGCACAAGAGTGTGCTCCTGCAACATGAGTGCACATGAGATGGGGTGATTACCTGCGAGTGGACACTGAGAGCAGGCGGTAGGGCGACCATGGCCATGGCAGCGCACATCTCCGGGGGGGTGCCGAGGAACGTGCCCCACGCGGTGGCGAGCATCTTTGCCATAGCGACCACCTTGGAGTGATTCCCCCTGGCGTACTCGTCCACGCCGCCCGCGACGTCCTTGGCGAACCTGATGGCCTCCGGGACCGCCACCAGCGCGCTGTAGTCGCGCGTGCCGACCCAGGAGCACTCCGCCACAACCCCCTGGCCGTAGAGGTGCGACACGATCGGGTGGTGCAGGCGCGCCAGGTGCTTGGCCTTGCAGTGCACGAACGCGGCGGTGGTTGGCGCGAACATCCACTTGTGCAGGTTGCTCGTGTAATAGTCCGCGTCCAGGGCGGCCATGTCGAGGGGCAGGTTGCCGGCGCCGTGCGCGCCGTCGACGAAGATGGATTCGACGCCGTGGCGGCGGCAGAGGGCGACGAGCTCGCGGACGGGGAGGATCATGGTTGGCATGGAGACGATGTGGTCCAAGACCGCGAGGCGGATTGCGCTGGACGGGTGGTCCTCGTGGTGCTTTTGGAGCGCGGTTTCCAAGGTTTGGAGGACTTGGGAGGAGGAGGAGACCGGGAATGGGAGCGTGATTTCGATGACTCGCGCGCCTGCCCGGGCGCCATAGGCCTATGGTAGGAGAAGTGTGCAACGAGGAGAAAAGTTAGAAGGAAAAACAGAGAGAGACAGAGAAGGAGACAGGGATAAGAAGGACAAACAGAGAGAGAGACAGAGAAGGAGACAGAGAAGGAGAAGGAGAGAGTGAGAGACAGAGAAACAGACACACACAGCGAGAGAGAGAGAGAGAGAGAGACAGGGAATTGCGTACCTGGAATGCCTTCTTCACGGCGCCGTAGGTGAAATTGAGCGTCAAGACGCAATCGCCCTTGCGAAAGCGCCCCTCCGCGAACGACCACATAAGATCCAGCGCCACCATGGACGCCGCCGCAGTGACATTCTCCAGAAGAAACACCTCCGCAACCGGAGCGCGGATGAGGTCCGCAACCTCCTGCCGCGCGCGCAGCAGCGCGTCCTCCAGCGGCCCGAAGTAGCACTCGTCCGGCTGCCGCAGCCACCACCGCGACCACGCCTGCTGCGCCGCCAGCACCGAGCGCGGGCAGCTCCCGAAGCTGCCATTGTTCAATCGCGCCAACCCTGGCTTGTGATGAGAAAATTCTTCTGCGATCGTCGCCTTCCTCCTGTCGTCACCGAGCTCTAATTCCTCTTCATCTTCGGCGTCGTCATCGTTTTGTGGCGGAGCATGCGGCTCTCGCGGACGGCGAGCTCCGCGCGCGACGGGCAGCGCTGCGGCAAGCCGAAGCGCAGATAGGCCCGGGCCAGGCTCTGGTGGTAGCGCAGGCTCTCGGCGACGAAGCTCCCGCGCTCCATGTCGCGCTTCATGCGCCGCACCAGCTTCTCCTGCTGCAGCATCCGCGCCGTCGGCTGCCGCGCAAGCCGCACCGCCAGCATAACCTCGCGCACGAACGCTTCGCGCCGCCGCCCCGCCTCCTCCTCCTCGCTCTTCTTCGCCTCCTCCTCCCGCTCCTCCTCCTCCTGCTCCCGCCCCACCCGCTCCTTCCCCTTGCCGATCACCCTCTCCATCCTCCATCGCCTCAACCTCTCACAAAACTCCTCCTCCTCAATCTCCAACATCCTCACTCACTTCTCAACCTCTCTAAACAGTTTCTCCTCCCCAATTTGCGAAAGTGCAACATTCTCACTCACTGCAATCACACTAAATTCCGTTTCCGGGAAAAGGAGCAACAGAATCTGCGCGCGCGTCCGTCCAAACTTAACATCATCGAGTCCGTTTCTCTACAGAAACATCATCTCCGTCCCTCAACATCAAAAACTAAACGGATGATAGCGTATCTGGACCGACACAAAGAGAATATGCTCCCAAATTCCGCGCCGGATTCTCCAAAATGTGGATTGCGTAACTTCTGATCATCATCGCATCTGATTCTGTTTTTTGTGTATGTATGTTTGGGTTTTTCAGAGCGAGAGAGAGTTAGGGTTTGCTGAGCTATGGCGGAGAGTGGCGAGCTTGAGGCTCCGTTGGTGACGCGGCGTGCGAATTCCGAGGCGGATTTCATCTGGTTCAAAGTGGCTGCTGTTTCCGGTGTGTGTGTGTGTGTGTGGTTTCCGGAGATGGAATTAGGCGCTTGTGCCTCATTCTAGAGGTTTCGGAACCGGATCATGTCTTGAAGAGTAGTGGTTTTCTAGGGTTGCATTCTAGCGAGAGATTCAGAAACCGGATTACATGATGAAGAGTACCGTTCTTGCGACGGCTAGCCAAGGATTCTGAGAACTCGAACATGGGTTTCCATCTTTCTGTGCTGGTGGCGTGTTCTAGGGTTGCATTCTAGCTAAGGATTTAGGAACTGGCCGGTCAAGGATCCAGAGATTGTTGGTTCTGATGGATTGTTTTGCAGGTATGTTGGCCGTAGCGTTAGGCGCATACGGAACCCACATGTTCAAGCCGACCAATCCCACGAACAAAGACGTAAGTGCACCACAAAAACCCGCATCAGGCGATGCATACTACTTTGTTCTAAATCTGTCGCTTGGGGATACGTTGCTTGCAGGTGTGGCAGACAGCAAGCTTGTACCACTTGGTGCACACGGTGGCCCTTCTTGCGGCTCCTCTCACAAAGCGACCTCGTGTGGTATCGACCTCTCATCTCTCTCTTCTTCTTCTTCTTCTTCTTCTTCAAACTGTAGTGTGTGTAGAGAGCACCATGTCGCAACTGAATCTCATTTTTCAAAGAGAGTTTTAGTTGCAATCAATCTCCTTCACGTCTTGTGCAGTTTGGAGGTCTTCTGACGTTCGGGCTTGTGGCCTTCTCCGGATCGTGAGTTTCTCGAATGTTTTTTCTGTGTTTTTGTTGTGGTTTTTTTTGTTCTTCGGGATGTGTGAGATGTGGGAAGCAGAAGTTGTTGTGACTTGTGACTTGCTGCAGGTGCTATGTTGCAGCGTTGTATGAGAATCGCAGGCTGTCGCTGCCGGCGCCGTTCGGAGGGTTTGGGTTCATCGGCGCATGGGCATCGCTGCTCTTTTGATCACATCATGTGCATATATTATGTGGAAAACACATACCCTCTTTGAAGATGAGTGGAATTGAAGGAGTGGAAGTGTCATTGTGAATAGGGAGCAGCCTCTTTGTTGGTACACTATCATTATCTAATTATCTAATTGTGTAGTAAAAGAGACAACTATAGTAAAGATCTCATTTAGTGTAGTGGTATAAATAGTGTTAGTACAATATTTGTAAAATAAGTTGACAAGTAGTGTGAGCTGCTAGTGCCGTTAATAATACTTCCTAATCAACCACCTACCCTAGTACACTATTGTATAAAGTATCATGAATGATACCCCCAATCAACATCCTATTTCTTATCTTTTCATTTGCATCTTTTGAATGGCCATAACTTGTTGAGATTTTGTCAAAATCAGACAAATAAGGTATTTTTTTTGAGATCTAAATTTTTTTGTAGATGTTGAAACACCTCATACGCCCAATTCAGATAGTGTATGAGTGAGTTATGGTCTTTAGAAGATTGTTGATGAGATACTTTGACAGCTTTCGGCTTTTGGACCTTTCTGAGAAAAGAAATACGTCTTCAATTCATGGACTGAATGTGCACAAGTGGAAAAAAAAAATTTGCAATCTTTACTGGAATTTGCGAATAGTGTGGTAGTTGACATTTGGTATATTATTTTGTCACTATATTGATTGCCTAGTTCTCAATTAGTGTAGAGGTTTGTATTTAGTATCAACTACACTAAATGAGATCTTTAGTGTAGTTACGCAAATTCTCCTTCAGCCAGTTCCTTTTAATGAAGCATATGATATAAGGGTAATCTCATTATAAGAGGCCGCATGGGCCAAGAACAAATTTCTGCTCATTGTAAGAGCCATTGGTTTTTACAACCTCATTCATCGTCAACTTCCCTTCCCTTGGCCTTGCTTTCCGTGCACTTCTATGTTGTCATCACTCCCACCAAATTGAAAAAGCCATCACCATTCAACCAATACTCCCACATTACAATCTTCATCCACCCCTTCCATTATAAAGGCTGCCCATTACAGCAGACTCTATATATACAGGAGAGAGAACCAACAAGGTTGTTGTAAAGGGAGTTGATTGTATATGTTGGTTCTTATAGATGGCTTAATGTTTTGGCCAACATTTCTTTATGTCAAATTCCTAGCCATACATTCCTAGAAGGAAGCTTCAATCGCAAGTGCCACTTCCAACAGGTCAAATCCTAAATGATAATTCTAAGTCTTGAAAGATAAAAATACCATCATTTAGATGAGTATGATAATTGCTGACTTAAAGAATGTGACATTTTTGTGGTGATTGGCTTTTAGTGCTTAGAGAAGGCAAGTTGGACGATGTTGAGAAAAGTAATGTTTGTTGTCCATCCAATAAAATTTTGCCTGAAGAGGGCGTGGTTGACGCGATTTACCGTGAAATTGCGGAAAAAAACTTTTTTAGTAATTGCACTATTTTTGCACTGCACAACGAAGACGTAGCAAAAATCAAAGTTGTTGTGTTTGACATGGAGCATGGAGCCAATCATAATTCTCTTAATCACTAACAAGGTGAACAATGAAGATGGCGCCAATGTGATCTCATCTAAGTTTTTGAATATGGTAAAAGTTAGCAGGTGGCCACCTTACAAGTTTACCTTCAAAGTTGGTACACTGGTGCTGCCACTACGTAATTTAGATTCATCAAATAAACCATGCAATGGCACTAGACTTGTGGTCCGCCATTGGCGATTGAGGTGGAAAGTCCTTACATGTGGTTGTATAGGAAACGTTGCTCTTATACTATAGAATTCTTTGGATATTGAAAGCACCACCACTTCCTTTTTCAAAAACGCTGCAAGCAGATTCTCATCCTCGTTGCGTAAGCCATGACTATCAACAAGTCACAAGCTCGCCAAACGCTTTCCAAAGTTGGTATTCATTTGCTCAAAGACATTTTTTTTGCAAGGACAAGTGTATGTTGTATTTTCACATCCCAAAAGCATTTTAGTACCAACATTTCTTTTTTCAATTTGATTCATTAATGACTCTCCAATTTTTATATAAGTTTTACGTCACTAGAGACTACCCTTGCCCTTACTCCCTACACTAATAAATATTTAAACATGTCAAACTAAAAAATCAAACTCCGGATAATAGATATCCTCAAATGACTTAAAATCCATTGAAAGATATCAAATAAAAGAATGATTTCCGTTTTTGTTTTCTTCCCTTCCAAATCTTCTGTTTCTCCTTTTCTTTCTCGAATGAATTTTTGACCACACGAAAAATACCAGTTCCCTCATTGCAATTGAATCTGAGTTTAATTTTGTGTCAAAAATAAATAAATAAATCACTCATCAGACTGGTAGTTTAGGGTACATTCCCGGCGCAGATACCCGGAACGATAAACACAGGTGCCCTCAGACACCGGGTACCAATCCTCACCGGACACCAACCCATAGAGGGTATCAATCATAGGATCCGGATACCAGAAACCCGAAATCACTGAAGGCTCATCCACATGAACAAGCTTCGCTGCTGCGCGAGCACCGCCATCGCTGCGAATCGCGAGAGCTCCACTCCATCGCCGCTCACTCACCTCGTCACTCACCTCGAATCAGGTACAAGCCTCGAATCCAGATAGAGCTTCCACTCCGCTTCTACTGAAGTTTTTCGACTCTACTTCTGCTTCAAAATTCGCCACTGCAGAGAAAAGCGAGAGAGATTGGGATTTGCTGCTGCCGCCGCGTGAGCAGAGTGAATTCCATTACGATTCGCCAGGATTAAGGGGTTCAGTTTAGGTTTAGGAGCTACGGTTCACCGTCAAATGTAGATGCTTGAGGCGGCGTTCACAAAGCGTCACGCCATGGCATTGCTCGTGAGGGCGGCGTTGCCGTGGAGTTGGAGGGAGTATCACGGGCAGCAGGGAGTGACGGGGTTGCGAGCAGCAGCTCCGTGTGCGACGAGCAGTTCCACCTGGCTGCGCGCGAGCAGCCAGAATCTCGCCTCGTGCAGGGTGATTGTGGCGTTGGAGGAGGTGCGGGGGCTTAGGGTTTCGGATCTGCGGAGGAGGAGGAGACGACGTGTTGTTGTTGGTGTGGCCAGAAGCTCCATGAACCTGGGCCCCGGCGGTGGCCCCGGCGGAGAGGAGAACGGGATCGGGCGCGTGGTGGTGAACCTGGCGATTGCGGGCGGATTGACCTACTTGACCATCACGGGGAAGCTCGGCTGGTTGTTCGACGCCTTCGTCTCGCTCTGGGTGAGTCAGTGGAGCAGACATTTCTTCTTTCCACTTCCATGTTAGCAAAATTCATCAGGTTCATGTTAGGTTTTGGCGCAGAAAGGTTTGGATGCTTTGAAGAATGCGGAAATTCCTCAAACTTTGGTGTCGAATTCAGGGTTTCTGCATGAGTTGTAGAAATGGCGCGCGAGGTTTCGGATGCTTTGAGGAATGTGGTGTTTCGGTTTGTGTATCTTTGGTGGTAGGTTAGGGTTTCTGCAGATATGGACGCACGAGGTTTTGGATGCTTTGAAGGATGTGGTGAATTAGGTCGTGTATCCTGCACGAGATGGCGTGAAAAATGCTTAGTGTTTCAGTTGTGTATTTGTTTTTGAGAGTGTCGTCGTTTTTTTTTGCTGTGATAGACTCACCATGGTTTATTGTGTGCGGTGTTGCAGCTTTTCGTTGTATTGGTACCAATTGTGGGCTTCATAGCCTTCTTGTGGTTTGCCGATCGGGAAATTATCAGCAGCACTGTGAGTATCCTAAACCGCAAGTCATGGCATCATCTGTTCTGAATTTACGCATTTTGATGGAGCAACTTGCTTATGTTCATACTTCTCTCAATGTGTCATGTTCATCAGTTGTAAACGTTACTGACAAGCATCTACTCGTTTCACACGCAGTGTCCAAATTGTGGCAATCCCTTCCAAGTTTTGGAGTAAGCTTGTACTCAACTTGAATTTTTCACACTACATTTCCAGTCACGTTTCCCACATCAAGTTTGTCTTGGACACATTTTAAGCAACACGAGAAAGAGCTGGGAATCTGATAAGGTGTTGCTATCTCTTTCTTTATGATGTGGTGTCAGGTTTACGATGAAGGAGGAAGAAGAGCAGTTCTGCCCTTATTGCAGCCAACCTTTCAAATGTACCCTATTATTTAACCCCTTTCCTTTTCAGGCTTTCTTGCCATTTATTTCGGATTTGACACATAAACCCTTTGCTCTGTGGCAGTGGATGGCAAACAGTTTGTTCGAGATGGGCCTCGGTTCTCTAAGAAGCAATCAAAGGGGTTCCGGCCGCCTTTTGGAGGTCCCTTTGGAGGCTCTGGTCAGCGGCAAACATCTGGCCCTACTTCTCCCTCAGGTAAATTTTCCCATATCTTTCATAAAAACTTAGGGTTCCTAATGCTTTTGAAGTTGCATTCAATGTTGTAGGGAAACTTATGGGAGGGTACTGTACATTCTTTCTTCATTGTCAAAGACCATTAAGCTCTTCAACTATTTAGAGTGGGGAAAGAGTGTTTTAATAAATAAGAAGAAGAGGGTAATCTTATTGAAACTTTGGGTGACTTTACACATTGATCTCTTGTGTTCTAACATCTCTTCTAACTTTGAATTGCAGATCCGCCTGGTGTCATTGTGGATGTGGAAGCTGAAGTGATGGACCAAGATTGATATGATTTGCTCAAGTGAATCAATCAATTTTTGTTGCCAGCTAGAAAAAGGATGCCTTTTTGTATATTACCTAGCTTTTTGGATTGCAGATATCAATGAGAAAGATATGAACTACTACTTCATACTTTGCATCTGTTAAAACCCTTCATCTTTGGGTTGTCACTTCTGCAAGTCATCAGAATGAAACCTCTTAGTGCTCATTAATGATCATATTCACTTTTGTATGTGTTTGAACATTAGAGATATCTGCAAAGTAGCTGAGAATTGGGGTGAGTTTAAACTAGGTATTAGTGATGTTTAATCCTTTGACGCCTAAGTGGACGAGCATATTAGATTTCGTAGAGCGTCATCACGTTAGGTACGTTCTCTTGTGACTCCATCTCACTAAAATCGCTAGTTTGCCAATGCTTGCATCAATTGGAGATTAGGGAGATGCATTGGAAAGTTGTCATGGAGACCGACGTACGTTTTGAAGACCACAACGACAACAACCAATCATGGGAAAAGTTACAACACTTAGAGCGGCAAAATTGACCCTTCAACAGGCTCGTAGGCCTTAAAGAGTTAACATGTTTCATTTGGATTCTCCCAAGCCGTGGCCTAATCCCTTTAAAGACGAGGCTTAGAGCGACCATAGGCAGAATCTATGAGAATTGTAGATGATGTTTGTCATCAAGGCAACAGCTACATTCCACCCGTGGTCACTCCAGGCCTCATCCTTAAAGGGTTACATGGTCTCTAGTTGTATGAAAAACTTGGATTAATTTTAATAAAACATGATGAGTTAATCAAGTTTGTGAGAAAACATGGGAATATGTAAAACAATCATAACTACTTATCTCTTGCTACTCCTCACTACAGGATGTTGTTGAATACTATTAGAATAATGCATGTCAACCAATTTATAGTAGCTTCGATTGGAATACAATAGTGTTTGAAGCAAGTAAAATAGTTCTTATACAACTTCATTTTATAAGGACAACTCACTAAATTTTCTTGACAAAATGAAATTTTTATGCTATGCAGAGTTGCCACTCACAGTTACAATCTATATGATATAAGGTACTTGTCCACCATCAATATGAGGCGAATTAAATTCGAAAGAATCTTGCAATAAGAAGAGGTAATTGAGTAATAAGATCCTGAACAAATCAACATTTAATTTCTTTTGTGATCTCCATTTCATATGGGATCTTAATTCAAGCAGTGAACATGAAGATTTCTTTTCTTCAAATAGTAAAAAGGGAAAGAAAAAAAAAAGGGAATCCCATAGCATATCCAAAGAAATTGGGCAAAGGACTGGTAAATTCAATTCCACATTAAAAAATTACCTCAGAGAGCATGGGTGATGACCAGAATATAAAACTGACATCATAGGAACCTACTTAAAAGGTGACAATAGTAAATTGTCTAATACGGGTTAAATTCAACGACGTTTCATTTAGGAACCTATTAAAATTGGACAGATCTGGACTAATTCCCAAGTTAGAGATCAGGAACTATATATAAAAAACTAACTGATGCACTTACCAGCGAAGTAATGGCAATTTCAGTCGCCAATTCCTGGAGACGGGTTTCCAGGGTCAGGATTCGCTTCAGGAGGGTTGTAGTCCAGTTCAGTGACCTCTTGCGATTGAAAGGGAGCCCACCGATTGAACTCAACCCTTCTCTCCGTTGCAGAAGTTGGCACCTGCCAGTTACAAAACCATAATTCAGATGTGAAGGTAATGTGGGAGGTCTCTCCCCGTCAAGACAAGACTAAAGACACACCAAGGAGTGCCTCGCACAAGAGAATTTTATTTAGAATAGTTTTATGAGAAGGAGGGGAGGCTCGGCGGTCGGTTTAAGGAAACGTACGTTCGGAGTTTTGAGAGTTTAGCTTACCGCGTCATCAACGTCGTTTCTGAGCACCTCTGGAGGACCACTAGTGGAGGACAGCATGACTCTAGTGCCTGCATAAGCTCAAGCGGATGCACTGGTATTAGAAAAATTGCAAATCAACGCAAATTTATCTGGGATGCGAGTATTTCAATCCGGAGCGAACAGATTTCGTGTTATAAACGAGTGCTTGACACAAGTATGATGGCACAAAATGGAACAGCTAAACGCGCGATTTCTTCCGAATTCGGTAAACTCCGCTTCCAAATTCTTAAAAGACGGTAGGAGAACGAGCCCACCTGTTCGAGCAGCGTTGCAACATGGCGTGACAAGCAAAACCGCCAGCGAGATACACAGGAGCATTTGCTGCGCCCTTGCCGCCATCGTGGTTGCGAAACGATTTCAGAGCTAACAAGACCAGTTTCTGTTTATAATTCTCTAGAAGACACCCTTCGTGATCTCCTGGATATGGTGCCAAGCTTCTCTGCAGTTTACGAAGTCAAACAACGTCACTGGCAAGTTGCAACTGATCATCTGAAGCAGCAGCTACATTTATAAGCCCCCACAAGACGCCAGTTAGAAGATACAACGAGGTAGGCTAGAAATGTGCAGGGTGGTAGATTACAGAAGTCAAGATAGCTTCTAAAAGAGAAAAGGATTGCGCGGGGAAACTGGATACAATGAAAGCTGGCGCTGGCCACTCTTCATCAAGAGCGGCGTTGCGAGAGTTTGACAGAATAATAATGATTCTAGGTGGAAATCTATGACAGCATTAGGTGGCGACTTAATGGTTCTTGGTGGTACTTTAAATGAGGGCTCGGTCAACTTGCTTACGTTTGCAGCGCCGCTGACAAGGAGCCACTAGCTGATGAGTAGGTTCTCTCAACTCCTGATCGAAGGCTGCCCCATTGAAGACCTTGATTGTACTAAACTGCACAAACCAGATTGAGCCGATGAAGTCACAAAGAGTCTTTCCAATAACCCAATCAGGAAAACATATGAAGAAATCTTATGCTCTGTTGCATCAATAGAACGTTATTTGGAAATTTGCCATCAATACTCGGGAGTTCAATCCCAGGATAAAAGATCTACTGTGAACAAGGATACATGATGAGCTCGGTAGTACAGGGAAAACGACGATTCTTATTGGTCCATTGGACTCCGGCCCCTACCAACTGAATTTGTACTGTCTTGTAGTACTTCAGTTAGTCCGACAGTGGACATACCAACACAGCTACATTTGAAATGAACTAGAGGCATCTGATTAGAATCCACGAGGAATATCTGGAAGCCATCAGAGGTAGATATGCGGCAAAAGAGGGGCAGGTGGTGGAGAGGCTAATGGGGTAGTGCAATGTACCTACATCGATGGGTTGACGTTGAGTGCTGAGAAGCCCCGCAGCAATAGCAGTCGGATTATTAGCGGTCAACGCCCAGGTCCTCAACTTGCAATCTCATACAAAATTCTCCCCAGGAGAGTTCAGCAGACGTGGTCATCTGCACCAAATGACTACTCTTACACTGCACACAACCAAAAAAACGTAAAAGTCTAGAAATACAGGACCCAGTTAGTTGGCTGTAAGTTCAAAATCAAAATCGAGATCGAGATTGTGCATCCAGGTACAGTTCCTTCCACGTGCCTGCCAAAGAACAGAGTGTAAACTTGACTATAACGATAATAGAAAGCAAGGTTGACCACATTCTGACCCAGAAAAGTCCTGAGAACAGACAAATCCTGCTAATTCAGGTGAAGCTCAATTAGCAACAAAAATGAAGGCATATGTACATACAAATAAACAAGAGGTCCATCCCAGAGAAAAGACTGAAGGATTTACTTGAAGAGTAAAACAAGAACCCACTGTTCCCAAGCATGTGCATCATCAAAAATAGCTCAATGATAATAGAGATCAACAAAGAACTCACAATTCTCTATCCAACAAGTCTCTCACTGTTTATTGACTCCCATCCGAAACCAAATGTCTTGAGCAAACAGCAGTCCTAAATCCAGATCAGACCTAAAACGCGTTTCTATTGCTGCATCTTACCCCAGCAATCTATGAGTACAAAATTAACTGCACACCATGTACACTATTGCTTACCAACTTCTTATGAATATACATCGAGGTTGTTCAAACTTTCTTACACCTTCCGAACTATACTCTAGTGGTCCTCCTTTCCTCTCCTTCGCTCGGCATCCGCCAACAGCTTGTCAAGATCTCCTGAGTAGTCTTGAACACCGAATGCGTACTGTTGCAGGACAGCAAATGCCACCATCTCCACGCAAACAAAAAGATTCTGATATGCTTGTTCTATTTGGATAACTTCGAGCCAATGATGCTCTGACCGGAGTATGCCTGCTGTTGCTAACAATTGCAACACCACTCCCTGGAGGAAAATAAAACCAAATATCAACACAAGCCTCATCCAGAATCTAATAGCACGCGACATCACGATTCTGACTAAATCAACTGCACATGAGTCTAGAGTAAACAATCTTTGGAAAGCTGGTCGATGTATGACTTTACCTGCCAGAAAGAGAAGAAAACAACGCCTTTGATGCACAGAATCTTGGCAAGTGGTTTGTGGGGAGCCAGCTCGGCATGAAACAGGTGGTAAAATAAAACAAGCGAGTACATCGCCAGAGATACTGAAATATTGAGGAAGATACTAACGATCCAAGTAATAGGCCCCACATACCAACCCATCCACTCTAAGAACATCACAATGATAGACAACACTGGCCGCAGAATGACGAACTGCCACGTCCAATCTTGAAGCCGTTTCAGTGACTTCACGTCACATTTTTCTTCTTTTGGCTGCAACAGGACATGACAAAGCTGAAAACTTCAAAAGACTGCAGCACTTGGCCTCCAACAAAATGTAGCTACTAATCTCTGTTCCTTCTGATAATTTTTTTACTTAAGTTAGCTCAGCACGTTGATTTAAAACAGTAGCGAACACCCGGCATAAGAGAATACAATACTGACAAAGGGGTAGCAAGATAGCTTGTACTATTTAGAAAATTTCCGTAGCAACTGGGTCAGGGCATACTCAACTCCGATGATGCTAAACTAGGAGGCAGCATTGGATGACTTTCGTTATATACCACTATCTTCTTCAAAAATTTGACTGACTTCAACTGCAACAGGTATGACAAGCGAATTTGCTACATGAGAACAACAAACCTACACAAAATGAGTTTCAACCAGAAAAAACAGTATAACAAGGGAAATGCGTACCACAAACAGTGTCATCGGGAAACTGTGGTGAATGATGCGGCCCTTGATCTCGTCCGGAACCACTTTCTGGTGTGTAGATATACCTACGTAATCATACAGCAGGCCCAGAAATGACGCAATTACCTGGACAAACAAAAAACAACAGAACAAAACCCTGTAAGTGTATTGCCATTACAGTCACCATAATACTTCTATACTTTTATCATACATTCCTATTGCACCTATATCGCATACTTCCAAACTTATCAAAATCACGACCTAGATTCTAGAATAACTTCCAAAAACGAATAACAAACACTGAAACAAAACAAAAAATATTGCAGTGAAGTACGACCCTGAAATGATTTAAAATGGAAAAAAAATAGATTCAAGAATGCACGGAAAACAGGGCAACTGATACATGTTCCAGATCAGTTACAATTTCATAGACTTCTAAACAAGATTTTAGCTTCAAATTCTGAGGAATTCAAAGACATTATTACATGCCAAAATGCACAGAAAACTGTACATTCCAGATCAGTCACAATTTCTTAATCTTGTAAAATATTTCTAGCTTCACAACTAAGAAATTGCAAGAAACTGCAAGAACTTTAAGCTTCAAGAATGAAAGGAGAACTAGCAAAGTAATGCATATTCCAGACCAGTCACAATTTCTTAATCTTGTGGAATATTTTTAGCTTCACACTATAAGGAAATGCAAGAAATTGCAAGGACTTTAAGCTTCAAGAATTAGCAAGGTAATGAACAGTTTCTGGACAGGCATCCGATTTCTAGAAGTGAATGATCGGTCGAGATATCACACAGAGAAAGGGAGATAAGGAATGAACCACGAACAAGGGCTTCGTAGCACTCTTTGATGGACTCGAGGAACGTGAAGAGGAGCTCGCCGCCTTTCATCTCCCCGAGGCCGAAGAAGGAGGTGATGGCGTAGATAGGCGCCATGCAGATGATGATGATGATCTTCTTCTGCTGCGCCGGGTTGCGCCAGTAGAACAGGTGCTGCCCGACCAGCTGCGAGGTGAAGTGCATGGCCGCCATCGTGCACATCCCGCCTCCCAGCAGCGTCAGCGTCCGCACGTCTACGGAGCTGAAATCCATGGCTGCCAAACCTTGACACAACACAAGCGAACAAACAAGCAAGAGATCCCTCCAAAAACAAACCCTGATCGGCAGAAATGCAAGAATTTCTAAGGAAGACGAGATGTTTGTTCGCCAATGATATCGGGGTGATACTCGGGTGATACTTTGGTTCTATTCGGGTGATATTCGGGTGATATCGTTGTGGCACTGCCGTGATGTTTGGGTGATACTGAGGCGGTTATAAACTATAAGAGAGACGATATGTTTGTACGCCAATGATATCGGGGTGATACTCAGGTGGCACTGTTGTGATGTTTGATATCCTTGTGCACTGTTGTGATACTGAGGCGGTTGTGGACATGAGACGCTGAACCCGTTGCCGTGGATGGGTAAATTTGATTTTATACTAATTTTAAAATCTGCAAATCTATTCTATTATGAAAATTTAATAACTAAATGAAATATTGCAAATTGAAGCATTTACATCTCTCATGCAACATTAAATATTAAAAACTAAATGTATAACCTAATTAAAAAAAAGAATTGCCTTGAGGTGTTTAATTTGCCTACATACATTCTTCTCCAATAATCAATTGTTAAAAAAAATTAATTCCTTTTAACACAATAGACAAAGTTTATAGTTGATTTTTTCAATAAATCTAATTACCTCAATTCCACAAATAATGGATATGGATAGATTTGTAAGATTGAATAGAAGACTTTTTTTTATAGAATCAAAAGAAATTATTATTTCTTTGTTTTCTAAGTCTTCAAATATCCATCGATACATATTTTGAACATGTGTCTAAAGTCATTTCATTCTAATCGCGTATTAGAGTTATTTGTAAGTCATCCAAAAGATAAACCCTTCTTTTTATTCAAAAATATACTACTATTTTTTCATTGCAAAGAGTTTCTTTACATTTGTAACAGAATTTGCATAAGTAAACTAACCATCTTGACATCTTTTCAACCGGTTTAACCCTTAAACGACGGAGCCTATGACCGTGGCATCAATCTAAATTTTCAATCAATTGTATGCTCTAGTTTCTCATCAAATATAAGTGGAATTTTCTTTAATTTTTTTTCAGAGATGAGATCATATGTCTCAATTATGTTACAAAAATCACATATTTTTTTGTGGAAATTTGAGTTTATTGTGATTTTTCGAAGAGAAAGTGAAGAAAATTCATATCAAATACAAATTATGCTAAAAAAATCTGAAATTTTCACCAAAGGTGGAAATTATAGTGCCAAAACTTGTGGTGTAAATGAAAGTTCCGTGTTCGGCTAAAATTAGAACCACGGTAATAGGTTCAAGTTTAAATTACAATAACTTTCTCAATTTTGCATATTTTTTGAATTTTCGAAATGGTATGGAAACTAGTCATCATTAGCTTCATTTCATTAGTTGGACTCAAATTCAAAAAACATCATTTTGATGGCTTGAATTCAGATCTAGAGCTAAAGCTAGAAGTTTCTCAATTTCACTGTATAGAGATCCATGTCACAAGCATTTTCTTTCTTAGATAAAACATGATTACCTCAATGAGGCCACTTTCATCATCATCTAATGCTTGAACATACAAGGAACTCTCATTAAAAAAAAATTGGACAAAAAACAATTGTTTACGATGATTATCATCCAACAATGTCATCTAAAAAGCCAATTTCTGGCTGCTTCGGCATTTAAGGGTTAAGAAGATCTTAGGCAATGGCAAGTGTTGAAGAGCACAAGATGGAATATTCATTTGCTCCACTTGGTGAAGAAGTCTACAAGGTATGGCAAGCAAAATTTCACCTTCTTACATGTTATTTCGCTTCAACAATAGAAATGAGCAATCTTAAACCTCAAACATCATTTACAAATCATATATATAGCCACATATTCTACTGTGTAAATACAAGATATATATCAAAATTTAGTAAGACTTACACCTTTGGATTGAAGATTCTTCAACTAACATCTTTCATTTGGCAGTCATTTCAATATTTGAACCTTATCATGTTCAAATGCGACATTAAAAACTGTGACCATTTCAATATTTGAACCTTATCATGTTCAAATGCAACATTAAAAACTGTGACCACTAAGGCACCTTCTAACGTTTGAGGGTTAAAGCCTACAAGCGTACAAGGCCTAGGAGAATCTACAAGTATACTAGAACATGTAAAACATAATCTACACTTAGATTACATTTCATTGTGACCCCACTTCACGGAAATCAATGAAATTTGCTAACTCCAGCCCACATTCTCAATGCATTCAACGGAAGCGCATACATCCACGCCAGTTATCTCAGCTCACAGAACAAGCTGCTATGAACTAGCGGATCTGCTATTTCCAGTTTACTTTAAAAATGACCATCTATGGGTTAAGGGTTGATAACCACTTTAACCATATTAAATATTGAAACTTCCCTTTCAAGGAAGTAAAAAATAGTGAAGACTAGCTATGGGAGAACTTCATGTTACATTGAATTACTACAAGAATTTTACTACTGCTCCATCAAATGATTGATGCTTGTTTTGGCTTTTCTTCAAAGGAAACATAGAACTAGTTTTCTTCGCCTTTGAACCTCAAAATCCACTTCACCAAATTGAAGCTGATCACCACATTCAATGCAAAATCAGCTTCTGGACATCATAGCCGCTACTAAACGGAAATAGCAAAGGATCAGTACCTGAATTCTGAAAAACTCTCCCCATCCCTGACGCTCTTCAAAATGGGCCAGCTTGCGCCATATCCACATCTACAGATTCTCTTAGAAACAAACAAACGAAAAAAAAGAAAAAAAACTATTGAAGATTAGAGATCAACATCATATTTTCTTTTTTTAAGCCGAAATACAAAATCAGAAGCACAGAAAAGAGAAAACATAATTGAAGGCAAAGGTGGCGTTCAACTCTCACGAAAGATCATCAAGACACGAACAAATTCAATCGATTTAACAAAAGAGCTATTCGTAAAGTCACCCGAAGTTTCAATAAGATAATCACCTCAAAAATAGTGAGAAAAGGAGAGAAAGGCAGTTGAAACTCTTTTCTTCACTCTCGAAGACGACTAGAACTACTCACTTGAGTTTAGAGATCGCCAAGCTCTTTCAGTGATCTAAGATTGAGGAACGAGTGGCACAAGAGTGAGGGGGAAATCGTACTGAAACTTTGGGTGACTTTACAAACAAGTGCTAGAAAGGATACAACGACTCGTAATCAACAGACAAGCGCGGCCGCGGCGGAGGTACGAGAACTTCCTTGAAATCCCAGACGTTCTGCGGCGGCGGAAGCAGCTCCATCTTGCGCAGCACACGTCTGGTCTCCTCATGCTCCGTGTTCTTGCTGCAATAAAGCAGACAATCGCCGCGAAACTCCAGATACACATCTCCATTGGGTTCTTCTCTTCGCCTCGGAATGATGAACCTGTGGAGTAGCCCCTTCTCAATCTCTCCCATCTCGGAGAGCTCCAAGCTCACCCTCTTCGCCGCTCGCATCCGCTCCTGGAGGAAGGCCTTCACTTCCTCGGAGAGCTTTATCGAAGCTTGCTCCCAGGTACCGCTTCCTCGGAGAGCTTCATTGATGGGGACGCGGTACCTGGCAGCAAGCTCCGCACCGAATTCCTTGTAGACTCTCGCAGATCTGAACCGCTTCAGCTTCATGGTGAGCGTGCGCACGCAGGAGCTCCGGAGCGCGAGTCTCAGGTAGCTTGTGAGCTGGTAGAAGTTGTCCACGAACGAGTAGTATGTGCAGCAGCCCCGCATCACCCAGTTGTAGTAGCTGATGATCTCGTTGTGGGAGCATCTGGCGAGGTATGTCACCGGGTGAGGCTTGGTGCCGCCCACAGACACCATCCCGAGGGTCGCCAGCTCCATGATGATCCTGTCCATCGGCGCTTCTAATCTCACCTTGGAGTTCTTCACAGAGATCTTGGTCCCTAAGAAGAAAGCATGGTTGCTTGCGAAGCGTACGAGGGTGAAATCCTCCGGAGAGCCGAGTTTCAGGGAGTTTTTGAGGAAGGCCTCGAGGTCCTGCTTGACGTCGAGGACTTGCTGTTTTCTAGCGCGGAACGAGAGCAGGAGCTCGTCGCCATGGCGCACATAGAACAAGGTTTGAGGTTTGAGGTGTAACCGCTCAAGTTGCGCCTTGCGAGCGCGAAGAATGTGTGAGCGCTCAAGCTTCCCCTCGCGCTCCAGACGCGCGATCCTGTGCGCGAGGTTTAGAGTTCGCGGATCCATGGCCGGCCTGGTGTCGAAGTTGCGCTTCCGACTGCGAA
Organism: Bryoerythrophyllum caledonicum; assembly: GCA_963971425.1. Lineage (NCBI taxonomy): Eukaryota > Viridiplantae > Streptophyta > Bryopsida > Pottiales > Pottiaceae > Bryoerythrophyllum > Bryoerythrophyllum caledonicum. The sequence goes on from OZ020514.1 coordinate 11,319,136, forward strand.
TCCATGTGTCGAGAGCGTGGAGATAGATGTTGGAGAGTAAGGTTGAGAGCGTGGAGGAGCCGTGCAGTTTTTTGCCGTCCCAGGCGTTCTTCACGGTCCAGATATGGCGCTTCCTGCTCCCGTGGCCGGCTTTGAGCGCCTTCCGTACGAGGCGGAGGAAGCGCTTGTCGCCGATCTTGTGCGACAGGAGGCTCGCGAGCACATGGTGATCGAGGTCGTGGCTTGTGTCGAGGAGCGCCACAAGCGCGTGCGTGTGGTGTCGAAGCTCGCAGCGCACGGATTTGAGAGCTGTGTGGCGAGAGCGAGCGGGGCGGAAGCCGTGAGAGGAGTCAAGGAGCACCGGCTCGTAGATGTTCTGGAGCACCATCCGCATCGCCTCAAGCAGAACCTTGTCGCGGAACGGCGGCGGCTCGTGGCTCGCGCCATTGCCAGGTTCGAACTGGAACTTCTCGTCGGCGAGGTCATTCACAATCCCTCGCACCAGCTTCCGTCTCTCGTAAAAATCCTTCGCGTCTCCGACCACGCTCTTGTGCGCGAACCGGATCGTCTCTTCCTCCAGTAGCAGCTTGTACAGGCTATGGTTCACGAGCCCCTGGTCCCGCTTGTTGTCGTCAAAAATCCGCCTCAACTCTTCTACGCAGAAATCGGAGCTCGTCTGAGAAGAATAAAAACTAAACTTCACAAACCGCTCCCTCTTTGCCACAACTTCGCCGACGACTCGCCGATGAGAAGCGAAACTCCATTCCCTCGACAACCTCCTCACCTGCAGAACGCCGCCGCTCAAAAAAACCTCGACACGCCATTCATCCTAAACCCTGAGCCTCAAACAAACCTCGTCAAATCCTATCACTGTCATTCCACAACAAAGAAGCATACAAGAAATTTCCAGGAGCTAGAGAGCTTACCACGCAGTGCATTGTCTCCTCCGAAAAATTCCTCGCACCGCAAAACCACCGCACCGCAAAAACACGAAACCCTACCGCTTTCGGTCTGCGCGTCTTCGTCGTCGTTTTCGCAGCAGTGCAGCCGCGAACTACCGCGGCGCGGCGGACGTGTGACGGGTATCAGCAGGAGCTGAGGTGGAGAGCAGGTGATGTCAACACTTGTGTCGAGCAGGCGAAAGCAAAGTCCTCCCAGGCTTCTTGCAGCACAGACGGACGCACACGTTTCTGCATGCAAACCTCACCGATAGAGAAGGTGCGCCAGCTTTCCCTGCAAATAGAATTGTCTCCACGCACAAATTTTATTTTCCAACTCTCTCTCTCTCTCTCCGTGACGTAGCTTCTCTAGTCTCCAGGTTTCTGTCGTCGGTTGCCTTCAGCTTCTCTCTTCCGTTAGCTTCATGGCTCCGGTCGCCATTTGACGCAGCTTGGCTCGATTTCTGGATTGAGTGAGCGAGTACTTCGAGCTCGGAATCAAGTTCGGAGGCGGTGAGTTTTCTTTCCTAGTCAATTATTTCTTTTCCCGCGAGCGCGGTGTTTCGAGGCGGTGTCTAAGATTCGTCTTGCGCGAGCGCGGTGTTGAGGCGGTTAGAGTCGGTACGCGTGTGAATCAATGTCGCGTTCTTAAGGAATGAACTGAATGCAGTTTGAAGGTGAGAGGTGGACGTTGCAAGTGGAGGTATGTGTTTAGGAATTTTATGAGCCGGAGTATTGCGGTTTGTTCTCGCTCTCCTGTTTCATATCTTTCGCAAGTGTAGTGTTGAGGCGGTGACAAGAATCAATGTCGCGTGCTTCACTTATTTTTGTTTGTTAGGTATGAATTCGATGCGCTGCGGTTGTTTAGCAAGTTCAGGTTCAAGTATTGATGATTCGCTGAGGTTTGTTTAGATGATTTTGAAGGTGAGGTGAACGTTGGAACAGGTAGCGGTGTATGGACTGGTACGTGTCTAGGATTTGTCCGCGGGAGTTGAACATTTTTTTTTTTGCAGTCTTGTTTTTCTATTCCTTTTCTTGAACAAGTGCGGCGTTTCGGAGCCGGTCAGAGGCGGTCATAGGAATCAGTGTCGCGTACTGAAATTTCCTTGGACACAATCTGTATGGTATGAACTTGTTCAGCAAGTTTAGGTTCATGTTTTTTGAGGAAAATAACGTTCATGGTTCCTTGACGAAGAGGTTTAATATGTGATGAGGCGGACGTTCGTTGCATGTAGTTCAGGATTCGGAAGGGTTGACGTTCTGTTGTAATCAATTGTAGGCTAGGTTTTTTGGTGCGCGAGTTTGGATTGTATTATCGTACAGAGCGAGCGAGCGAGGGATTCTGGTACGTTCGCTGAGGAATGGCGACGCAGGAGCATTCCGACGGAGTAGTGAGCCACGACGGGCAGCCGGTGAAGGGAATGAACGGAGGGAGCTCCAACGATCAAGCGTCGTCGAAGCGGTCCAAGTGCGGAACGGGCGCGGCGCAACCGAAGGACGGGTCAACCGAGCGGAACAAGGCGCTGGAGAATCTGGACGAATGCATGAAGGGGTTGATGATCACGCAGATGCGGGAGTCGTCGATGCAGGTGGAGGAGGGGCTCATGACGCTCCTACGGCGGCGCCTCGCGGCGGTGGCGAGCCCCAAGGGCGGCAGGTTCGTGTTGGTCCGGGGCAACGTGGATCACTACGCGAGCCGCGAGGGCGTGGATATGGGGTGGGGATGCGGGTGGCGCAACTTGCAGATGCTGATCTCATATTTAATGTCCGAGGATCCTGATTTGCGCGAGGAGCTCTTTGGAGGGGCTGGATTCGTCCCGGACATCCCTGCGCTCCAGCATTGGCTAGAGATCGCCTGGGCCAAGGGGTTTGATGCCCCCGGCGGCGAGTATTTCGACTGGAAGATTAAGGGAAGCAACAAGTGGATCGGCACCACCGAGGGCGCCGCGCTCCTGCGCTCGTTCGGAGCGCGCGCGCGCATCGTCGACTTTCAAGCCACCGGCGGGAAGCGCAGCTCTCGAAACGAGCTCAGGAGCAAGACAGGCGGAGTGGAAGTCCACGATGATGACGGGACACAGGAAGACGGCCAGGAAGACGGCGATTCGCCCTCTTCAGGAGATGAGAGTGGCAAGTTCATTGAGCCACGGCGCACCGCCACAGACAACGGCACGCTCGATCAGGCGTGTATCATCTGCGGGGAGCACAAGCTGGAGCAGGAACCGGAGACGTTTCGACATGAGGGAGAAGACTCCGACATGTGCCCTCGCTGCCTGAAGCAGCTGCAGGACTCGGGCAACACGGACAAGCAGGAGTTCGTCAACGAGGAGGAGACGCAGATCTCGGGGCGGCATCGTGAGGGGTGGGACGACAAGACGGGCGGCGGGAGCGGCGAATCGGGGGCGGTGACGGTGAAGCACCAGCAGCTGGTGGAGTGGGTGTGGCGCTACTTCATGTCGGAGGTGGAGGACAGTGAGGGACCTTTGGTGCGCCTTAGTCGTCGCTCGCCGCTCTACTTCCAGCACCGCGGCCACTCGCAGACTGTGATTGGGGTCGAGCGCAGGAAGGTGTCCACATCGCCGGACGCCGAAGAGGTCAATCTGCTCCTTTTGGATCCGGATGAGCAAACGAGTGACATCGTCAACAGTCTCAAAAGTGGCCGCGGATGGGAAAACCTGGTGAAGCGCGGGTTGCAGACTCTCAAGCAGACCGAGTACCAGTTGTGCTACTGCGAGCGCGGCGTGGCCACGGGCAAAGAGTTGGAAAATCTCAAAACCCTCACCAGCAAGAGCTACACATATTGATTATTCATCAATCGATATATTTTCCTCCTTGCATGAGGAATCCATCGGTGGCCAGATTCGGGTATTTCAATTTTTCCTCATCAGTTTCCTCGTCAACTCCTGGCCACAATTGGTCCTGGGGCACGATGTTTTCCAATGCCTACATTACACTGTCCAGTTGAATTCAACGTCGATGCTCTTGAGCATGGTAACGTGGGCCTTGAGCATTGTAGATCTAATACAGCAGCAGCAGCAGCTCCAGCAGCGGCAGCTTCTCATCCAACCTTCATCAAGATAAAGAGTAGTAACATAATTAGGTGGTATTGCCGTTTGTGTATCTTACCATGAAGTCTAGAGATTGGGTGAAACTGTGATTGCTCAGCTTCTGTTTTATACACAAATGGGTTATCTGTTTTGTTGCATATCATGCCATGGTATGTGGTTTGATTATGTTGGGACAACAGTTGGGGTGTTTTATTTGCACCAGATTTTATAACTTTCTTCTATTTCGACGTACAGAAGCAAGAGTTCAATGTCTATTCTGTACTAGCTTAATCATAGTGAGAAGTAATTTTGGTGGTTTGTGCAGGAATTGGTTGGAGTGAGTTAATCAATTATATGGTTAGACCTTCACTCACTCATCTTTTGTAATGCATGGAAAGCGTTATTGGTTGTGTTGGACTCATAATTCACATGTGGATTGATCGTCTTAAAGTTCTTGATTAACGGAAGGTTGTTAATGGTTGTTACTGAAATCTTCTTGTAAGTTTGCACATTTGAAATGGCATTTTGATTGAGGGAAGTGCTAGGACTTGCAATTGTAATTGTTAGTCTAAATCCATCTCAAATAGTGTGTCTGTGTTAATGCAGACCTGTGTTGAAGGTAGTGGTTTTTAATTATTTTAGGATGAGCGACCATGTGAGGAAAGTGAACCGTATTTGTTGTCTTGATGATGTCCTGTAAAATCTATCACCCTCGTAGACTCTCTCATTGTCCAAAGTTTGCTTGTCCTCTAAGGGTTAATGTTCTTATTAGTATATTGTCATGTCGTGAGACATTTTTGAAATATAGTTGGCCTTTGATTTTTTTTTTACATTGTAATAGTCAACTATCTCTACAACAATCCAAGTCGTCTGTTATATGTGAAATGGTTCTTGTGATATACACTCTTGTAGAAGTTGGTTGTACTTTTGTAGTAGTATATATTCTTGTGAATGTGATATTTAGGTAATAACTTGTTGTTAGGTATGAAAATTAAAGATAACGAATATTAATAAAACTTCATCACTATCACATCATTATTATTTACATTCGTCATATGTGATTCATCTAAGTTTGTTAAAATCATAGTTTAGTAGACAATTTCTTGAAGCTCTTGAAGATTAGCTAGTACATATTCTACTTTTTGTACTAAAATTGTTCTATATTATTTCCATATAATGAAATATAAATTGCTAAGTCTTTTTTATATGGTATCAAAGTAGAGTCTATTTAAGTATTAATATTCTAATATAATTGTTACAATCCTATCTCTTTATAGACCTTTTTAAAGATATTTATAACATAGTTTAAAATTTGAGAGCTTTTAATTTTATAATATAAGCTTTTAAGAATTAATCAATTTTTTAGGAGACTCCTTAAAGAGAGGATTTGAAAACGTTTTGAGCAAGTTGACTTAGATAGTGGATTGATAAAGACCAATGGTGACAACTCCAGCATCAATTATATTACTAAAGGTAAGAAACTAGCCCTTGATTGAGGAGACGGAGTAGATGTTACTTGAACATATGTACCTACTATAATAATGTATAGGTATAATCTTTCTTAGGTGGACCTCAAGAATAGGGAAGCACCTGACAAGGAGGGCAAGGGTGGCAGTCTAGCTCTATGAGCAGGGTGCCTCCCTACTTGTAAGGCACGTTCGCAAGGGACAAGGTGCCTTCTTACTCGTAAAGCCCATTCGCGAGGGACTCTCCTAGTATAATACTGAGTACAATTTTTGATTGCCCGAACTCAATTTTGACTGCCCAAACACAAAAATTGTACCTTTGAGTGCACGCTGGGATATAACCATTAGGTTGTCAATAACGATCACCAGACAACCATGAAAGCGAGCCCAACAAGTATCAAGCGTGAGCCACAACTTGAAGTGGGGTCTTTCTCTATTGAATATAGCACCATTAGAAAGATAATATTAAAACAATAAGTTCGTTCTATGCTTTCAAATGGGGAGAAGGCAAGAAGATGGAAGAATCTATGTTTGATAAGTTGCATTCTTGATTCTTGTCTAGTTAGATTATATCATTGTAGTCAATCTTACAAAATCATATCAAGTGAATTTTCATGATCTTGAGACATCTTCATTCAAATGATGGTCAGCAAGGAATGTTTGCCTTCTTGTTCTAAAGATATCAGAGGAGATTTGATGCAACGCTTTTGACTAAGTTCATGAAGAGGAGGCAATGATGGTTATATTTAACCCACACCAATGGGGTGGTTTTAGTTGGCCTTCAGAATTATCAAGGAAAAAACCAATTTACCACTTTGAGGCAACTTCAACATTGGTTGTGGCATCCATGGTTTTAGAGAGTTTGTAAGACTCAAAGGAAAACTAATGTTTATCCAACTTACATCAAAGCATTTCTTTATTTACTCTTAAACATCATAAGGTGCCACTAGTGGCCACAATATTCTACGTGTACGGTGTTGTATTTGAACATGATAAGGTTGGGATGTTGAAATGACCTCCAAATGAAAGGTGTTAGTTGAAGAATCCTCAATCTAAAGATGTAAGTCTTGCTAAACTTTAATACATTTGTTGAACTCTAAAGAGCTAGATACGTGCTTGTATATACAATTCCCAACTGACATTTACGGGTTGAGATAACTATTGGTGCAAAAGTAGGAACTGTAGATACATTGAACATTGTTGATTTTGCCAATATAGAATATTGACAAGGTTTTGTACACTTTGGATGTACACAAAACTTACTATCAATCGAATAGTTTGTAGACAAAAACCGTTGAATGATCTTAAACTCAAAACTATCCTACGTCTTAAACAAGATAAAATATAAAAAAGTTTGGATCTAAGATGGAAGATAACCAAAAAAAACTCTATAAAACATCCACCAGTTTACAAATGGATAAAAAGTGTACAAATGGATAAAAAGGAACACTGATCTTATTCCATACACATTGTTGCCATAGATCAACCTCATTTGACATTAAAAACTCAACTACCATCCAAAGAGACCACAAAATCAAGACAAAAATTATCTCATATAAACTGCCAATCACTTTATCACTTGTAACTTATCAAACAACATACTTAGCAACAGAGATTCTAAAACTTCTTTTAGTCAAAACTATGCAAATTTCTTGAAAAACATCATTGAGATCTTTCTCCAAAACAAAACAGGTCCAGTACTACAAGGCCCTTAGAATTCAAATTTTTGTAGGCCTTTGTAGCACATATTAAGTAGAAAGTTCACATAATTCCATCATTCAAAAAACTTCATCTGGGCAACCAAAAAACTAGGTACGAGTAGAACCTGTGTAAGAAAATCGTTGCTGAAATCCTGGCACCAACACAGCTTTGTAGAATAGAGACTCTCCACGTGAAAATGGTCATCAACAACACCTCACCAACGACCAATCATCGCCACTTCAGGGTAGCTTTAGCTTTAGCTTGGTGGCAACATCTTTCAATTCAAGCGAACATGAGAAACCTGCATGCATTCTCTCCTTTGAGCTGATTTTAGAGAGAGAAAGAGGGGGTATCTTTCCATTCATAATACTACTCTTTCTCTCTCTACAGAGTAGTATTATGAATGGAAAGAGGGGCTATCTTACTTGGAAAGAACTATGGAAAGAACTCTATTGAGTGATGGAACTCTAACAACTACGGCCAGAAATTTGGGTACCTGAAAGATGACTATAAAAAAGGATCCTCTGCCATCAATCCTTCCAACACCTGCACTCCTCATATCATCGCTCCATTGTGATTTTCCACACGTTGTCTGTCACATGGATACAAAAGTAAGTTTTCTCCTGCTCTGGTATCAAAACCACAAAAGTAACTAGATTGTTCCTGCTTGTGACCATCTAAACAAAACAAGAGAACATTTGGTTGAAATTTCTGTAAGCTGGGCAAATAACGGATGGAAAGAAGCTAGCAATATTGGCTTCACGGTGAAAGTTCTGAGAGGAAACTGATAAAAAGAAGCTCACCTGTGGAACGAATTGTGAAGTATGCATGGTGAGATTGGGGGAGTGATGGATAGAGTCTCACTGAAGATGGAGCAGGAACAGAAGGTGGAGCACGCCATGGAATCTCGGTGTCTGGTGGCGCCGGACCCCGAGGTGCGGAAGAAGATACTGTCGAGCTTCAAGGACCTGAAGGATATGATCAGGAGCAGCGGCGACGCGCACCTGGCGCTCCTGCAGAACCTGCTGCGGCCGATCGAGCGGCGGCCCGCGGGGTTCAACGACGGGCTGCTGCGGCCGCACAGCACCTTCCGCCCGGGGACCAGCCTGTCGGCCGCGCGCGCCGCGAACACCAAGCCCCGCGGCGTCCAGCACGTGGCCGTGGTGCTGGTAGACTTCCCGGATCGCAAGTTCGACGTCGGGCAGGACGCCGGGTTCTACAACCGCCTCTGGTTCGGAGTGGGCACCAACAGCGTGCGAGACTACTACCGGGAGGTCTCCAACAACCTGGTGGACATCCAGGGGGAGGTCGTGGGCCCCGTGCGCCTCCCGCACTCCATCAAGTTCTACTCGGACAACCAGAACGGGCTGGGAGACAACCCGCCGAACGCGCGAGTCATGGCGCGCGACGCGGCGAAACTGGCCGACAAGGTGGTGAGCTTCACGAGATATGACAACGATGGTGACGGATACGTAGACGCGTTCGTCATCGTGCACGCCGGTCAGGGCGCGGAGCGCACTGGCTTGGGGACGGATATTTGGTCGCACAAGTACGTGCTGGATGGAGGGCCTTACAAAGCGGACAACACGTTGATCTACGCGTACCTGACGGTGCCGGCGGATGGCAAGCTCGGCGTGTGTGTTCACGAGGTCGGCCATCTCTTGTTCGGCTGGCCGGATCTCTACGACGCCGACTCCAGCTCCGCCGGCATTGGCAGCTGGTGCCTCATGGCCTCCGGGTCCTACAACGGCGACGGCAACAATCCTGCCGAGCCCTGCGCTTGGTGCAAGGTCGACCAGGGCTGGGTCACTGTCAACAACATCACACAAACCACCAAGTAAGCAGGCCCGGAACACCACGACAGAGATGTCAATCTCAGTAGAGCACTGATGAGGGAGGAGGGGATGGCAGGATCACCTTGGTGGACGTGAAGGACAGCAAGCAGGTGCTGAAGCTGTGGAAGGACGGCGCGCCGGACACGGAGTACTTCCTGGTGGAGAACCGGCAGCGCACCCGCCGCGACGCGGACCTGCCCGGCGGCGGGCTGTGCCTGTGGCACATCGACGAGAGCAAGGGCGACAACAACGACGAGAGCCAGGGCTACAAGGTGGCCCTGGTGCAGGCGGACGGGCTCAAGCACCTGGAGCGCGACCAGACGGAGCACGGCGACGCCGGCGACCCCTTCCCCGGCGACAACAACGTCCGCGCGTGCTCCTGGCGCACCAACCCCAGCACCAACGCCAACAACGGCGCCCCCACCAGCGTTGCCATCACCAACATCTCCAACTCCGCTCCCCTCATGACGTTCACCGCGTGCGTCTCGGATTACAGCGCCGCCGTCGCCCCCAACTAGCATCACCTCCTCACTCACTCGAGCATGCACATAACAGAATAAGACGGCACTCACTCTCCAAGGTTGTACATTCACAAACCACAACAACAGCAAAGCTCCAAAGAAGAACTCAGCGATGTTGTACACATTTTACCAGATAATATACCAAAGCATAAACTTGAATCCACCTTGACAAAATGAATCCATGATAAGAATCGAGACATCGAGGCATTTTCATAGGTAATATATTACAAGCCTGCAAACGAGAGCAGGAGCATCCACAATGCACAAGTAGCACACCATCGCCACTCATGGACGAGGTGTCTCTAACGGATTTGCTTCGAAGCCGTAGTCCATCAACGGCCGCGTCTCCAGCTCTTTGTCATGTTCGACGACGAACTCCGGAATGTCGACTTGGCCCTCCCTGACGTACTCCGTGAGAAACTCCAGCCGGCTGATGTACACAAGTTTGGAATAGAATCTGTGATCAAAGCACACAAAGAAAGGTTAACGGATTGAAACCCTATCGATCGGAAGCGACAGATCGTCCCTACCCCTCGCTCAAGAAGAGGCGGCCGAGCGTGGCGAGCGCCACGCGCGCGCGCAGCCCCGGGTGCACGACGTACACGGCGTGCAGGCGGTGGCGGAGCAGGTGCGGGAGCGTCTCGTAGATCTCCCGGAGCGCCCACAGCCCGGGCGAATTCTCGCCGCGCTGCACCAGCGTGTGGAAGTAGACCAGCACGTAAGGCCCCGGCGCCAGCTCGTGCAGCAGCTTCTGCCTCAGATACTCCTTGAGCTTCTCCACGTCCATCGCCGGCGCTGCAATGATCGCCCACAGCAATCAATCGTGAAGCTCCAGCATTCACCTCAGAACTCGCTCTACCCCTCAAAATCGAAGCTCCAATCGCTTCTCTTGAACAAAAACAACTCGAAACCGAAGCTCATTCCGTGTCTCGAAACCAAAATTGCAAAGCGAAATCTTACCCGGGAAATGCTTTCCGACGACGCGAATAATCTGGCGTCCACGCACATCCTCGCCCTCAAGAGTAACGATCTGCAACTGCTCCATCTCCTCCGCCATCGCTCCAGAAGCGCACACTTCATCACCAACTCCATCGCTAACAACACTTTCTTAATTTCTGGAACTAACAGTCAACAACAAGCCGTTCCTCGAAGCGCGGGTCCCACCAACGACACCGCACCTGCGAACAAAACAGCAGCAACTGCACCGGACCTACAACAGCAGCTATATCGCCGATGACGTAACTGGGAGTTGCTTATTTCAATCATCGTCTCTCTCTCTCTCTCTCTCTCTCTCGCTCCGCCATGGTCGCTGCTGCCGTCGTCTCGGGAGAGCGTGGGGTTTGAGTGTTGCGTGAGTTTGTTGTTTGGAGGTTGAGGATGATGGAGGATATTAGTTGGCAGGCGCTCCGGCAGAGCGCGAACGCGGCGCTGGCGCCCGTGGAGCCCGTGGTGCTGGTGCTCGCGTCCGTCGCGACTTGGATCGTCATCTCCGTCACCAGCGCTGCGGTCAGCGGCGCGTTCCTCTGCGTCAGTGAGAAAGGTGAATTCTCGGCGATGGCTTGGTGTCTCGGATTCGGCGATTTGCGCATTTTAGTGTTTCGTGTTTCCACTTGTGGAAATTTCTCTTGCGGATTTTCTTGTGGCGAAGGTTTCATGGTTCCGCTTCGGGAATTTCCTGCAGATTTGTTTCTAGCCTTGGAATTCTTTTTGTGTTGATTGGAAGAGCTTCATCGGTTTTTTTGCAGGAGTCGTTGGCACGATTTCGGGCTTCGTTGTGAAAATTGTCAAGTAAGTCTGTGCTTCCTGTTCCTTCTCTTGTGTCTTTGTTTTTTAAGGCTCTTTCGCAATTGGAAACATAGATCTGTGTGTGCATTGATTATGATTTTATTGATTTTAAGCGAGGAGCGTGTGCTTCTTCGTACTCTGTGTCTGCTTTCGAGGTTTTGATGCTCTTTCGCAATTGGAAACAAAAACTCTCTGTGTGCATTGATCATGATGCTTCTAACGCTGTGAAAGCTTTTCAAGCGAAGAGCGTGTGGTTTTTCGTGGATCTTTGTGTCTGCTTTCGAGGTTTTGAGGCTCTTTCGCAATTGGAAACATGGCGAAGGTTTGTAGAGTACGTAGACTGAATTATCTGTTGTTCTAAGGCTTGGCATCTTCGTTCTCAGATTGTTACCTGGCGGGACTGCGTACATACAGAAAGAACAACAGAAGGTGAGCGTCTTCCCGAGGGATGTTTTCTGGCATCTCCAGAGGGATAGTTCGTTGTTTTGTGGAGTTTTTGTAGCCGTTGCAGGAGATGAAGTGTTGATGCCGACGAGATTCTACAGGTGTTGGATAAGTTGCAAGCAGGAGCGAAGAAGGAGAAGAAGCACTGGGCGACAGAGCTGCCGAAGCAGGGTTTGGGGCCGCAGGTGATCGACCGCATGCAGGAGATTAAGAGCAAGGATAAGCCATGGCAAGGCCGGTGTTCTGGAGCAGTGTAGGTATTCTCCGCTGTAATTCAGATGCAGTAATGGTAGTACACAACACGAGGATTTGAGGAGCTGATGATGGTTTCTGTGCAGGTATATTGGTGGGAGTGAAACCGAAGGCCATTTTCGTCTTGTCAACGAAGCATATTGCATGTGAGTCAGTTTGAGATGTGATCATCACCATAAATTGTTTGGTTTGTCACGTTTTCCTGACGCTAATGTCTGGTTCTGTGATACCGGAGAAAGATCTTATCGGCAATGCTTGCACTTATCTTACCGTCAAGATTTCATAGCACACCAGAATAGAGACATGTCTCTTCCACCATTTGGCTACAGATCTTGCTATCTTGATCTTAGAAGAACTTTGATATCATTCTGGTTTGTTATGAATTCTTGACGGGAAGAATAAGTGCTGTTCTCGGAGGCACATCTCATTATTGGAGGCAGTACATACACAACGGTTTTAGTAAGATGTGAAATATACACTTAGCCATTTGTATATCACGCATCTCATTGTTTGGCTTCTACAAGGAATGCCGCCTTGATATTTGGTGGATGTGGCATCTGGAAGCCAAACATGACAATTTGTGGTTTATTCCGAGCCTCAGGTTTGCACACACAAATCCCTTGCACCCTGATGTGTTTCCAAGCATACCTCGTTTCGAGTCAGAGGTGGTGAACATGACAGCAGCGTTTCTGGGGAGCAAGCTGCAAGCTGCTGGAGGACAGGTTTGTGGCAACATGACATCTGGGGGTACAGAAAGCATTCTGATGGCTGTGAAAACCACCCGGGATTTCATGAAGGAGACACGAGGAATCACTGCTCCTGAGATGTGAGTGCTACTTTGCTCAGTATATGTTTTGTAGTTGTGTCTCGTTTGCAGAAAACAATAACTTCAGACAGTTTTGTGTTTTTTGGTATAGGATTATACCTGAAAGTGCACACTCTGCATATGACAAGGCGGCCCAATACTTCCAGATAAAGTTGCGTCGTGCGCCAGTGGCTGCTGATCTGCGAGCTAATGTTAGGGCTATGAAGCGACTGATCAACAAAAATACCATCATGGTAAACTTCAGCTATATTCGGATTTCCGTGTCTTGTGAAAGCCTAAGAGATTATGCTATCTGAACTCGCAAGTTATCTTGATTTGGTACAATCACTTCTAGTTTCCCATCCGTATAGCACATGATCAAATGAGTTCGGTGAGCTGATACGTTCCCACCCATTGGATGGTTGCAGTTAGTGGGCTCCGCTCCAGGATTTCCACATGGAGTGATAGATCCCATTGAGGTATCTCTCTCCTTGAATTTGAGACCTTTCGGATGGCATTTTGATTAGTTTGTATGTTTAGATTGATTTCATCGGCTGGCATTTGTGAAACGATCTTCACAAGTTGCTGGGAATTGTAGGAAATGTCAGCGCTGGCTATGCAATACAAGATTTGCCTGCATGTGGACCTCTGCCTTGGAGGTTTCGTACTGCCATTTGCCAAAAAGCTTGGGTAAGAATACCTCCTGGAAATTACTTTCTCTTCAATCGTTAGTTGCTTGGTAACTACTTATCACCTTTCTCTCTACACATTGGTCCGTTTTACTGACTCCTGGTCGTGGTACAGATACCCAATCCCATCCTTTGATTTTCGAGTGCCTGGAGTGACATCCATTTCGGTGGATGTGCACAAGTATGGTTTGGGCCCGAAAGGCACAAGTATTGTGCTCTACCGTAACCATGAAATTCGGAAGGTAGCACTACACCTGATGTAGAGAAGTTGCGGTTGTTCTCCATTTGGAACTTTTCTCCAATTTTGTTACTGTTTTCCATTTATGTGCGAATTCGGAATTGGACTGACTTTTTGGGACTCCGGATTGTGTATTCGTCATGGGAACAGCATCAATTTGTCGCTGGTGAGCCGTCGTCAGCTTCTCTATGTCTTTCTTAGTGATAACTCAATTTCACGTAGTTTCTGAAAGTATAGCTCCCTGAGATTTACAAATTGACACTTCAATCCTTTGTGTATGAAACAGTTACGGAATGGTCAGGAGGATTGTACGTCTCCCCTTCAATGGCAGGAAGCCGGGCAGGTGCTCTAATCGCAGCAGCTTGGGCCTCCATGATGTCTCTTGGTGAAAATGGTGAGTGCCATCTCATCTTCAGATTCTTGACATTGAAAAACTGATTTCTAATGCATGCAGAGCTCTGATTTTCACATGAGAATTGAGTCTTGGTGTCGAATTTACCGTGTCAGGGCAAAATACTGTTCAAGACCAGACTTTCTTTTGAACTCTGATCCTTCAACTTCTTACTTCTGCTTGGACCCTGAAATAGTTTGCTCTGTGGACAAGATTCTGATGTGAGGTGCATTGTGGTTTTTTGCTATTAGGCTACTCCCAGGTAACGCGGAAGCTGATGGAAGCTGCAAGAAACATAAAACTGGGGTATGTTGCCAACAACTCTAATATTCAAATTTCAGTAGAATGTTTCCCAATTGTGTTGTGTTTCTAAATGAAGATCACTGCAGGATTCCAGACATCGAGGGGCTTTACGTTCTTGGAAACCCTGACATGACGGTCGTTGCATTTGCTTCAAAGGATGTCAACATCTACAAAGTGAACGAGGCAATGGCAGAGAAAGGCTGGAGTCTGAATGCCTTGCATAAGCCAAGCAGGTATGTATGTTTCAAGAAATTCCTGGTAATCCTGAAACATGTTTTCTTTTTCCATATCTGAAATGATGTCTCAGATGATTCTAAATTGCTGTGATCGTCGTCAGTGTACACATCTGCGTTACTCTTCAGCACGTGGATGTCGTGGACGATTTTCTCAGAGATCTAAAAGCGTCTGTGGAACATGTAAGTGACTCAAACCTTAAATACTCTGCGTCTAAAAACTATCAAATGATTATCTTGTTTATATGATTTTAAGCTCTCCTGAAACTTCTTCTAGCCGTTTGTTACGTTAGTTTTCATCATATTACATGTTAAGATTTTGATTTTGTGGTGTTTGAATGACAGGTGAGAGCAAATCCAGGAAAGTTTGAAGATGGTATGGCTCCAATCTATGGAGCTGGAGCCACTTTACCCGACAGAGGAACCATTCGAGATATTCTTGTTGCTTATATGGATGGTACTTGCTAGTTTTAAGTATGGAAGCATTTTTGTTAAAACAATGAATTGGGTTTCTATATCATTTGGGAAGGTTCAAAGTCAGATTCAGGAAGAATTTGAAAACGTTTCTTTTCTTTTGGTAATGTTGTGATTGGCCAAAAGTATCTTGATACAGAGAGGCTTGGTTTGTGAAGGCATTAGACTCTATTGATTGTTGATATAAAGGTGATTATTTTTACTTAGTCATTAACTTGTTGTATTCCTTCTTAACCCCTAAATTACCAAGGTTTTTTGCAGGTTCCTACTGTGTCAATTTGTAACATTCTTTTTTGTAGATTTGAATTTTTTTTGTAGATGGACATTACTAAAAGCTTTGTGTGAGTTTGATTTTATCCTAAATCCGACATGTAATGAAAAAGTTATATGGTTTTAAAGTTTAAATGGAGAGAGTGGGCACGACGGGCAACTCCAAAACTTTCGCTAGGACACTTTATTGAATGTGAAATTTTCAATACCAGCAAATTATATTATTTCCTTTCATATTGTCGAAAAAAACTCGTCTTCTGTGAAAAATAGCGCAATAACCCAAGTTAAACATTTTCACACATTGTCATGCATTGTGGGGCAAGGTACCAAAAAAACTTCTTCCTTTCCACATAAAACTTGGAGATCTTTATAATTTTTACTTTTTATTTTTTCTACTTCAAGATGTGGTGTAAACCTTTTTATTGACCATTCAAATTCTCAGTCTAAAACATATTAAGTTCACAAAACAATATGTCGTGGATTGACAATTTTTGAACCTCCACTCCTTGCACAATATTTTTTTATATGGTACACCCTATCTATACCTCTAAAAATTGGTGTTCGAGGAACTTGACATGATGGTAATGAATTTAGACCTTCTCCACTGCAAAAATTGGACACCATGTGAAGTCAAAGTGTGTTGATCCACTAAACGCAAGGAAGAAAACAAATCATTTTCACTACTTCAAACACTATAATCATTCAATCCGTGCGGTCGAAGTTTATGGAATTTTGTGACTATGTTACTAATGATTCTATTTTGAGATTCTACAGGTAAAACTAGAAATATAAATTTTGTTTTTCGTCCTTACTCATCACACAAAAATGAGCAGTTTTGAAGTGTTTTTGGTGTAAAATTGTCAAAGTAATCTAAGGGTTGATTGAATCATTTTGGTTCACATATTTTTTTTTGGTAATAGTTTTAGTTGGTTTCATGGTTTCTTAAGACTAAGATTTGTTTTTTTCAAGATTTTAGAAGAAAATAAAAGGCATTTCATCTTTACTACTTTATGATTTATTTTAGTATATTTAAGAATTGATGTGCTCATTAGAGTTTGATGTTTCACCTTTTAGAGGACTATTATTTACAACTGAATAAGTAGTTATAAATTCTCTTAAATCATTCTTGTTATTGTAAGAAGATTTTTGTAGATAATTATTTAGAATAAATTCAAATACAACATCTTGGTTTGTAGGACTAAATTTCCTTAAATAATTAGATAATTCTTCTAAGAGCTTGTTTTTATTATCTCTTAAACAAATGGATGAATCAGGTGAAATTCTACAATTACAAAAGATATTATATTGTGAACCATCATAATTTTTTTAAAAATTGGTGATGGTGTCTTTAAGTTTATCAATTATTAGTTTATCATGAAAAACTTTTTCTTGTGCCATGCGTTTATATTGTTGGGCTTCCAATTGAATGGTAGCTTTTTCTTTTTGAAGACGTGTAATCATTGCCATTGTTTCTTTTGCAGCCAAAGCCGAAGCATTTCTTTCAGCTTCTAAATCATAATACAAGAATGCTAATGCATTACTTTCCATCTTTACTATATGTTTTAATTGTTCAATTTCATTTGGAGATTCATTCTCTTGAACATTTCTAGAAGTTGATTCTCCTACATTTGCACTTTTACGCAAGGTTTTAAATTGAGTATTTGAATTACCATTTCCAATTAATTTACATTCATTTCTTTGAGTATCTTCTATTGAACATATTGATAAGTTTCTTTCCAATAAATTGTTTGTAGAATTAGATGAATTTTCCTTGTACCTTCTACTAGATGATCTCCTATTATATTTGAATCTCCAACATGGACATGGAAGACATGAACTTGATAACTTCATCAATGTGTCAAATATACAATTTAATTGTGTTGTAATTGATATCAAAATGGATAATACAAAAGACGTAAAGGTTGTAAAAAACAAAACCATGTTCAAAATTTGTAAATTTTTTTTTAAAAATACAAAAAATACAATTTTTTGTTTGTTTCTTGTAATATTGCTACTATTTAAATAAAAAAGAATCTAAATGATTTATTTACATTCATTTTTTAATGTCAATTCTTGTGATGTTTTCAACAAGGTAATTATAAATATTTTTAAAATTAGGGTTATAGTTTGATAGCACTAAATAAATCTATTCCTTCCAAGAAAAACAATTCTTTCCTATAAAAATTTAGTTGTTTACTTCTATTTCAGCACCATCATATAGTTATGCTAAAAAAATATCTACTAAAAAAATCAATCCATGGAATTTACAACAAGCTTTGTTAATTGTCTTTACAATCTTCAATTCACGAATAGAGAATACATTCATTATAAAGTACGATAATTTTATTGTAAAAATTAATTTTAAAAATCCAAAATGATTAATGCATGGATAAAGCCACATCACTAATTTCAAGCCTATATTTCACAATTAAAGTCTTCCACATGCACTAGAATTGAAATAACCATTTGAGATCGTTTCATTAATTTTTCTAAATGAAACTTTAGTATGTGCAATAGAAACGTTTATATATATATAACTTCATTATGATTTAAATATGAATATTCTATTACAATACATTTGGTCAAATGTAGTCAATTTGTTCACATAAAAAATACTACATCATTAAAATCTCTTCCCATTGGCTCAATATAAAAAATGATCTTATAAAATTAATATGACGTTACATACTCTTGTAAATTCTATATGGATGTAATATACTTCCATTATATAGTAGACTATATCATTTGTATTAAAAAAAAATCTACTCAATTCATCTCTAACTCTTATTGTAAAAATACTATATAATAATTGTATGCAATATTGATCAAAGACTCATATATTACACTCTAAAATGTACCAAATATTGTCATATTGTTGTTTTAAATCTTCTCCATTATCTCAACACCTGTATTTTTTTTCTCCACTTCTCTATTTGCTTTGTTTAATTTTCTTCATTTTCTATATATAAATATAATGGTACGTAAATAAAACTTATCATATTGTGTATTTTTTAAATTATTTTAATTATGATATGTTGTAAATATAATAATTTAAACTGTTCATTTAAATTGATTAGATTCATTAAAATAGAATAATGGTTGGTTGATTTCTATGTGTAAACAAATATTGTCCCTAGGCCAAGAACTAAGGTTGTTTTATCCAACAATCTTTGTGATAAAATTTAAGAAATTTATATCTAACTGATAAATCCATGTTGTTCCCAACGGACCAAGGGCAATCTCCATTTAAGTAAATGTATGCTTGTTATTTATTGTAAATACCTGTTATATAATTTAAACACCCATTATATACTTTGAAAACCGGTTATATACGCAGGTTGCCTAGGTATATTAAGTAAAAGTATAAAATATTCCAATAACATAATTAAGCTTTGCCATTCAAACTCAAAGTTTTTTTTCAATAAGCCAAATTTTAATGATGGGGCACAATTGAAGGATTTCTCTGAAAGACAAAGATTAAGAATTCCCTCCAAGGACTCGTTTGATTTAAAGGACACAAAGTGGTTTCTCCAAAAGTATTTGTTTCAAAAGGTTTCTTCAAGGTTTTGATTCTAGAGGAAACCATCTCATGTGGACAAACAATATGTAGAACTACCGGATAAAATCCGTCCAATGTGGAACCGACCAATCTTTTAGCATTGCATTCTTTTATAAATAGAATTTAGATATAAATGTTTCAAAATTGTGTGAATTAAAATAATATACTTATTATTATAGCAAGTGGTCTTTTCTCACCATAAATTGATGGCAATGCTGGTGCCAAGGCAAACTCAATTTTAAAATATCCTTAAATTTCATTATTAAAATATGTTTACTTAAAAAAATAACAACATCCTATGCGTATCATTTTTGTATTTAATCATCCATTAAATTGGTTTTAAAACTAGTGTTGTTTTCATTCTTTTACTATTATTTCATTTTAATGTTGTGATTTAACTTTTATATATTTATGTGTTGTTTTAAAATTGGCTTGTATCGGATGGATATTTATTCAGAGTAGTGAACATCAAATGCAAGCACCAACAAGCTGACCATGCCAAAACAAACACAACATCAAATAATGCAATTAGTACTCGAGCCGTGTAATTAATATTAGAATTGTGTAACAATTGGCATGACTGTGGTTTGTAATAGATTTGATAATAAAATGGCATAGGCATCACTGATGCATCTATTTATATGCATTGATCAACAATATTTGTGAACGTAACTATGCACAAACCTAGGAACCTCGCATTCATGTTAAGCGCATGACCTTTAATATAGGGTAGGTCAAGTTATATGGTTAATTTTACAAATCTGGGAAGCCTTAAGTTGTCATATGAACGTTAGCTAGATCCGCCATTTATGACTTTCTTGGTTTGCATGGGACTTTCTCAAGTAGATAAGATAACCTTACATTGCATGTTGACTCTAAAGGTGTTGGTTGACAAAAGGTTGGATAGTTGAACCACTAATAGTAATTACAGCAGGTGCCAGAGCATTTACATACATCCCTCCTATGAAAATCCTAAAAACCAAACTCAAAATATCAAAGAAACTAATAAAAAATACATTTAGAGAAATAAACACAATTGCTATACACCATGCCATGTCCATAATATTACACAAAAGAAAAATAGAAAGCGGAGAGCCACTACCAACAGGCGTACAACCACCATAAATCCAACTATTCAAAAGAAAAAGCAAAAAAAAAGTAGTGAAATATAACCACCTTTATTTATAATAGTAACCTTGTCACAATATAGGGGCCCAAGTTGTTGCAATTTCCTGCCCCTCTAGCTCATTAGCGCGGGATGATCGTAGCGATGCTCAAACAAGAACAACGGGAACCGAACCCGGACCACCGCTACAGCACAACCATGTATTTTCCAAACAACCTGGCAATGTCAACAATGTGACGACCAACGAAACCAACCTTCTACTTTTATACAATAGAATACATCCCAAACAATCACTTTACAGTGTATTGGTTTTTGGCTTCTGTCACACAGTGTCCACCCTGAGAGGGGTTAGTAGTCCTATATCACTGTTGTTATGTCCTGTGGGCATATCATCAAGGGTAGGTCGAACGGACACTATATTCACGCCAACCCATAGGGGTCTGATGTTCTTCTTCTTTTCTTCTTCTGTTGGTTGGCATGATTATGCCTATGTATATTCATAGTGTGCTAATTAGGTGTTAATAATTCATATGTCATAATATAATTAGAACTAGAACCCTGTAATTTGATATAGAATGTTGTATACACAAATAATAATCTTCAATTTAAAAATTATCTCAGATTCCGTGACTTACACGGCTCAAGCACTAATGCACAAACACCACATCAAAATTACAATAAGGCGGTTTATTAGTTATTTTGAGTGATGGTGGAAGGGGTAATTTGTTGGTGCTTGCATTCCGTGTTCATCAACTCAAAGCAATTGCAACGCTTCAACCCACATACAATCAAGTGATATAATTTTGTTTATGTATTTTTTTTTAATTGTCTTTCACTATTTTAATGTATGGGGCAATATTGAGATTAAAATTTAAGTCAAGCTTGGTTTATTTAATCCTCACATACTTCCAAATATCCAACCGGTAGAAGCCAATTTAAAACAATACATAAATGTGTGATGTCCAATCACAACTAGTAAAATTAGATTATAGTTAAGAATTAAAAACGACATTGGTTTTGAAACCAATGTAATGGATGCAAACACACAAATCATGATAATAAGATGGTGTTGTAATTTTTAAAAAATAAGAGTAGTTTTTTACAGTTTTATTTATGCATATTTAAAAATCATGTTTTGCCTTGGCACCAAAAGTCCATCAATTTACGGTGATAAAAGACCACTTAATGACATAATATATATTTTTTATTTACACAATTTAAAACATTTAAATCTAATTAAATATAAATGTTTCAAATCAAATTAGAGCGTTGGTTGGAAAAAACAACCTTCAATCCTTGCCCAAAGAATAATATTGTTCACATATAAATTCAACCAATTGATATTTAAAATGTATTGGATCTAATCAATTTAAATGAACCATTTACATCAATATATCATAATTACAACAATTAAAAAAAATTACACCATAATAAGTTTTTATCGTATGTTCCATTACATTCACATATAGAGAGGTACAAGAAAATAATATGGAGACTATTGAAATAATGGAGAACTTAGGATTGAAACAACAACATTACATAACTTGTTACATTCCTAAGAGTATAATATACATACAAATGTCATATTGTTTTTACATGATTTTAATATACTAATGAATCATATACATATTACATGAGATTACACTTATATGAAAAATATATAAAACTTGGATAAATATTAGATTATTTTTCTAATCCATTTGATTACAATATGTCATTAGCACCATATAATTCCCCCCCCCCCACATACCACACATATAAAAGATGTATTGAAAAATATTGCATACAATTTTCATGTAGTGCTAGGAACTGAGTACAAATGACAAGGTCTACTTTATGATGGAAGTATACCGTAGGTGAACCTCTAGTTCGGCGTATATTAATTGGAAAAATGCTTGCCAAATTAAGTGGAAAAATATTTTATGAAATTGCCGAAACTAGAGAAACTATATATTTACAAATTTTGTCACATCACGTGTCATCAAAGGAAAGTGGGGCTTGGAAAAGCCTCTTTTCAAGGATGCGCATGCATGGAGGCTTTGATTAACCCTTTAGCGCCCAGGAAGCCCGAAATGGGACTCTGGAAGTGCTAAAACTCAATTTGCATGAAATCCATCAGGAACTAGGCTTTGAGATACCAGGTTCAGATTTGCGCACTCATTACACGAAGACTCTCCAACAATCAGATCATGATTTGGATTTATAGAACTCTTGGAAAAGCTAGGAATACAACACGAGATACACCAAATACACTAAAATATAGTGAATACAGTGAATACTATACCACATACTATGTTGTATTTCACACACATGTACATTGATTTTGGTCTTAAATTTTGATTGAACTTTGTCTTGAAGACATTCTTCATTGTTTTGTGATTGTCGATCTCTCTCCTCACTTACGAAACTTCCGTATTGATTCGTACAAGGTTGGAACATTTTTGTATACAATCAAGTAGGAAAAAGCAAAAAAATCACCAATAATTGTGTATAAATATTTTCTTCACATATGATATGTCAATGCGAAGCTATCAACCTAGTGCACATGTGAACCGCTCTAATTTAAAGTAAAAAAATTCTTGCAAGAATCTATTGATGGTTAAAGTAGTACACCCTCCAAATTCCACAATTTTCACTACCAATATACGGTAACTTTAAACACTATAATCTATTCCATCAACCGTTGGATGTTGTGCAAAATTTCCCCAAAGTTGAGGTCATGGGTTAAGTTCAATTTTGTAAGGTTAGATATTAATATTAGGCATTGTATTTCCATCAAACCAGGTTCAAAGAATAAAATCAAGAGAAATCTTGGATTTTCCAGAAACATCCCTGGGCGGTAAAGGGTTAAGAACCTTGAGGTCTCGAGTTCAAACCCCTTGGTCGTCAAATGTAGTAATATGTGATTTCTTGCCAAGAATTAATTTATTTTTATTTTGCATGCCGAATGGCCTTTAGTCACTTTAATTAATTATTCGGCATGGAGGTGCCGAACTAGAGGTTCACCTACGATATACCATCTATTTAGATCTACAAGAGTATATACTTCATATCGTTTTTATACTAAGCCAATGGCTGGAGATTTTCCTAACGTACCCTCGAGAAAATGTGTTTATGTGTATGTGTGTCCGGATATCGATACGTACATGAATACCCCGACATGGTCATGTACAACGAACGGGCATCCCCGGGTATTGTCATGTACACCGGGTATGTAAGCCCGGATATCGATCGCGGCGATATGAGTCGAGCGGAGGCTTGTCTCCCGCTCACGAGTTGTAAGCAGCGAGAAGTTGGACTCTTCATCGCCTTGAAAAGTTGCGTCGTGATCCGAGATCGCTGCCGCTGCTCTTGTTTCCATCTCCGCATGCGCCTCTTCGGCGAGATGTCGCCGTTTGAGGTCGCGGGCACCCATCATGTCGCTCCCCTCTCGGTACGTCGCCCTGCACTCTCTCCAAAGAGTGTTTGCTTCTTTTCTAGATGTTGAAATGTGGTAGGCTTGGGTTAGGGTCAGGGCTAGAGTTTCTCTGTGTGGGAAGCAGTGTTGCGCTCTGGATGGGGACATGCCCACCTCGTGTCTGGATTCCGGGATGTTGAATCAGCGGACGACCAGGATTAGGGTTAGGGTTATAGGTTATGGAGGTATAGTGAGCTACTTCCTCTTGTGAGGTTTTTTGGAGGTGCAACGCTACTAGTCATTCTCCTGGTTTAAGTGTGGTTTTGTAGGAAGATTTAGCTCAGGGTTTTGGGAGGTTACCGGCCCTGTTGGACATTTTTCTCAAATGTCTCCTGGAGCGAGGAAAATGGAGGAGTGGTTATATTTGTACTTGGATTTTACCGTCAAGATCTCATAATATGTCAAGAAAGCGATCCGTTCTCTTTGCTGATATATTATGTGATCTTGACGGGAAGAGCAAGCACTGTCCATGGATCGGTGCTGCTGTTGGAATGGGGTGGTCTTTTTTAATGGAATGGTCTTTTTAATTGACTGGAATAGGATCAGCGAAAGCAGACCAGGGATCACCAGGAGCATCTCACTCCTCGTTCAGAGATGGAAGCATACCGCCAGAGAGTCTTCGATGGACGTGCTGGAATATCTTGATCAGAGAGGGGGGGTTGTAGATTCTTATGACTACGTGAAGCTTCTCCAGACCTGTGTGAAGGCGAAGGACCTGGTTCTGGGGCGGCAGGTGCACGACCGCATCCTCCATTCCGGGGTGAAGCCCAACGTCTACATAACCACGGCGCGAGCGTGGAGGAGGGGCGTCGCCAATTCGCTTCCATGGGCACGGAGTACGGGATTGCGGCCACGGAGAAGCACTACGGCTGGATGGTGGACATCCTCGGCCGTGCAGGGCGTCTGAGAGAAGCAGAGGAGCTGATCATGAGCGTGGGGAAACAGAGTGGGTCGGCGTGGGGGGCCTTGCTTGCAGCGTGCCGTGTCGCGGGTGACGACGTCGAGGTTGCGGAGCGCGCTGCAGAGCACTGCCTGAAGCTGGAGCCCCGGAGCGCTGGAGTGTACGTGTTGCTCTCAGACATCTACGCTGCAGCGGGGATGTGGGCGGACGCCGCGGAAGTGAGGAGGTTGATGAAGGCCAAGGGCGTCGAGAAGGAGCCTGGGCGGAGCTGGATTTCGGTGGACGGGACGGTCCACTCGTTTGTGGCCAAGGATCAGTCGCATCCGCGCGCTCCCGAGATCTACGCGGAGCTGGAGAGGCTGGTGCACGAGATGAAGAGCTCGGGGTATGTGCCGGACACCCGCTTTGTTTCCCATGATGTGGACGAGCGCGCGAAGGAGCGAGCCGTTTGTCATCACAGTGAGAAGCTCGCCATCGCCTTCGGCCTCCTGAGCACGCCTCCTGGAACCCCCATTCGCAACTCCAAGAATCTCCGAGTGTGCCCCGACTGCCACACCGCCACCAAGCTCATCTCCAAGCTCGTGGGGCGGCAGATCGTCGCCCGCGACGCCAATCGCTTCCATCACTTCAGAGATGGCGTGTGCTCTTGCGGCGACTTCTGGTGACGACGACAACGACAATCCATTTCTCAAAACTTCCTCAGAAAACTCCATTTTCATTGTAAGTTCACTGCTTCATTCTTTACCACATTTACAGCTTTGTATGAACCTTCCAGTGCCTTTGGATTGAAGATTGTTCAACCACCATCTTTCCTTTGGAAGTCATTTCAATCACCATACATGTAGAATTGATTGTGGCTATCTGTGGCACGTTTTGATATTTAAGGGTTATGTTCATGTCCGTGCATTGATGGTTTGAGTCTAAGGCACAACATTTTGCCTAACTTGGGCAGGTGATTCAAAAGAGGAAGATAGTTTCACAAAAGGTGACACGGATTAGGAAAATGCATCATCACATAACATACTCGGAAATAGATCGAAAGAGCTCAGACCATGAGCAGGAAATGATACAAATTGAAGAATGTGTATGAATGTCGTTCCATGGGCTCTGTGCTTGCATGATCATCACTGTGGTCTCCAATAGAGGCTTCAAATAGTACTTTAAATATATGCTACAAATAGTATTTTCATACATGCTGCAAATAGTAATTCTATCTTTGCTACAAATAGTATTTTAGTCTACAAGTTCTGGTACCCGTCGGGGAAGGTTTTTTTTATTAGTATAAAAAATAAATAAATTGACGTATTATATTTAGATTGCAATTTGCATCCCTCGGAGTTCAACATTTTACATCACAGGACCCATTGATCTTATGTACTTCCACACAATTCGCCTCTTGTGCAACACCTAATACACCAACACGATCCACATGAACTCCACCACACTGCCTACTGCAAATAATACCAACATAGCTCCCCGAATCCCACAAAGAAAGACAGGTAAAAAAACCTGATTATATGTCCGTCTCGCTCACCGGCTCCCAAGCAAACAATTCTCTCTGTTTCAAACAGTCTCCACCAACACAATCGTCACATTCAACGTGCAATCAGCCATCGCTCCTCCTCTCTCAAAACCCTAACATCATACCATCCACGCAAAAACCACGACAAAAAAAAAATCACAACACAATTTTTGCAAGAGCTAATTCTAAACGTGATTAGCTCTAAATTTTTGCAAGAGCTAATCCTAAATTTTAGCTAATCGTGTCAAGAGAGCGAGAGCAAAACATTACCAAATTTCGTCCAACGAGTCTCCTGGAGCAAATACTGCACCAAAATGCGCAAAATCAAGCTCGCTCGAAGCCGGGCGAGGGTGCTGGGGGCGGAGACGATGGTGCGAGGATGTCCATGGGCGTCGAGGATGCGCAGAAACGCCAGCTGCAACGCACGACAGAGCTTCACATCCTTTTCTTCGTCCTCTTCATCGTCATCTTCTGCTTCACCATATCCGTGATCGAGTTATGAACTGGAACAAAACAACCCCTGTTGATCACCATCTGTCCTGGAAAAAAAACACGAAAAGCGAGAAAAATCTGCCATAGCAAGTCAACACACCTCCTTGCAGAACATCATAGGGTGCAGAGGGCTACATCCTGGCCATCTCGACCAATCAATTCACGATCCACATGAACTCTACCACACTGCCCACAGTGCGAATAATACCAACATAGCTCCCCGAATCCCACAAAGAAAGACAGGTAAAAAAAACCTAATTTTCCACAGACGCATCGGACACATAGATAGCCGCTTTATCTTCACAATTTCTTCAGAGACTCTTTCAAATGCAAAAACCACGACCAAAAAAAAATACAACACAATTTCTTACCTTACAAAAACCTCTTGTTACGAATCATACTTTACCTTACAAAAACCTCTCGTTACGAATCAAACCTTACATGTCACCGCCTCTAGAGCGAAATTCTCAATCCGCTTCTGATTATATGTCCGTCTCGCTCACCGGCTCCCGAGCAAACAATTCTCTCTGTTTCAAACAATCTCCACCAACACAATCGTCACATTCAACGCGCAATCAGCCATCGCTCCTCCTTCTCTCTCAAAATCCTAACATCATACCATCCATGCAAAAACCACGACCAAAAAAAAACACAACACAATTTTTGCAAGAGCTAATCCTAAACGCGATTAGTTATAAATTTTTGCAAGAGCTAATCCTAAATTTTTGCTAATCGCGTCAAGAGAACGAGAGCAAAACATTACCAAATTTCGTCCAGCGAGTCTCCTGGAGCAAATACTGCACCAAAAATGCGCAAAATCAAGCTCGCTCGAAGCCAGGTGAGGGCGCTGGCCGCGGAGACGATGGTGCAAGGCTGTCCATGGGCGTCGAGGATGCGTAGAAACGCCAGCTGCAACGCACGACGGAGCTTCACATCCTTTTCTTCGTCTTCTTCGTCGTCATCTTCTAGAAGAGCTAATCGTGTCTAATCCTAAATTTTTGTATTGTACCTTACAAAAACCTCTCGAACAGTTATCCGATGGCCGTCGAACACGTACCCGAAGCCACAATGAAGCGACGTAGTCCCCGAAGAGTCAATAGTACGCGAGTCTTCATGGTCTGATAGGAGCGGCGGACGGACAGACACTGACGCCTGTTACAGTAGTAGATGCTACAAATATTAATTTAATTTGTGCTACAAATAGTGTATGCTATAAATATTAATTTACTCTATATTATTATCGTAGTCTATTGGTTCTTAATTGTCAAGGTTAGATGTTATGCCCATTTGAATTTCTCATACAAGGTAGTTCCAAAAGGTTCAGATCAGATGTATTTTAATCATGAGATTAAGAAGACGTCCCTAAACTCAGATTTTATAAAATAAAATTGGTCCGTACACATAGCTGATCAGTTCAACCAGAGAGCTAGACTCAAAAGGTGTTTGAGCTTGACATTGCATTGAAAATGATGTTTATTGTATCCAAGCTATTTGATTTCGAAGTGCTATGGTTTTTTTTACCTTTGATGAATATTTTTACTAAGAGCAGAACTATCTACACTGTTACTCAAAGACATAGTTGGTAAAAATCAATTCATTAAGAGTAAAAACTTATAGTATTTATAGTATTACTTGGTGCGGATACACTAAACAACATTTTTAGCGTAGATTTCAAAAGTGCAATTCCAAATTTGCTATTGACCGCTAAATTTCTTTGACAATTTCACACCAGAAACACTTCAAAGCTGCTCGTTTCAGTGCCATGAGTTAAGACGAAACAAAAAACTTTTACTTCTAGTTTTAACCGTAGGATCTCAATTAAGACTTATTAAGTAACTTACATAAAAAATTTCATAAAGTTGACCGCACGGATTGTAATATTATAGTGTTTGAAAAGGGTCCATTTTCTTCCCTACGTTTGGTGGATTAGCAGACTTTGACTTCACTTGGTATCAAATTTTTGCACTACACAAGGTCTAAATTCATTTCCATCATGTTAAGTATGATATTATCTCCCCATACTCCAATTTTTAGAGGTAGAAAAAGGGTGTAGCATATTCAAAAAAAATGTGGAAGGGATGGAGGTTTAAAAATTGTCAATTTGCGTTACATTTTTTTGTGAACTTAGTATGTTTTAGAATGAGAATCCGAATGGTCAACAAGAAGGTTTACACCACATGATGCTGCGGAAAAAATAAAAGTAAAAAATATGATGATCTCAAAGTTTTTTGTGAAAAAGAAGAGTTTTTTCAACTAAAGACAAGAGGTATTTTTTGAAAACATGAAAGGAAATAATATTATTAGCTAGTATTGAAAATCTTACATTGAGTCCTAGAGTGTCCTAGCAAAAGTTTTTTGAGGTACCCGAGTTGCCCGCTCTCCCCATTTGAACTTCAAAACCCTATAACTTTTCCATTAAATGGTGGATTTAGGAAAAAATTGAACTCACACAAAGCCTTTAGTAACGTCCATCCACAGTAAAAATTTCAAAGAAAACTATTACAAAATGACACCATAGAAACCTCCTCGAACCTCTTAGAGTACCCCGAGGAGACTCTTGGAAATATAGGGGTTAAGAAGGACCCGCAAAATCACTTTCGCGAGAACGCTTTCTTAGAAGTCGAAGGCACGAATTCTGTCATCATGCATTCGACGTGTGATTTTCCAAGGCTCCGGAGATCGATTCCCACACGCACGATCCGACGTCGCGAGAACGCTTTCTTAAATACAAAGGCGTGACGAATCCTGTCCGCGCTGTATGACGTGCACCCCGTCATCGCTAGGCCGGCGAAGTATAACCTAGTTGATCGAGACGGCGGAGAGCAACGTGCGGTGCATTCATCATGTCTGTCTCCGAGAGGCCGGAATCGCCACAAACGACGTCACAAATCATTCCCCTTGGACGCTGGCCAGGATTTCGGATTCGAAAATCAAACTTTCCCGAGCGTTACCACGAAAAAGATGACCAGGTTCCCACTTGGCGCTCCGTCGTGACGGCTGCTGATTCTATCTTTGGAGCCTCGTGGCCGGCCTTGTGCATCCTTTGAATCTCGACCGGGGAATACTCCATCGCCTTAACGTCAGCATGAAGTCAGCGTGACCTCTTATCAATGATGATAGAGCATGTAGAATATATGATCATGTAACTATATTATATATATATATATATATATATATATGTAGAATATATGATCATGTAACTATATATAGTATTGCATGGTCTCTTTTACATTCTCATTCCCTGCAGCCATGCACATGCATTGCGATCGAGTTTTCTTACGTGAGAGAGCTCAATCACGCCATTACTAGAGTCTTGTGGAGTGCCCAAATTTCGAGGTAGCTGATGCCAAGAACTGTCCTTCATCGCATAGACATGTTGGCATAAGTTCAGCACGTGCAGATGATATATTGTTCTTCTCAATACTTTGTGCTTCTGGTGGTAGTATATCTGCACTCGAATCCAGCTAGTCGCTGGTCTGGTCTGAAGACCTGTCAGTTCTCTATAATCCATTGACCACTATTACTGTGGGTGAGTTTATCGATCGTCAGTACTGAATTTTTTTTTCCATAACTAGTTTGGCAGTTCGTGCAAAAAGAGATTCTGCGTTTCACATATCCTCGTCCAGGAGAGCTTGACTGCCGATGTAGTGAAGAAGTCACGATCGAAATCAGTTGGAGCGAAACGTGATAAAGCTCATGAAATGGATCTGTGGATAATATGATGGTTTCGATCTCTGCATGCAGTTGATTTCGATCATGGCTACTACCGCTCAAATGCACACGCACCAGTTTGGACCTGCGACACATGAAGTGGAGCAGGACCTGGAGCAACAGGCCAGGGAGTTTCGGATCCCCGAATTCTCACCGCCCTGGTCGCACCAGGTGCACCCGGCCATGAACGAGGCGCGAGACGCGGCGGACGCTTGGGCGCGCGGCCAGTTCCGCACACTGGCGGGCTCCGAGCGCTTTGCCAAGATCATGGCGTCGGATATCAACACCTTGCTCACCGCCGGCACCTACAACAGCGGCCCGGCGTGGGGCCTCGAGTTCGCCATGATGTACATGCTGTTCCTGTTCGTACTAGACGACGAGGTCCTGGCCACGTCCAAAGCCTTCACCAGCTCGGCCGCAGCTGCAACGTCCACCGCCCTTGCGCAGATCTTTCTGGAGCTTCTGCTCGTCACGATGTCGTCGTTCCCGCGCGACAAAGTGCTGGAGGAAGGCCTGGAGAGGATTCTCGCGGTGGATGAGAAGTGGGCGCTCTCGAAACGGGGCAAAATTGATGAATTTCTTGCTGGTGCGCTGAAGCATCCCAGCACAGGTACAATCATCTTGACACTAGATTCGTCAATGTAATGTGATTTTTCTACTAGATTTACATCTAATGTCGGCCACATTTAGGCCACGTTTTGTGTTTGTATTTAGTGTTGCCAACGCTAAATACCATACATAGCTCTGTGAACCAACATATTTTTACAGCACTTTCGAGAGGTTGTTCCATGAGTGTGGAAAGCTCTGATCGTAAAGATACTTTACAGTTGAGAAATATTATACTAGCCTTCTTACCTATACTTGAGGATTTGGTGACAGTGGATTACTGGAATGAGTCGACCAAGGATGAGTCACCGATTGCTTCAGCTTTCCGGGACTTGTGGAAGAGAGCAACCTCGGCGATGCCACAGGACTGGAACCGGCGCATTGCACATGTCTTCCAACGAGACATGTTTGCCATGTTTAGAGAAGCAGAGGAGCGGAACTTGGGCTTACCACTTGATTCTGTTTCTGAATATATTCAAAAGAGGCGAGAATTTGGATTTGTAGAACCGTGCTTGGTAATTTATCAACCTCGCCCTACTTCATCGAACTACACAAAAAAAAATCATTGAACTTATTGTTTGCCTACAAGAAGGCTTGAATGTGATACGGCATGTTACATTGTTGAGTTTGTTACATGAGTAGCATATAGATTACAAATTGGTTAGAAGAGAGATAATACAATTGGCAAGGTGAAAACCAGTGACTTGTTAACAATGCAGAGAGGCATGAGTTCATTCCAGTTTATTTGTATAAAATATATCCAATTGCTGAGTGCAGATTGTTGGAGAACTAGTTGAGGGCATCCATGTTTCAAATGCAATGTACTATAGTGCTCCAATGCAGCGCTTGGTTCAAGCAGCAAATGATACAATTGCGTGGCACAATGACATCCAATCTTTCCAAAAGGTACGTTGTATACTTATAATTTGCAAAGTCAGCCACAGTTTCTACAAAATCCTCCCTCTATTTGATTTATTATATTCCTCTGAGTGATTTCTCAGCTACAATCCTTTAAGAGGTGGAAGAGCTCGAAGGTCTCTAGCTTAAAGTGATGTTTTAACCATTTCTGAACTGCAACGAAGATTAGCATGAAATACTTGTCGCCTTTCTCTCGCGGTTTTAGATATTATGTAGTGGATATTTATCAATGGAGGGATGTGACACGCAAACTTTGGGATGACCTTGCTAATCCCTGAACTATACCAGTCGTATTTCCTTCTAGAAATTCTGTGAAGTCGACGATTCACGTGTCGTGGGCATGCAAAACAAGAAACTGATCACTGTTCACTGGACGCTGCAGGAATTACTGGCCGGAGAAGTGAATTTAGTTCACTTGATTAGCAAGAGGGAGGGTTGCTCATACAACAGAGCTGCAGAGATCGTGAATGACATGGTGGTGGACAGATGCCAAGACTTGAGCGTCGCAGCGGCAGAGCTGAGGCACCATTCTCATGCCAGAAAAGAACCGTTTCTGGACAGCGAGGCTGCCGAAAAATACATCCTCCTCTGCACAAACTTCATCAGTGCAACTCATGCTTTCCATCAACGTACAGTGGTCAGCAGAAGTGTTCGGACAGTAATTACAATCTCAACTTAATAGTAACACTTGTCGAGTTTGGTAGGTAGGTGCTGATTTTTTCAGCTAATTATAACTAAAGAGCCACTTGTAAACTAGAAAGAGTACCATCATTCACATTGAGCCACTTGCATGGGCTGCAGTTCATGATGTGTCAATCATGGGTGTCCAATTCATTATGCACACAAGTTGTGCATCTGAAAAATCTTGAGAATCGACATGTATTTATGGAGACCTCTTGCATTTCAAGACACATTGTGATTGAATAAGATTGCTCTTGATTAGCTATGGCTCCTAGAAGGACTCTTGTTGAACGTAAG
This sequence comes from Bryoerythrophyllum caledonicum, assembly GCA_963971425.1. Classification (NCBI taxonomy): domain Eukaryota; kingdom Viridiplantae; phylum Streptophyta; class Bryopsida; order Pottiales; family Pottiaceae; genus Bryoerythrophyllum; species Bryoerythrophyllum caledonicum. The sequence goes on from OZ020514.1 coordinate 11,351,774, forward strand.
TTAGTTCTTCAGATGCATGAGAGAGGGAATTCGTACTCCGAAATTTCAGCGGTTCTAGGCATCTCTCGAAGCACTTGCCATGCTATTGTGCGGAGGTTTACAATGAGAGGTCATTTGAGAGATGCTCCTTCACAAGGGAGACCTCGAATTCTTGATGAACGTGGTGATCGTGAGGTTGTAAGGTTGTTGAATGCACCATCTAATGGTACAGCTGCAGCAGTGGGTAGAGAAATGCGATCTCAAGGATTGGATTTGAGTGATGATACAACTAGAAGATGTCTTCAGAGGCAAGGATTGAGAGCACGAGTGAAAACTAAGAAGCCATTCTTGTCAAAGAAACACAAAACACGTCGATATGCATGGGCAAAGAAGTGTAGGCATGCAAGTTGGATGGACTGGAGTTATGTGGTTTTTTCAGATGAGTCAAAATTCAATTTGTTTGGCTCAGATGGGAGGCAGTATTGTTGGAGGAAGAGAGGAGAGCATCTTTTAGATCAACATGTGCAACCTACTATCAAATTTGGAGGTGGAAACATTATGGTTTGGGGATGTATGACTTGGGAGGGAATTGGCAACCTTCGTCTTATAGAAGGAAACATGGATAAGTTTGTGTATCGTGAAATTTTGGAGATGGAGCTCATGAATACTATACACATGTATGATTTAGGAGAGGAGAATGTTATTTTTCAGCACGACAACGATCCCAAACATACTTCTAAGTATGTTACAGATTGGTTGTTAGCACAGAAGTTTCAACTAATTTGGCATCCGGCTCAATCTCCTGACTTGAATCCTATAGAACACCTTTGGAATGAAGTAGATCGTCGTATGAGAATGTCAAAGAAGAAACCCACTAACAAGAAGGATTTGTGGGAGAAATTGCAAGAAATTTGGTATAGCATTGAGATTGATACCGTGAGGAAATTGATCATGTCTATGCCTGAGAGAGCTGCAGATGTTTATCAAGCAAAAGGTGGCTATACACGATGGTAGTCATTATGATTGTACATTCAAGTTTTTAGGTAGTCCTCATGATTCTACATTCAAGTTTTTAGCTTGATTTTGTAGCTCATGGCTTTGTTTCCAATGTAAATAGATAACCACTTCACTTTTTGCATAAAGAATTGGACACCCACATCATGTGTTTTATTTTTGATTGATTTCTTGATTGACATTTTTTATTATGAATGTTATGTTACATGTTTTTTGTAACTATGTGATTGTATGTTTAAATTTTTACAACTTGAATGTGAGTTACGTAAGAAAACTAGCTCATATTGGAAGTGGAAGCGTCCTGTCCGAACACTTCTGCTGACCACTGTAGCTCTCGCTTTCATGAAAAACTCTGGGCAGCTCAGAGTGTCTAGACAATATTGTCAGCTTCCTTCTTCTCTGTTTCCGGAATGAGCCGAGTTATTATTCTAGCCTATTTCGTAACTGAAGAATCTTTCTGTCACTTGATTCTTGGTTAGCTGGCTTTGTTTTCTTCACTCTGAGTAGTTGATTTTCGTTCTTAGAATATATGTCTAATTACTCTTACAATAATTCGTATGTGAAAAATGATATAATGTCATACGTTGCAACCATTTATGCCAGCCGGTGGCATTGCAGTTCTCCTCTGTTGGCTTTCATAATAGAGTTTTCCTGAAAGTGCACCCCGAAGAGGAAAGCCGGTAGGAATATGGTGCCAACAATAGTCGTCCAAAAACTTCATACTCCCTTTAGGCTTTTCCTGCCCCAACTTTTTCTGCCCCAAGCTCCCCGTAGTACCCCAAGTTCCCAAACGGTTGACCGGTGGTTCCTCCACACCTTTCCCAAGCCAAGTCACCATGTGCATGTGGTCCTAGTTACTAGAGATAAACGTAAACGAACCAAAACTCAACATCTCCATGCCGAATCTCCTCTGAACCCAGGGTATGCTCCAGGTTTAGCGTGCTCTCATTTGTGCTAAAAAAAAAGACAAGGTGAGTTACAAATCCGGAAATTTTTCCAAGGTTTGGGAGTTAAGGCCTGGGTTTGATGGCAGCCGCGTAGAATAGGGAACGGGTTGGCTTGTGGTCCCTAAACCAAGCGGCCAGAAACTTCACGCCGCTTTCGTTTCTTGTGGAGCAAGATCATGTGGATCACGAAAAGAGAATCAACGCCTCTAATTCAAGCTTCAGTATTATTCTCCGCCTCTAAATCAAGCCCCTTCCACATTCACCGCCCTCACTTTTAAGCGCCGTTTTGTCAGGGGAGGCAATTACGTCTATCTTAAAATTCACAAGATACAGGACAAACACAGCATCTGCATCCTGGATCGTTTACATTTATCTCTACTAACATATGACCCTAAGATTCGTGGTGAAAGATCCTTTACTTTCAGGAAAACTCTAATAATACCTCCAAGTGGAAGCCGACATGATTAATAATATCCTAGAGAAATCCATCTCAAGATCAAGATCTGGCATCATCCCTAGTTTTCTAAGACACTATCAACTTGGACGGGCGTAAAGTGCAGTACAGTTAAGCTATGAAAAATCGTGACAAATATGGCGGGTATAACAAGGTAAATCCCCAATAATTGACAAGTTTAGCACTGCGCATCTATGGGGAGATCAATCTCTCTCTCTCTCTCTCTCTCTCTATATATATATATATATATATATATATACATAGTGATAGCCAATAGAATCACAATTTCAACCCAAGTGATTTCATTTTTTTAATTTTATAAATTGTGAATTACTTATGAATTTTCAAAGTGTGTTTCTATGTTTACCCGATGATTGCCAAAAGTATGGTCCAAGGTTGAGACAATGGAATTTATGTCAAACCCCAATTAGGGTTTCAATCAAATTCTTGGAGACATATAACCCTTAAACATCAAAACAACCCACTTGTGACCACAATATTCTACATGTACGGTGTCGAATTTGAACATGATAAGGTTTTGATTCTGGCACGAAGCCATCTCATGTCGACAAACAATATGTAGAACTGTCGGATAAACTTTGTCTAGCATGGAACCGGTCAATCATCCAACATTGTATTATTTCATAGATAGAAATTAGATATAAATGTTTTAAAATTGTGTGAATAAAAATTATATACTTATTATTATAGCAAGTGGTCTTTTTTTCGCCATAAATTGATGGCAATTGTAGTGCCAAGGCAATCTCAATTTTAAAATATGCTTAAATTTTATTATAAAAAAAACTTTACTTTAAAAAATTACAACATCCTCTGTGTATCATTTTTGTATTTAATCATTCATTAAATTGGTTTTTAAACTAGTGTTATTTTTATTCTTTTACAATAATCTAATTTTAATATTATGATTTAACTTTTATATATTTATGTGTTGTTTTGAATTGGCTTGTACCGGTTGGATATTTGGGACTATATAAGGATTAACTAAGTCAAACTTAATCTAAATCTTAATTTCCATGTTGTCCCACATATTAAAACAATGATGGACAATAGTTTGTGGGTCGAAGCGTTACAATTGCTTCAGAGTAGTGAACATCAAATGCAAGCACCAATAAGCCGACCATGCCAAAACAAACACAACATTGAATAATTCAATTAGTATTCAAGTCATGTAATTAATATTAGAGCCGTGTCACAATTGGCATGATTGTCGTTAATAATAGATTTGATACTAAAATGGCATAGGTAGTATTGATGCATCTATTTACATGCACTGATGAACAATATTTGTGAACGTAACTATGCACAAACCTAGGAACCTCTCATTCATGTTAAGTGCATGACCCATAATATAGGGTTGGTCAACTTTTATGGTTAATTTTACGAATCCGGTAAGCCTTAATGTCGTGTAAAGAAAGATCAATAACCACAACAGATTGGAAGTCCTAACCAACATCAAATAAACAAAAAACATAGACTAAAATGAGTATACGTAATTCACCCTCAAGGAATAGATAGCAATTCACTAAATGGTCAAGCGTCTTGCACACCATGAAGGGAGAATCAACGAGTGCAAGTAGTTATAAAAGAATGTGGAGCCTTCACTAATGAAATCACATCACTTACAAGCAAAGTGACTCACTAACACTCTCTAACTCACTCACAAAGTTTGACTTGACAAAAACGTCAACTCAAGGACGTGTGTGGCGCTATACGCACCCGCGTACAATCCTAAGTGGATGAAAATAATCCACGGATAGATGCGGTGTGCTGCCGTTTGTCCCTAAACACACGTAGATTAGTAATAAACTAATCTACGCTAAATCTACGATACGGAGAGGCCCTCGACGCCACGTCCTGTGGCAGCTGTCGTGTAAAGAAAGATCGATAACCACATCAGATCGAGAGTCCTAACCATCATCAAATAAACGAAAAACATACACTAAAATAAGTATACATAATACACCCTCAAGTGCCCCCTTAGCAGATAAAGAGACCTTCTATCCAACTAGGACCATACAACACTATCAAGACTAAACACCACGGTGATGTCGTTGCAACAACTGTATGAATTTAGCCGAAGATGTTGTCCGTCGCCAAATCAATAAGCATATATAGAAGTAACAAAGAGAGGGTAGGCCGGGTGTAATGTGAGCCACATCTTTAATCGCCTTTGGCAACTTTGTTGCCAATCCCTTCGTCAATCTCCACGTTGCCTATCCCTGAATCGAAACCAGGAACTCCAAGTGGATGGAAACGCACCACACAGTGACAAGTCCACAAGGAATTGAAGCCGTTTCATCGGGCAAAACGTGGCTCGAAGACGTCCCACAACGAAAGCAAGTCCAATCGCGAGACAGTAGAATAGAAAGAGGCGGCGTAAGGCAAGCCGTATGCCAATCACGTTGGCAATGGTCACAAAACAACATGGTAGCCGCGCCCTTCTTCTCACCACACACAAAACACGGAAGGCCGTCGAGCACAATCGCCAACTCCGGGTGAACGGAATCATCAATGGGTAAATGACATGGAGCACAATTCTTAGAGTGCTCCCAACACTTTCGGCCATCCTTGCCTTCCACCAACAAGATGCCATTGGGCAACAAATTTTTCACGCGAAGAATGGTGTACCCAGCCTTGACGTCCAACGTCGTGGGTGCCTCACCCTGCAGATAAACGTAATCCCCCGTGAAAAAACGTTGCAGCTGAGGTCGGTAGGCACTGCTATGAATACGAGCGTACTGTAAGGTGTCACGGTGTTGAGCGATGGACATGTTTTCCATGGCCAGGACATAGCCCGCTTGATGAACCCTGCTTGATCGCGTAGACACTAAGCCCACACCTCTGGATTATCCAAATCCACAACCGGAGCCAACTTTTCCCGAACGGAACTCAGTAAATTTGGCTTCCGCCCATACAACAATTGATACGGACTGAAAGCAGCCAGTGAAGCCGACCGACTAATCGATACCCCATGGCGATCCATGGTATCATCATATTCCAATTACAGTGGCCACCCTGAAGTAATCCATACTTCCGTACGCCTTGCTTCACGGTCTGAACCACACGCTTCGTCAAGCCGTCTGCTTCCAAGTGATCCCGAGAAGTGGTACAATGGTCAATCAAAGCCTTGGTACACAAAGCTTTAAAAGCCCTAAAGAACTCATGTCCCTGGTCAGTCAAAATCTCAGATGGAGCTCCAAAATGAGCCAACACTCGGTCGAGGAATGCCATGGCCACCAACTCTGAAGAGTTCTGCGGAAGAGCCACGAGCTCAATCCACTTGCTGAAATGTTCCACCATCACCAAGACATACTTGGCTCCGCATGGAGCCACAACAAGTGGACCAGCAAAGTCCAAAGACCACCGGTATCCTAGCTCCATAATGGGCAAAGGCAACAGCTGGCATGATAAAGTGTTGAAACTCGATCTAACCTGATCACATACTTCCCACCGAGAAACATACGTGGCGACCTGCTGATACATGTCGGTCCACCAATACTGGTTGCACAACATCAAATGAGTTTGTCGGACACCAAAATGTCCTAGGTCTTCGTGTACTTGCCGTACCAACAAAGCCCTCTGATCTGGCCTTGGAACTATGCGCCTAGTCCCATCTGGCCACACCCGAAATAGAAGGCCGTTCTCCCAAAGGAACCTTGTTATTCGGTGCCGAGCTCTATCACGCTCCATAGCAAAAAGAGCTGGGGGAAGTGTCCCATGTCGTAGCTTGTGCAAGATTGGACCGTCTTCCCACACATCGCTAACAACTTGGGCCCTATCCGGTTCCTCATCCGTTGTCAAATCAGACAACGTCAATGCAGAATCAGACATCAACGTGAGGTAAGCCGTTGCATGCCACCCCAAGACTGACTCCCTGTCACTGTCCCCATGCCACCTGGCACCAGTTAAATCCTCCTCCAAAAGACTTGGATTGCGAGACAGACCATCCGCATCCAAGTTCATGATGTCAACCTGATGTACAACCTCAAAGTCATACTCCTGAAGCAACAAAGCCCACCTGGCAAGCTTGCCAATAAACTTATCAAACTCCATGAGCCACTTCAAAGGCTGATGGTCGGACACCAACGTAAAACGTTCTTATACAAATAGGGCTAAAATGGACTATGGTCCAAACCGCGGCCAAAGCCTCCCCCTCATAGGATGAATAGTTGGACTCCGCGTTGTTGTTGCTCCTAGAAGCAAACGCCACAACGTACTCCCGTCCCTCATCATCCTTATGAGTCAACACAACCCCCAATTCCACAGCACTCCAGTCTGTGTGCAACTGAAAGGGTCGTAAAGCATCCGGACGAATCAAGCTTCAGCTTTAGCTTCAAAGTAACAAACACTTGTTGTTGCTCCCGTCCCCAAGTCCATGGTTGATCATTTTCCGTGAGAATAGTCAATGGCTTAGCAATCAAGCTAAAGTTCTTGACAAACCGGCGATAGTAATTTGCCAAGCCAACAAAAGCTTGAAGCCGTGACACATTGATTGGGGCAGGAATCTTCTGCAACTCATCCACCCTAGCCTGTTGTACGCCAAGATCCCCCAGAAACAATCATATGTCCCAAATATGGCAACCGGTCGTGGAAGAACTTGCACTTGCCATGGTGCAAGCCCAATCCCCACTGCCATAACCTCTCAAACACCGCCTGAAGATGCCTCACATGCTCTTGTGGGTTGCTACTAAAAATGATAACATCATCAATGTAGCATCGGACAAACGATAAATCTGTCAACATCCAATCCATCACCCTCTGAAACTCAGCGGGTGCATTCTTGAGGTCAAATAAGAGAAACTTCCAATGATAGAGTTGATCTCTTCCATCCTGATCAACTCCCCAAAATGCAGTCTTCACCCGGTCATCCACCATCAATGGTAAGTGGTGGTAATTAGACCGCAAGCGGCAAATCTAAAGTACTAAATACTCTAGCGTGCCCCACCGCATCAAACAACTCTTTGGACATGGGCATGGGGTACCGGTCTGACTTGGTCTTGCGATTGACTGGCCTATAATCTCCACACATCCGCTTCTCCGTCCAGTCGCCAAAGATATTCTTCTTCGATGGCATAACCGTGGCACAAGCGTATTCGCTGTTAGAGAGCTCAATCAAGCTGGCAGCCAACAACTCCAAACAACGTGTCTGAACCCCAACTTTCTCAGAGAGACTGAGCTTGTATGGTTGTCGGAAGATCAGGTGGTTGTCTTCCAACTAAATGTGAATCGGTTTGCCTCTATAGCCCTCCAAATCATGGAGACTAAAGGCAAAACAACTACAATACTACAATATAAACGCTTGTACCGTCTGTGCCTCGGCACCTATAGATGTGGCCGAAATCCAAAGGCCAATCATCAAACACCGTAGTCTCCTTCTCCACCATAGAAGACTCATAGCGTACCGGCACGGCCGGTGATTGCTACTTTGTAGCGGAGAGGGCATTAATGCCCCCAGACTCCCCAATTGCGAGATCCACATAAATTCCCGTGTCGAGATGATAAAACTGGGAAAAGATATCCCGGGCATCCTTTCTACCAAAGCCTTTGGCCAAGGCTGCAAAAACACACTCAGCATTAAGCTCCTCAGTTGCATGCCTCTTCTAACAAAAAAACAACTTCACTTCCTCGATGACACTGAGATGTGGCACCGTTGACCCCTGACCATCAAAGTCTGCCTCCAACACACGTGGATGGCCACTCAGACGGTGTTGAACATAAAAACATAGGCTACAAATCCAAACAAGGGTGATGTGGTCAATGGCTTGACCCAACAAATAACAACGCCGGCCCTTAGAGTGATTCGGTGCGGCGGTAGTGCATGTCAAAAAGCCCATCGCCTGCTCCCTCTCATCGGCACAAGGCTCCTGATAAGTTTGAAAAGTAGAATCCTAAACCATGAACGGACCGCATGACCTAAAGGCAAAAGACCCCAAATATCACATCAAGGTGGGAAATGCCCCCCGAGTGAAACCAAAGCGGTTGACTACGGCCAATGGTGGCTCATCATCCTTGGTAACCTTGGTGGACACACGGTGGTCGTCCAAGAGTCATCAACTTCACGGGCAGGAGCCGTTGCACTTGAGCAAGTGCAGAGGTGAGCGTCGTAGATGATGCCATGTTGGTCCAAATCCAACGTCGCCGATGGGCGTAAGAGCCCAACGCCGCGGCATCAACAAACGTGAGGGGACCAAGAAGGTGATGGATATATGCCCCATCCTCAGGCACCTTCGTCCGTGTATCCTCCGATGAGTGTACATTCTAAAAATTGTACCCCAGTGGTATCGATTGGTGGGCAGTCCACTAGTGGATAAGCCTGAGTAAATCCGCAAAGAGACCGGACCGTAGATCATCCAAGCCATGTCCAGTGCCCGCCCATGAATGGCCTTGGCAAGGCCATTCGGCAATCACCAAGTCCACGTGACCTAAGCAGCGAAGATCATCCTCACTAATCAACGTCACATCGTGTGGCAACTTGCCAAAACACCCTCAAATCGCAGAAGATGGTAATTGCTCCGGATACAACGCCAGAAGACGTTGAATGTGATGGTGAGCGGCACAGTTGGTTGCAAAGCCACTATCCACGTGGATATACCATCATACCTTGAGCCCGGCCTTTAACACATCCGTGAGCCCCATACCAATACAGGCAAGTAGCTCTACAAGGATAATATCCTCATCCGGTGGTTGCCACTGAATAGTGCAAGCCAACAATGGAGTAGAAGAGTCCACTAAAAGCAGTGAAGCATCAATAGCATCTACAATCTCCCCACTGCGGCATGTGAGCTCCATTTGAGTCCCCTATGGAGGAAGAGGATCCTTGCAATTACGTGCAGGGATCCCCACTGATATGTGCTCACATGATTCGCTACCCCTGGCATAAAAGCATATGTCTCCTCCAAAAGCGTAGAACTACATGGCAAATCGTATGCCAAAGCACTGCACCCAAACATTGCATCCGCAGTGGAAATCACCGCGCTAGCTCCAAAGACAACCGGAATGAGTTCCTTTCTGCCATCTTTCTGCTACAAGTAATACACTACATCTTAAATTTAACAAATATTAGACCAATATTGAACTTGAGGGAAGACGAATGATAAAGGTTGAGAAGAAATCCTAGGAGGAATCCAAGGAAGAAAATAATTTTATATCCCTTCAAAAAATAAGATAAAGCTAGATGAACAAAAGGGAAACCAAAATTCAAAACTACATGTCCTATGCCACGTATGTCGTGCACAACCGCTTCATGCTAATCAGGTGAGAGCGCACAGTCAGAGACAACTCGAGAGTAACGGTGACATAACCACCACCGTTACCTCTATTAAACAATACCACAATACACACTTATACACTATCAGCAATCCATACTTAGGGAAAATAAATAAATGACTCATAACCTCGTACACCAAGAAGTAGTAAGCGGTCTAGAAGTACCCCTTTACTAATAAACAAGTAGAAAATACGCATAAACTACACATAGTCAAGCCAATGTCATTCTTAAAGAATGATCACATAATAACAATGAAGTTAAAGAAGTATACGCACGCACGCACTCTCTCACTCCATCACGTGGGAGACTCAACTTGAGAAAGATGAGTCTCCTCCAACTACACGTGGAGGTCATTTCGACTCCAAGTCCCAAATGCCCTATAAAACACCACCAATGCCCTAAAAGACTCTAATACTAACTTTCATTAATAACTAGAGCTAGAATCTAGGTCTTCCTTGGGCTGCTTAACCTCCTAGTTGGTTTATAACGCATTAACCAACCTCCACAAATCCTCCAACGCGCCGAACCTGACAGGTAGGATAAATGTGTTTTCATATTTTACTTTCATTTTCATTAGTTATTATTTTTCTAATTTTAACAAATACCAAACCGATTGTCGAGGAAACTAACGATTTATGGAACTTGAGAAGGAATTCTAAAAAAGAAAAGAATCCTAATAGGAATCCAAGGAAAATTACCGAGTAATGAAAAGATCATAAAAAATAGTATGTGTCACGGGACGTGGCGTCGAGGATCTTTCCGTATCGTAGTTTTAGCGTAGATTAGTTTGTTACTAATCTACGTGTGTTTAGGGACGAACGGCGGCGCACCACATTCATCCATGGATGATTTTCATCCATGTAGGGCTGCATGTATGTGCGTATAGCGCCAGACACGTCCTTGACTTGACGTCTTTGTCAAGTCAAACTTTGTGAGTGAGTTTGAGAATGTTAGTGAGTTCTTTGCTTGTAAGTGATAGGATTTCATTAATGAAGGCTCCATATTCTTCTATTACTACTTACACTCGTTGATTCTCCCTTTGTGGCGTGCGAGACGCTTGACTACTTAGTGATTTGCTATCCATTCCTTGAGGGTATATTACGTATACTTGTTTTAGTGTATGTTTTTCGTTTATTTGATGTTGGTTCGGACTCTTGATATATTGTGGTTATCGATCTTTCTTTACACAACAAAGCGCATGTTGAGCAAAGCTAGCAGCAGACGAGGGCCACGACGGTCAGAGTGGGAGTAGTGGCTCTACCCACAATTGTTGTAGTCATTCAAGGTTTACGGGAGATTAGGGATAAAATTTTCTCTAGCCTTACTCATAAAAATTACCCTCTCCATAATTTTAGTTGTAGATTTATCCTACACCGTTGAATCCATTGATTCTAAGGAAAATGCTCTTTTAAGACAAAAAATCACACATCCGTGAGATTAACATTTTATAGATGCCCATACTATAGTTTTATTAACTCAAAGATGTCGCCTAACGTGTAGTCTACAAAAAAAAAAGCCCAAATTGAAACGAACACGGCGTTTCATCCGGGCGTTTTACACTGTAGATTTCTACTTGGTGAATTTGATGAAAATCTGATAAAAAACTTAGATGAAAACTTGATAAAAAAACTTAGATGAAATCCATTTTTCCATTAACATGGACAACGGTAAGACTCTAGGGTTTCACGGTGATAATGCCGTAAAATATGCGGATGTTGTTGCCAGTGGTGAGGCGATGTCCATGGTTGTTAGAATATTAGGGGGGCCGTAGAACCATGATAGAGGCCCCTATGCTAATTTTTACTAACCCTAATAGTAATTACCCAATCCGCAATTTGGATGATAAAATTCCCGGTGTATGCTACCTTAGGGGTCCGAAGGGATGGATGGACCAATCCATTTTCCCCCAATTCTTTGAAGAACCTCGAGCCTACCAACCGGACATCCATAATCGTATAAAATACATTTGGGTAGATAATTGTACGGGGCACAATATTACCCCTAGATTAGCGGTTGTCTTAGCCCTAAAAAGGACCGTTTTGAAGTATTTTCCGCCGTGTGCCACTCACTTTTGCCAACCTGCAGATATGTTTGTGATTTCAAAAGTCAAGAACGCATGGACACGACGGTGGGAGGCTAAAAAATCAGAACTTATCCTAACCAACGCTTGGCAAAACACTGTGCACGGTGACGATCAATGGTCTGGAAAGCTAACACATCCGGGTAAGCAATTTTTCCTTCAATTGGCCGCAAATGTAGTTGATGATGTTAACCGCATGGTTGATTGTGAAAATATTTCATATGCACACAAGGCCATAATTAGGTGTGGTTTATCATTAGGTTTAGATGGCACTTGGTCCATTGAGCAGTTATTTCTCCACCTTTGGGAAATCATTGCAAAATATTTGTATTTTTACTATATAAACTTGCAATTCTACTTTCTTTTCACTTGCACATGTTTTAGTTTTCCTCTATTTTTTTAGATTCATTCCATGTCTTCATCCGCATTTTTAGAGTCTTTTTATTACAAATATTTCTATCATTTTTGCCAGGCTTTCTTTCATTTTCCCACAGTGTTTCTTCTTCTACTTAACGAGAGATTTCGAATGGCCATTTCTTACCCATACTTTGTCCGAGTCAAGCATATGAGGTGTTTTTTGACATCTACGTTTTCCGTGGATGTCAAAAAAACATCTCACATGCCCAATTTGGACAGTTCTTGAGTGAACTATGCTCTTCCAAAGATTGCTGATTTTCATACATGGCGGACAGCTGTTCATACACAAAATGTGCACAAGTAATTTCCAATCTTTACTGAAATTCACGTACAGTATAGTGTTTCAAATTTAGTGTATTGGTATGTCACTACACTAATTGCTATTTGTACATTTAGAGTATGGGTTCGTATTTCGTGTGCACTACACTAAATGCGATATTGGGTGTACTGCTCCAGTTCTACCAACTTTAACACTTATAAAAGTGAAATTAACAAAGGAAGGAGCAAAGCATGTAACAACACTTAGTAGTGTAAATCTCGAGGGAGCGAAATTTGCATAACATATATGAAATTATAAGATGGTCATGCCGCCACTACAGAGAACAAATCCAGGAAACCCATGTGAAACCAAAAACATCAGTTCCAAATAAAATCAACGACAAAACAGACAAGAGATGAAAAATGAGAGATAAAATTCGGACTGCTGATTGTAAATTTCCCTGTTCATCCTACAAAAGAATAATCCCTAGAGTTTACTGTTTTCTCGACGTTTTCTCCGCTGGCAAATGAGGAGCAAGAAACGCTATCTAATCATCATAGTAGTTCACTGGTGATCATGGTGTTGTTTACAGAGGAAGAATGATGGTCTACCTAGCTAGCAGTGATCACGTGAAGATGGTGATGACGTCTCGTCTGTAGCCTCGCACCATGAGCAGCCGCGGCACGTTGGCCACCAGCAGGTCGATGTACTCCATGTAGCAGAACGGCGGGTGCCGCGGCGGCGGCGGCGGCAGGCTCACCAGCACTACCGCGGCCAGCCTCGAGTGCCGCATGATGATGGAGTTCAGCTTCAGCGTCGTGTACAAAAACCTGTTCACCTGAGAACAGAAACCAACCAAATAAGTTTGAATGATGTAAATCAATATAGCTAAGATGGCTATCTACGAGCTGGCTAGCTCCAGTTGGGGGTTTAGGGTTAGGGTTTAGGGTTCTACTAGTACTGTTTTGAGAAAACATATCTCGTGGACCTGATATTTTCAGTGAAACTGTAGACATACCACAACTGGGTTTCATCGAAAACACCAGGTCCGTGAAATATGCTTCCTCTAAATAGTGTTCCCAAGACCTACAGCTAAACCTAAAACCCCAGAACCTAAACCCTAAACTACAAACCATTCTCAGCCCATGAAAACCGTATTCCTAGAACCTAAACCCGAAAATCTAAAACCATTCTTAGTCCTTGAAATATAACTCCTCAGAAAGGTATTCCTAGAACCCTTAAACGTATTTTAATCCGTAGGATATAAAAATGTATTAAGATTTAGCAATACTTACACCTTAGATTGAAGATTCATTAACTAGCATCTTCCATTTAAAGGCCATTTCAGTCAATCTAAACCTTATCATGTTGAAATACGACACCATACATGCAGAATACTGTGGCCGCCAGTGGGCACCTGTTAACGTTTGAGGGTAAAAACCATTTTCAGTCCATGAAACAAACTTCCTCAGGAGATTCGGCGAAGCAAGACCGACAAGGAACCCAGATAAGAGAACACGATGCTCACCTGTCGATCGCTGAAAGAGCTGTACTCGGCTTCGAACTTGGCAATCTCATCCGCGCCTTGCTTCATCTCCTCCACCCGCTGTGCGATTCGCTCGCGAGCCTTGGAGAACGCTTCCATGGCACTCTCTCGGCCGACCACGTTGCTGTCCTCTTGGGTCTCCTCCCACGACCTCGTGGTCACCACTATCACCTCCGCTTGCATCCGCAAGTCGTACAAAAACTTCTTCACGTCCGCTTTCAATTCCTCCGTCTCGGTTTCTTCCTCAGCGATGCAAAACACCTGGGATGACAAAACGGCAACCAGTCAGGATAAAGTTCCGTAGTAGAGTCACCTGAAGTTCGAATAAAATACCCCCTTTTTTTAGTTTGAAGAGATTAACATCACCTTTAACTAACTCTCAAATCAGCTTCGAAAAGAGAAAGGCGGTTAACATTCATGGTAGAATGTCTTTCTTCACTCAAGACGGCTAATACTACTTTGAGATAAGTGTAGAGAGCACCAAGCTCTTCTACTTGCATTGACTGAATTGAAGGATGAGATCACCAAGCTCTTCTATTGATCTGATAGGTATTTAGAGTGAGGAAAGAGTGGTATCATAAACCAAAAGAGGTGGCATCTTCAAGGAAAAGTACCTGGATTTTGCAGCTATCAAAGCACTCCTTGGCGCGGAGCAGCTGCGACAAGAGCAACATGAGCCCACCGTCTCGGACAATCCAATACAAGTCGATTGTACCATACTGCCTGTCGTATTCGCCGGGCCACTCGTCCAGCCCCTTCACCAGGACGACCGCCTTGTTCGCCGTGGAGCAGTCGTTGATGATGCTGTAGAAGTTGTTGGGAACCTCGCTGTAGGAGGCGTCTCGCCATATCTCGGGGTAACGCATGCACACGATGTTGGGCTTCAAGTTGGCCAGCCCCATCGTCTGGAGCACTCCCCGGAATCCGTCCCGGAGTTTTCTGGCGACGATCACTTCGGCCACTGCCTCGCATTTCTGCTCTTGGATGTATGTCGCCAGTAGCTTTCCAGCCTGGAAAACAAGAGGTTTGTTACGAGCCCTAACCCATGAACCGAAAATCTCCGCACAATTCTTCTCCTGAATGTATATGACCAGCAGCTTTCCAGCCTGGAAACCAGAGGCGTGTTTATGAAACGACAACATGACTATAATTACTTAATCCTAAACCGCATACATTGAACCTCCTCACACTTCTGTTGAATGTAGAGCTTTCCCGCTAAAAACGAGGTCCATGTTATGAAGTAAAGAACGTAACTGTACACCTTAACCCGTAACTTTAACTCCTACAGTCATTTGACGATGGAAAACAGACAGTTCAGGATATTTTAGTACCTCACGAGCATCTTCGTTCCTGCTCTTGTAGTCGCCTTCCAAGATAGAAATGAAGATGGACATTCCACGGCCCTTCTTTTTCATGCAATTTGCAAAGTCCGCCAGCTTCGGATGACAAGGTGCATTGTTGGACAGGATGCCCCATGGCTTGCAGAAGATGAGAGGAATTGGGTACCAGTTCTTGGGATGCACTTGAGTTGCTGTAAAAAACAACGACTTCTATATTAATTTCTAGTTTTCCATTTCATGCAACTCCCAATTATATAATCACAAGAAAAAGCATACCTCCAAGAGAACGAAGACTTCGCAGGGCAAGTTGGAAGTAGGCGCTCTTGAATCCGTCACCCCAATCACCACCTTTGCCTTTGATGCTCACGTACCAGTAAAGCAGGCTCGCTAACGCTAATGAGACCACGGTAAATAACCATGAAATCACGAACATGATGACTGCATCCACAAAAGAATCTTGTCAGTAAATTGTGTGAGGACTATTACTTAGCCGCCCTTTTCCTCTTTGAGCTGATTATAGATTAAATGAAAGCTAGTTAGAGCTGATCTTAATGATTAAAAATGAGAAAAGAGGTCAAAACTCTTGCCTCACTTTACAAATCCAATACTACAGTCAAATCAACAGTGCCGAATAAAATTCTTGTACAGAGACACACACCAAAGTAGAAATACTCACCCATGCAAAGCACTGCGCCCAAAAGCGAGAAGCTCCAGTGATGGTACTTCCAGCGCGGGCGCCAACTAGGAGCGTCCAAAAGCTCAAGCAAGAGGCAGGAAAGGTTCACCCCGCCATAGCACATGAGGAAGAACATGGTGATGACAGGAGTGATCAGGTCCAGGTTACCGATCACCACACAGCTGGAGCAGATGAACATAGTGGCCAGCGTCGCCAGGTGCGGCTCCAAGCCGTCTGGGGCCTTGAAGTATTTCAGCACCGGGAGAATGTCGTCGTTGGCGATGGCTGCCAGCAGCCTCGGCGCACCAGTTAGGCTCTGGAGAGCAGCACCCAGTGTTGATAGAATCACTCCCACTTGCACCACCCACGCTACTGGCCACGCCACTGTGGCGGTCAACAACCTGCTCATGAAGATATACGTTTGGGAAGTCAGCAATGAAACGAGTCATAGGAATTCTCTTTCTTTGAAGAAAAGCAGCACACAAGAGGACTGTGCATGAAGAATTTGATTGGAGATGGGCTGTACCTGTCCGTGAGCAGCTGCTCTCTGGTGGCCACAGCCCCAAACATGAACACAGACACCAGATACAAAACAGTGGTGGTGCCAATAGCTGACAATGTGCCCAATGGGATCGACTTCTGCGTGTCTTTCAAAGATGCTGAGCGATTTGAGCCCGCCATGATGCCCGTGACGGCAGGGAAAAAAAGGCCCAACAATGAACTGCACACATTCCCAAGTCACAAAGATAATCAATTCAATGAAACAAGTTGTGAGACATACTTTGAACAGGAAAAAAATAGTAGTCCTCAACCCAAAGAAGATTAAAAATAAAAATAAAAACGTCGAAACTTGCACCTTCTGTTAACATCTCATAGCCGTCAGAAACATCTAAGAACTCATCATAAACTTGCGTGTAAGAACTCACTAGAAGCTCCAGTATTGGTCTCCATCAGGAGTTGGTATGCCGGCATGATTCGTCCGTTGGTAAGCAGACCCCCAATTTGACGTCAATGTACTCCATCTTATTCCAGTGACTCCAGCTGCATTCCACCAAAAGAAACCAATATTAGAGTTATTTGTAAACTGAGGTTCATGGTACAGTGAGACCTCTCCTTCTTATTTCTCAAAGGCAGCTAAAACTACTTTTAACTTGAGTTTAGAGACCACCAAGCTGATCATATAGTAGTATTAAAATAAAAAGAGGGGTATCTTATTGGAACATTGGGTGACTTCTTACAACTAACTCATTTACTCACTCTCTTTTGAAACCTTTAGCATGAAATCAAATCACGGACATGAGGTATGTTTCCAGCATCCGAGGACGAGGGAACTTACGAGGATCTTTGCTGCGAGGAGCAGCCAGAATACCGATAAAGATGAGGAGCACCGACAGCAGTACCGGCACAAGAAATGCAGGCGCAACCTTGTTGATGATCTTGACTCCACCGAAGACAATAAGGCACAGTAGTACTGTGAGAATCACAGAGTAAACCTGGAGGTCGTGTATGTTGGTGGTCTTCAGAACATCAGGCGCTGCGGATGGAACTCCCGGAACTAAATCCGTGATGATCGTGGTTTCTGTCACGGCATCAGATTCATTCATTCTCAATAAGAAGGTAGTAATAGTACAGGATCTGGCTTCTTAACTCCTTAAATTTGTTGCCCATCCGTAACACATGGCGTCAACAACTTACGCTTGAATATGCCTGCCGAAGGAATGGCGTCCAGAAACGTTTCCACAGCTCCAAGCACATACCTAAAGAGAAGATATAAACATCACAAACAGTTAGAGAAATATGCAAAATTCAGCCACAAATATTCTCTGTAAAGGTAGTTTGCATCACTTTCTTAATCTTTCTGAACTCGGACATGACAAGATAGCAACAACCTCAACTGTTGGTCACTTACATAGACCCAGCCACAGCATTCCCAAGGAAAAAGCAGAGTCCAATGCTGACTCCAACTTCAGGACCCAGCGCTCTGCCTATCAGATAATAAGGACCTCCACCCTGCGTTCCGAACATATTCATAATCCAACTCAAGGGCTTGCTATGAAGAGAAACAAATCAGCTGGAGAGTGTATGAAGATAAACATATATTTAGAAGGGAAACAACAAAAAGGTCCCTATAGAATGGTCGGAGTAACATCCAATGAGAACACAATAAAGAGCACATATATGTCTGTAGTCAAGTAGCCAAATCAAGGAATGTTATGATGTTACAATATGACAGAAAAACACATCAGCAGGAGCTCCTAGAAATCATTTGGCAGGACAATAGCTTTTGTCGCACAACAAGGTCACTGTAAGTAACAACCAAATAATAGCACAGGTATTCATGGTCTCACCTTCATGGCTCCATTGGTAGCAATGGCGCTGAGGGATAATCCAGTTATGAATGTACAAAGGCAGCATATGGATACCAGTACCAAGCTATGCCAGATGCCTGCTATACCAACAATCCTACAAAAGTAATCAAACAACAAATCATCAGCTGGAGCTCTTCCTTTCCGAAACGCCCTAGTATGTTCAAATCCAGACCATCATCTGCTTGCTTTGAATGCGTTAGCTATGACATCTAGTACCGTGAATTTCAAATTAGGGTAAAGACAAAGGTGAATGCTTCATCTACTTGCGTTCTCTTGTACACGCGACTAGATAAGAGCAAATTCCTACACACTGAATGCCATTCCTACACACTTTACCATGAAAATCGAATGTAGAAGATAATGCCAAGGATGTTCTGAAGACAAGGGATGAAGACGCCCATCATGGTCCCTAGATTTGCACTCTTCGCCTACAAACAAGCCACAAGACGCATCCAAAATCAAGCTAATTCATAGAGTACTACTCCAAAAAACACACGCACATGTCAGTCTCTCTTCAAGTACTCTTCTGCTTATACTTTCTCCAAAACTAACCTGGAAAAAGGGCTGCGCAGCAGCATCCTGGCGTTGTTGCCCCACGGAAACTGCAACCTCTCCATTGACAGGAGTGATAGGGCTTTGCGGCGGATGCTGCCCTCCCATCCTGCAACAAAACACTTAGGTCTGGTCCCAAGAAAAAAAACCTAAACAGATCCAACTGAGTCTCACTAACCCTTTCAAGCCTCGCACGTTGACGAGCGGGTCAATTTCGAAGAGCTCCAGCTTCGACTCACGCTCGTTGCGCTCGAAGATCGCCTTACTCGTCGGCGACGACGGCTGCCTCTGGTCCCTATTCTGCGCCCTACTCCAACCCCCAATTCTCAAAACCTCCACACACACCCACCAAACCAAAAACTCCATCGTTCTCTCTCACCTCGGCGCTGGCGGAGCTTCTGGTTGCGACGAGAGATCCACCGTCGCCATCTCGACCTCCGCTTGCGACTCGTCCTCGTCCGCCATCGCCCCAGAAAACTAATCACGCGATCTACTCACATCTCGAGCTCCACCGATCAGATCTGGGCGTGGAAAAGCGCTGCCTCGTGAGAATTAGCGATCGACACAGCGAGCATTTGTGGAATCGTCTGCGATTGTTTCGTTTGCGATTGAAGGACTCCTCTAGACATGAAGTTTCCCGTTCTCCGATCGTCGTCTCTGCTTCGGCGAGTCAAGTGGTGGACTTCGTTGATTTCAGAGCCGTAGATTTGGGCGTGAAATTGGTAGATTTGGGCTTGGGATTGGTAGATTCGGGCGTGGGATTTTGGGGGTCGCTTACGTGGATAATGCACATTAGTAATGATAATTGGTGTCACTTTATTATGAAATTTATTAAGTAATATTTATTATGTAATTTCTAGTGAAAGGCCATAACTTTTCACTTTGAATTACTGCTTTTACTACCTAAAAAGATTTTAATTTTGTTTTAGCAAATTACACGACATTTATTGCAAAGGAATTTAGGGTTTCTAGGTTTTAGGGTTTAGGGTTTGGTATTTTAGGAATTAGGGTTTAGGGTTTAGGGTTCAAGGTTCAGTACCTTCTACTTTTAGATTCTACTAACCTACAAATATTCTATTTTTAGAAATTAGTGTTTGTGTTTGAGGTTGAACCAGGGTTTTTGGATTTTAGCAAGGAGCTCCAAAGATTAGCCTTGAAGTGCGGAGTTTAGGGAATGGTATATAGGGCGTTTAAATGAGGGACGTAGAAAGAAAGAGTTTGTTGCCTTGCTGGGGATAACGGGTTACTAGTGTATTAGTAGGAGGTTAGTAGAAATTGGGTTTTGGAGAAATATTCATTGAATAAAATGTTACGGTGGTTTTCAAATTTTAGTGCAAGTTACATTATTTAATATTTTTTGTTGTAGTGTAGGTGTTGGAGTTGGAGGTTAATTAAGTCCCCGTGAGGATAAAACTGCAAGTGTTTCCTAGGTATTATGGCTCATTAAATCTCAATTGATTCTTTCTAGAAATTTGTAAGAAGAGGTTAACCCCTAAAGGACCAACCGTCCCCCCAGGGTCAATTTGGATTTCGCGCATGTACCTAAAATTCGACAAAAATTCCTTTTGTATTGAAAATTTCATACTAGATTGCCTCTAATAAGAGCTTCGCGGAGGTATTTTTATTATTATTTTTGGACTTCCGGTTCGAACGTTAGTACCACTCATAGTCAAAAATGGGGACTCCGGGCACCTCCAAAAAATTTGACAGAAGTTTCTATTGACATTGAGATTTTTCACACATATAAAGAATACTTCCTTCCTTGGAAATTTTCAAAAAAAATTCTTTTCTTTAGTGTAAAAAGGCATTTTATTCCAAGTCAATTATTTTCACACATTGTCGGGCAAGGGGGGGGAAATAATTCATCTTTTCTACATAAAACCTAGAGATCTTCATATTTTTCACTTCTTGTTTTTTCAACAACAATATGTGGTGAAAACCTTCTTATTGACCGTTTGGATTATCATTCAAATACATACGTAGTTCACAAAAAAGTAAAATGTGAAATGGCAATTTTTGAACCTCCACTCCTTGCACACTTGTTTTGAATATGCTACACCCTTTTTTACCTCTAAAAATTGGTTTGTTGGGAAATAACATCATGCTTAAGACAATGGTAAAAGATTTAGACCTTGTTCAATGCAAAAATTTGATACAAAGTGAAGTCAAAGTCTGTTGATCTACTCTACGCAGGGAAGAAAATGAACCATTGTTTTGACTTTAAACACTAAAATCTATCAATCTGTGCGGTGGATTGCAACCAAAATTTGAAGGCATGTTTATATAGAAGTCTATTTTAAGATCTTATGGTTGAAAATCCAAAATTCACTTTGAAATGTGATTTTCATGTCTCTTTTTGGCAGTGGCAGTTTTGGACTGGTTTAGAGCGAAAGAGGTCGTGGTCCTTTAGGGGTTAATCAGCAATAAGAAGGTAGTTTTGAGATGTATCATTTGGAGTTTTTAATTTACTATTTGAAGAAGATCGAAGGATTTTGTTATTTTTACATTAAGTACTTAGAGGTTAGGGTAGGAGATACTATTATTGTTATTTTGAAGTCATATATTATACTTGGAAGAAATGTTTTTATTTTAAAAAATCTATATGGAGGGCTTTGAGTGGGAAATCCAAATTCATTTTTTAATTCTTTATAACAAGAAGTTGTTATCACAACATTCAAAAGTTTAGCCTTCCATTCTGAAAAGATGATTCTTATGTGGGCTTTGAAGGAGTTAAACCCAACTTGAAGAGGCAATTTATAGGAATAAATGCCTACTAAAAAGCAGAACTAGATGTGTGTCATTGGAGGAATAAGCATGGCTTAGCATATAAAGTTTTGTTTATTGTTAAGAGTTACCATTTATTCCACAAATCTAAGGATCTGCTTCAGTATTGGTTTTATAATGATCTAATGATTTTTGGATAAAATATACAAGTAAATCATTAAGTACTCCCAATGTTTTCTAGTGAAATATTTTTTTTATCATCTACAAATTATGTATAATTATTTTAATAGAGACTATTTGATTTTGCAATCAAGAATAGGATAACTAAATTGGTAATTTAAAAATAAAACATTAATTATTGATGTAAACAAAATTTCAATGAAAAACTTGATACAAACAAAATTGCAAAAATAGTGCACATAGTGCATCCCCTGTTGTCCTCAACAGACCAAGGGCAATCCCTAGTTGAATAAATGTATGTAAATGCAAAAAATCAAATGTACTCGTTATGTACTTTACATAGACATTATTTACATTAAAATTTTGATATTTATTTTAGGTACCCGTCATTACTTTATATACCTAGGGTAGTATACCCTTAGTTTCAATTAAATAAATGCAATATGTTAAAATCATCATTTTAGAAGTGTATGGGTAGCACTTATTTTTCCTATTTTTGGCACATAATAGTATTTTGAAACTCAATAAATCTTCTACTATAAGCCAAATCATATTGAAAAGGCACATTCGAAAGACTCCTCCAAAAGGCACATATTGAAGATTCCTTCAAAGGGCACATTTAACCCCTATAGGACAATTTGTCCTTGCGAGGGACAAATCGATTTTTGGGCACATTCCTAACACTTCATTTTTGAAGATAAATTCTTGAAACTTTTAGTGAGAAGAGGAGTATGGATTTTTCTACAGGGGAATTATTTCTTTCTTTTTTTGGACTTATGGAAAAAAAATTTATGGTGCTTCAAACTTAAAAGCTCGACTCTTTTGGCATTTGGGAAGGGAACTATCAAGATGAATGGCGTTGTTGTAGAGTTGACAATTGCACTTTTTTAAGGCGGGTAGTAGTGAAGGAAAGTTGTTGGCATCCTTCATTGTTTTCACTTAAAAACGCATACAAATTAAGGATTTTACTCTTATTGGGAAGTGTTTTTTTCTACTCTTAGGAAAAGTCATAATAATTCTATTCACCATTTAGATTTTAAATTCAACAATTCTTTATCTATTTAAGAATAAAATTTCTTTCCCAAGTAAAAGGTCACTTTCTCTACCCCTAGTTGTTGCAAGTCCATCTTTCTTATTGTAAACACCTCCATTACTTGTGCTTTTTGGCGTGCAATGACCTAACACAAGGTAAAACATAGATCCATTGATTTTATGCAATGTGTAGTGCAAAATCTGCCATTATCTTGAGTCAAAGTATGCTGAATTTGTCTGGCCACAGTAGGAAAAAACAAATTTGCACTCTTCATATGCATATATCTTTCAATCCGTATAGTCAAAGTTTGCAAAAACTATAGGCTGTCTTTTTGCAATAGTTAGCTTGAAGATCCAAAAATTGAAAACAATAAATAAATGTTTGAATAAATCTAAGAAAATCTCATATGAAGTGGTAACTTTGGGTGGTTTTGATGAAGCACAAGGCTGTGTCCTTTAGGGATTAATTCAAAGGGCACATTTAATTCAAAGGGCACATTCAAATGACAAAGTGCACATTTCAGTAGGCACTTTTAACAAAACCCTTGTTAAGAGTTAAAGGAAAGTAGCCTGAAAATTGTGAAAATTTCCTAAAACTACCCTCTTTTGGCGAAAGGTGCAATTCTTTTTAAAAATTTTGACGTATTTTGAAGTATGTAACCGTATGATCTAGTACATTACCTAGCTTATACATGTACATGTTTGCGAAATCTTTTATTTTAAATCTCTCACCATTTGTGGGATCGTAATATTCAAAGCTGAAAAAAGAAGTCTCTATCCCTTGTTGTAGAATAGGAAAGTAGTGTTTTGGGGGCCAGAAACCATCTTTGAAAGTAAATTTGACATGAGGCACTTTAGATTCTTGTTCCTAGGTGAGTTAGGTACATGTTTACATAATGATTACCCTCATAGGATCTATAAAAACCTAACTAAATTCTTGATTTTTCACATGGAGGTATGCTGAAATTCAAATACAAAGGCCGATTTTCAACAATATATTAGGCATGTAAAATAATAATGAATAGAGAATCCAAACGGTGAAATTATGCCTTACTACCTTTACAACATGTACAATTTTTTTGAAAAAATGGTATTTTTAAATTTTTTGTTACTCCAATCCACTTGATTTTGGGCAAATTTTGAGAATAAATGAGCATGTACTGCAATTTTGGGCAGATTTCAGCATGACCTAATAGTGTTTCCAAATACTTCTTAACCCCTAAATGCCTGGAGGTGTTTTTACTCTAAACACATCATTGTGTTTGGAGTGCCATTAGTGAAAATCAAAGTAACCTCATAGATTGCAAGATCATAACATATTAGTACTCAAAAAAGATTGCAAAATTTCATCATTTTTACTTTGAAGTGAAAATGCTACCAATAGACTTATTGCAATGAGAAAGTCACCAACTAGAAGGTTGTTCACCTTCATCTCAATAATCCCCTTGGACCAATAAAAACCCGTGAGAAAAATATCTTTGCGCAGATACTCGCCTTGCAATGATGAAAACTGCCTCAAATTTTACAAAAGAAAACATGTCCAAAACTAGACCCCTTGCACGAAAATGCAAGCCATGTCTTCCTCACATCTTGGATGGATTTAACGTTTTTACCACAAAAACTAGACTCTAATTGGAATCCAACCCAACAAACAAAGATAAAATCCAACGATGGATTAAGGAGATATAGCTCCTCAAAAATCATCCATTTTTTCACTCTTTTCATTGAAGAAACATCATTGCGAGTCTAATGCCAAAATTATTTGGATAAAAAATCTTTGACCTACAAAAATGTTAGATTTCATCTTAAGATCATGATTGTATAAAAAAATTCATGAAGAACTATTTTTGATTTCACATAATTGGCTTGCAATGATAAAACATGCCTAATGTTTGAAAACCCAAAAACAAAAGCTGCCTTCACGAAATGCATGCCATTATATCAGACTTCATTGTATGGGTCTGCAAATTTTACCACACAAACTAGACTTGATTTGGGACCCAACCCAAGTGACTTCGTCAAAAACGGACTCCGGATGAAGAAGTTATGGCTCTTCAAAGTTTCTGCCTTTCATCCAAGATGTCGTTTTTCGACATTGGGAACGTCTAGGGGTTAATTATGTTTGGGAAACAATAAAAAAAAAAGGGGGGATTAAAAAGTGCCATTTGGTTTGTGTGAGTTCTACCACGTCTCGAATTGGCCGAAAAAACCACAAATATTCACTGTAATCAAGCAAACTTATGGTTGGAGTCCCACAGACCTGCTCGTAAGCTAAAAAACTTCACTTTTGTCTTTGGATAATTCTCCTTTTCATTTGTTGAGTTTTACTTTTTACTTTTTCTTTCTTGTTTTTTTTTACTTTTACTTTCAAAGTAAAATACATGAGTATAAATGTAGATAAAATCGTTCATTTATATTTAAACACATATACAGATATGTGTGTTTATAAGCAATTATTTTGATGCATATTTCTTGGTATATAGAGATAATATAAAACTTTGGATCTATAAAATAGTAAAAAGGGTGCTAGGTAACTATGGCAATGAATGTTGTTTCTAAATTTCCATGTCGGATGTCACTTTCTTCAAACTTTGCATCTACAAAAAATTCTTCGCATGCCACTACACGCCACCAACGCCACCACCAAGCTCTTGTCTACACTACGTTTCAAAGATTCCCTGTTTTAAAGGCCCAAGATTCAAATCATGAAGTAGATGTTGAAGACAAGATCAAATTTCCTCCAAGTTTGACATTAAATCTTAAACTCAAGTCTGTTTTGAGGTACGGTGAAAACTCACATCAAAGAGCCGCTCTCTATGTTGAAGACAATTCTCTATATGAATCCAAGTTTGAAGGCATTGAAAACGTTATACAACTCCATGGCATAGAAATGTCGTACAACAATTATTTGGATATTGATGCAGCTTGGAATTGTGCATGTGATTTCAAGAGTCCAACCTGTGTGATAGTAAAGCACACAAATCCTTGTGGAATTGCCTCTGTTGACTCGAATGAAAGCATTGTGAAAGCATATCACGAAGCAGTGAAGGGCGATCCTATTAGCGCATACGGAGGTAGTATTGCTTTTAATACAAAAGTAGATGAAAACCTTGCACGTGAGATTCGAGAATTTTGCAATCCTATAGATGGTGCAAAAAAAATGTTTTATGATAATGTGGTAGCTCTCGGCTACACTTCAAAGGGTCTAGAGATTTTGAAAGGAAAATCAAAATCCTTGCGCATTCTTGAAGCAAAGCAAACCATAAATGCTCATCAATCATTTCGACAAATTGGAAGTGCGGGTTGGTTGGTCCAAGATTTTGATAACAAAGTGCTTGAGGCCAAAGATCTTGAACTGGTAACAAGCAAGGATTGCACTCCTGAGCAATTGCAAGATGCACTATATGCTTGGAAATGTTGCAAGCATATTAAAAGCAATGCAATTGTTTTGGCAAAGAATAATCAGATGTTAGGGATGGGAAGTGGTCAACCAAATCGAGTGAAGAGTTTGCAAATCGCACTAGAAAAATCAGGAGATGAAAGAAAAGGAGCTGCTTTAGCAAGTGACGCATTCTTTCCATTTGCTTGGGATGATGCCGTAGAAGATGCTTGCAAAACTGGTGTAAGTACTATTGTTCAACCAGGCGGTAGCAAGCGTGACCAAGATGCTATTGATTGTTGTAACCAATATGGAGTCAATATGTTTTTTACTAGAGTGCGTCACTTTTTACACTAATTGCAAAAAAATTTGTTGACTGTTAGTGTTTTAAGATAGGTACTTAGATTAATTATGAGGAAACTTATGTTTTCTCTTTGGGGTGTTTACCATAATAATATATGGTGCCTTCGAAGATTAGTGACTATTATGAGTACTAAAAGAATGAGTCATTCACCTCGGTGGAGATACCACACGTTTCTACTTATGTCATCTTCTCATATTCAATTTTCAAATTAGAATACTCATATGCAACAGCAACTCATCTTCTCATGCACTTGCTTGGACCTATTTGCAATGAAAGTAGTTTATGAATGTGTCTGATTTAGCTAAGCCACTTCCTTTGGTAGGATGGGAACGGGGTAACCCTTTATTGTGCTAAAAAAATTCAATAACAATTCGTTCTATTTAATAAAAATATATTATGGAATGAATAATTTCTATAAATCCAAATGGACACAATCACCTTTGTGCAATCATCACCCCTCAAATGGGACAGTAACTATTACAGCGTCCCAACCAAGACTTTTCTCAATGGGAACGAGCTGAAGTTGTCTGTATTTCTCAGATCTCAAGACATAATTCTACAACTGCGAGATAATCAAGTCCTCGACATATTGAACCGACCAAGTCAAGACATTGCACACCAGTTGTGGGCGCACAAAAGAAAACAAGATTCAAGGAAAATGAGGTGAGGGGAAAACTGGTAACTGCCGGCATGGAGCCACTGGCACATCAATTATTATACAATGTACGAAGCCGTTGCTTGAGAACCAAGCACGGGAGTTCATAAATGAATGGGTTACTCACCAAAGTAGATTAAGCAAGCCTGAAGTACTACACTGCCGCTGAGAGACCTACGCTACAAAAACAACGAAGATCAATAGAAATGTGATCAAAACCATAAATATCTTGACAATGAGCCATCGATTTGATGAAATGCTGTCAAGGTACTTGAGAAGACGATTTTGTGCTCCTTCCACGTTTGTAAGAGACTCATCCATATTCTCATCAATCCTGCACATTTTAACGATAGAAATAGTAAGTACCTCGCCCAGCCATTCATTTTCGAAGCAGTGACAACACCACTACTTTCGGAAAGAGCATAAACAATAGTAGATGATATTTGAAACATTCAACACTCTGGAGATAGCAAGTAGGCTGCAATCACATTTTGTCACTATGGGCATAGAAAAGACAGTTGTGCTAGGGATTGATATCTGCACCTGATGGCAACTTCGCCTTGCTGAGCAACCATAGTGGCCAATTGGGTAAAAATAGTACTCAGCTCCACAATAGTGGACTCCACATTCTGAAGTGCTTCTGCACGGTTTTGCATGTAGGTGTCCTGAACAGGAACCAGCTGCTGTTGCTGCACACGTCCTTGTGACTGCGAGCTATCTGCTCCATCCGCTGTATGTCGCCGCCGACTGTGTATGGAGCATCAACAAAACATGACAATGCTGCAAAAGCAAAGACATAGAGAGTTGTTGCGCCATGCAAAAGAATAAATATCAGAAACCTACAAACGGAGAGTACAATATAGCCAGTTTTCTGAAACAATTGTCAGCAGAGATCATTGAAGGATTGATGCTCACGAGTAGCATGAGCACGAAATACATGACTTTCTTTACCTTGAACTGAAGAGTTCATTACTCCTTGCTGTCCCATTGCCCCATGGTGGAAGAGCAGCATTGCTGGTACTTGGCGTGGAATTAGCGGCAGTAGTTGCCAGAGGCCCCTGCCAAGCGTAGGGGTTGGTCTGTTTATTTGCAGTCCCCGTGAAGAGTTGTCGTCGATTGTCGTGTACCTTCAGATTCTGCACGAGATGCACATGATGCACTTAGAATATACGCTTCTTACGATAGTCAATTCTCAAACCTACTTGTGGCCAATATAGAGGAGGTGCACATGCACACATACGTTCCTATAACTGTGCGCTAATATCGAAAGCAACCTGGTGAAACAACCCCATCTTCAAATGACTACTCACCTGTATCATTCATAAATAATATTAGGACTATGGAATCATACACATTCTTTGACCTATTTGCAAAAGGGGGTCCATTCAGATTACTTGCACTAGCGTAAGCAACACCACATTAGTTTAAAACAGAATCGGGTAGACTTCCGGGGATCAAGGTGATGAAAAAATGCCTAGTATGCAAACAATGAAAAACAACGTTTCAAGAAGACTCCAAAAAGAAACAGGAAAAGAAAAGGTAATAGAACTTGTATGCAGGCTCTGGTTTCTCCGTTCAAAACACATCCCACCGAACCTCTCAAATCGCTATCTCTATATTGCGTTTCTTGCTGAGTGAAGCTTACCTCTATTCGTAAGGTGAGGACGTCCTTGAACTCCTTCGCCGTATTCATAAGCCGACTCTTAAGAGTATCGACCACAATTGTGGAGTGTTCGCTACTTTGCCTGGTCTGATTAGCCCCGTCATTTCTTAACTCACAAATTTGTTGCAAATCAGAAATCGCAGCATTCAGGGCGGTAGTGTCTTGCTTGACGACCGACGTTAGCTCCTGGATCTCAACTGCTGGATCATCGAACATCGACGTTCGCTTCGCCACTACATCACAAACACCATAATTTGAACTCAATCCTTTTGCACAAACACTAACCATGCCACAAATCCTGCACATCATAGAATCCTAAGTAACACCTTAATCTTCGCTACAAATAGCCTCTGATTCCTTAACACTCGTAAGGGTTCCGAAAATGACAACTCTCAACTACTTACAAGTTTGTTCTCTCTTTTCTCTTTCTTAACTACGAACGTGCAAAAAGAAAAGCGGAAGACTCACATTTGGCCAGCTTAGAGAGCTTCTGCGAGGTTTGGTGAATGCTCAACCCGATCTGCGAGGCGCGCTTAGTAAACTCGGACTAGAGAGAGTTGCCAGACGGCTGTGGCAACAACCGCGCCGTCTCAGAGGTTGAGTGCCCGTTAGTAGCCACGGCGCCGTTAGTGGAGCCATTTGCATACGGCAACGTTGAGCCTTGCGTTTTCCTCAACCGGTCGACAATCGCGTGAAACTCCGATGTCCGATCTCGACCCAACGTGGATGGCAACGGCCCCATGCCGATCGCCATACTTTCTCCTCCCTCCTCTCTCCCTCTCGTTTCTTTCTCTCTCTCTTTTGAAACCCTAGCAATACCAGATCTGGCTAAGCAAGCGCCGAGATTATAATACAGAGGACTATCATGCGAGATCTAGTGTCCAATTTGTGTGCAAGAATGAGGCTAGGGTTTGAAGCTTGAAAGCTTGAGAGATAACATTTATTTTGAGATGAATTCAAGAGTCTAAAACTTTGAAGATTAATGAAATTTATAATTTTTGCCAACCATCCTCTAAGCCGACGAAACCAGCCTCAACTTATTCCCTCAGACTAAACAAGCACCTACTACTCCACTCTGCGTTTCCTCAGAATCGTGCAAATCGCTCGTTCCACTACCACAGCCAATATATGCGCCATGCAACGGAAAACACAACCAAGAGAGAAGCTGTTCATACCTCTCTCGTTCACAAAGACACTGCGCTTAAGTTAAGAAGTGAGGGCTGCTTTCTGTTGTTACGGTGACTACACTGGCTGGTCTTCTGGTCCTGGTCCCTTTCCCCTTTAGTTGCTCTTGTTCTCCTCCATCGCCGACGACGACGACGATGGCCTCCCTATTATCCGTCCTTCCGCATCATCGTTGTTGCCCTGCAATTGCGACAAACGAGGCGTAGGGTGACTAACGAGGCACAGGGTGATGCACGAGGCGTTGGCTTTCAACTGATATGTCCATGTGAGAAAAGTGGAGCTCATTCCTCTTGTTTTTTGATTGACGTGGTGTGAGCGCATCCCTATCGTTTTCTCATTGACGTGGTATGAGCTTATGATCCTATACACAATGCTGAAGTTTCTTGCAATACCTCTCAAATTAGTCACCATGTCTCGACAGGAGAGCATACAGAAGAGAGTGATGCTAGCAGTTAAGCAAGGAGATGAGGATTATCAGAAGAATGGGTGGCAAGTTGTGTTCCGAAGGTCACCTGCAGGCGTTTCCCGGATCTTATTGAGGTCGTCAGATGCTGGATTAAGAGCCGATGACCTCTGGCGGTCTGCAGAGGAAGACAACCTCTCTGCCGACTCTGGCAAGCAAGGAGATGAGGATTATCAGAAGAATGGGTGGCAAGTTGTGTTCCGAAGGTCACCTGCAGGCGTCTTCCGGACCTTATCAAGGTCGTCAGATGTTGGATTAAGAGCAGATGACCCGTGGCGCTCTGTAGAGGAAGACGACCTCTCTGCCGACTCTGGCCTTGCCGTCGCCACCCGCGGCCTCGGTCATCAAAACCGATCCCAGGTACCCCATTGCATAGAGAGAGACTTGCATATTGGCTTATTTTAGCTCATGGGCTCAAGGTGTTGATACTGTTGTTTGTGGCAGGCTCAAAATGAGATCATTGTGGAGATGACAAGCTTGAAGGGAATCAAGGTGTATCCCGAGGGCGATGCCGCTTCAAATGGAGCTCCGTTTGTGGAAGTGATGGGTGAAGAGATGTGGGTGGACGTGTTGAAGGCTTGTGTAGAGCACGGCCTAGCCCCTCGCTCATGGACAAATTACCTACACCTCACAGTTGGCGGCACCTTGTCGACTGCAGGCGTCAGCGGCCAATCGTTCCGTCACGGCCCCGAAGAAGTGAGCAACGTCCTCTCCCTCCAAGTCGTCACCGAAAATGGCAATATCTTGAACTGCTCGGCAGCTGAGAATTCTGCTGTCTTCTTCGCCGTCTTGGGAGGACCCGGTTACTGTGGGATCATCACCAGAGCCCGCATTGTGCTGGAGAAAGCTCCCCATTGTCTCACTGAGCACGTTTCTTCCACTACTGCTGAAGATTGATAGTTGGAGCATCGTGGAGTTGCAAAAGGCCCAGTGAAAGAACGGCCGCGTGATTATATTCCTACGTTATGTATATCAGCTTTGCACCAGAATAGTTATCGATGTTTAATCAAGCAGATTGTCTTGATCGCTGTATTTAGCAACGTTATTTGTTAGACTGTTTCATTGATAGGAGCAGGGTCGTTTGGTCATATATACCTGAACATGCATTCGATTAACAGAATGTATAATGTCTTTATGTGACACATTCTTCAAAAATAAAGTGTTCCACTTCTGTTCAACTTCCCGTCGAGAGCGTGATGGTTTTGTTGCAATCGTTAGAAATGGTGAATTGCGCATTGGCGGCGGAGGCACAAGTGGTGGCCATCAGGACCATCATCAACAGAACGACTGTCGAAGATCCTCCTCGCGATGTACGGACAACCCCGTATTCAAGTTAGCCGCGGCTATTGCAGGGCGACAACGATGATGAGGAGTGTCTTTGTGAACGAGAGAGGTATGAACAGCTTCTCTCTTGGTTGTGTTT
>OZ020514.1:11383962-11415656 GCA_963971425.1 Bryoerythrophyllum caledonicum
ATTGGATTGATAGCTTTCACTAGTAAAATGACCTTCAAAAGACTATTTTTAGAATGCGCACCATAGGTTTGTTGGTATGGAGTGATGATAAATTTGGTCACGTGGGCCATCAAGGGTTGAGTTGTTTTATGAGAAGCAGATCTAATGTATGTTTGCGAGAAGTTTTTGGGCAAAGCAAAATTGAGAAAATTCTAAACTTGCCCAAGTAATTTCAGAAATTCAATATCCTTGTAATTTACCACATTTGATTAATTGCCAATCTTGTATGTCGAAATATGTAAGCGGTAGAAGAATTAAAATTGATCTTGAGCAACATAAAAGGGCCCACTTCCTCCTCTTCAACCTATCTATTTGCTTTTATTTCAACCACAAGTGTTGCGTGTTAATGACTTTCTCCTCTTCAACTTGCCTATTTGATTTTATTCTAACATCCACTTCTACATGTTGATAATAATATAAAGAGACGCTAGTTAGGAATGTTTATACCTCTATATACTTGTGTAATTGCATTGAAATGGTTAAGGATTTGAAAGATTGTGCCACCCTCTCCTAACCAATTATTAGAATATGAGGCATTTAAAATCCAAATGGATAAGATGGACTTCCCACTAATCCAACACCTTTATTTGACCAATTGGAGACCGCATCAACCAACTGGCCTCTTGACGACTTTTGCAGTAGGAGACGGGTTATTGACACTTACCATAGGAAACAACTTCATATGAGGTAAATAAAACAAAATTCTACTGCTTGCGGTCCAAAATTTATTGAAAGAATTACATGAGAAGAATAAAATAAAATAAAACTTATTACGCCACACTGAAACTTATAAACTATGGCATGATAAGTTCTAAATCGTCTAGATAGATGTGTGTTGTTATAAAAAATTGCGCAGTTTTTGTGCTTTAATTTTGCCCAAACATACATAAAGTAAAGGTACTACAAAGCATAAATACTCCCAAATCATTTAACCTCTAAGGGCATTCCCAACGGACTCGCTGAATGGATAAGACTGGCTATATGTAGCGAGGCAAAGGTCATTCTCCTTTCCCAACGGACTGGCTATTCAACCCGCCACCTTTGGCGAGCCGCCAAAGAGAGGCTCTAAACCCGCCAAAGGTAGCAGCCCGCCACAGCCCTGCTACCCATCCAACTCCCACCCAAATGCGTCGTTTGATAATTACAACTTTTCCAATTTATCTTTTGACGCATAAGTGTAGATATTAATGCCTTATTTACTACAAAAGTTGGGGTTTAACAAAGTTAATAACGGGTAACCCTCTTACCATGTTCCGTTGTTGTGTAGAGAGGGGAGCGCTTTGAGAATTCACGGGGAATCTGGCTGCAACCGGAATAGATGGCAGGAGAGTCCAGTCGTGCATTCAATTCTTTTGTTCTTCAAATCTTCATATCTTCATCTGTTCGACTCTTCAAACAGCTCCCCGTTGGCCTATCATGTGGTGGCTCTAAACGGGTTAAGGGTAAAGGTAAGGTGATAAGAACCCACGGCATCAGACGGGTAAAACGAGGCGGCCAGACCACAAAGTGAAACCGTCCGAAAGATTGGCTCCTAAAATTCAAACCCACGGTGACCAGCAATTGCGCCTCACCGGTGGGAACAACATAAATACGACCGTGTAGGTGATCAACCCCAATTCGCCGCAACAAAATTTACGAAGCAGAATTGAAAAAAACTAGCCTCCAAATCCGGCTGGGAATAACAAAATAAAGACAACGAGCCTCCAAATCCGGCTAGGAATAACAAGCCACAAACCACAACACACGAGTCTTCATGTCTTCTTGTCTTCTTGTCTTCAAGTCTTCAAGTCTTCAAGTCTTCAAGTCTTCAAATCTTCAAGTCTTCAAGTGTTCAAAAACACTAAGAAACTCCAAAGAAGTGTTCAAAAACACAATGGAAAAGTTTCACCAAGGTTGTAACCTTCAAACAAGTGCTACAGATGAATCAAAATTCCAAATACTAAGTGTAATAGCTCTCTAGAAAGCTAATACAGACAACTAATACTCCTCCAAATTTCAAGTCAATATAAATTATTGTCCAAAAGTTATACGAGTTCAAAGTTCTGTCCCTCAAGATATTCAATCGCTCATAACTTCTTTTTCAAAACTCCAAATCTCAATTACAATAACTTTTTGAAGAGCTATGACCATGGTTTACGCACTTTTTAATTCTAAAACGATACTAAACTACTGTCCAAAAGTTATGGCTTGTTAAAACCTCAGCCCTCTCAATGGATGGCCTCGGGTTTTCACAATTTCAAACCTTCATAACTTTTTCAATACTACTCCAATTAACTTTAATGATAAGTTTCTGGAAAGCTAAGAAAAATCTCTACAACTCCTGAAATTCTCAAAGAGAGACACAAAAACTACAAACTTTGGTGATTGCCCGAATCTCTGCTCCTCTTCGTTGGGTGGCAGCAGACCCTCCTCCACTCACACGCTTGTAACTTCTTGTTTACAACTCCAAATCAAGCAAAAACAATCTCTTTGAAAGCGCATTTCAAAGAGAAAAAAACACTCAAAATTTCATTCCAAATTATTTCCTACAACTCGAGGTATCACCCCTCAAACTCTCGGCTTTCTACACACACACACTCCCAAAAGCACACTAATTCTTTTTTCCCCCAAAACCCGACTAAGGGAGAGAGAGAAGATGCCTACCTACCCTCTAGACCCCTAAGGTAGATAAGATCAGCCCATGTGCATGTCACATGGGCCCCAAAACACCCATTGGCCCTAGGAAAACTCATAAGATAAGTATCTACTAATCTTTAAAGGTTAACAAACCTTTAGAGTTCTAACTAGGAGGTAAACTACCCTCTATCTACCACCTTTTAACTTCTAACATTCAAATGAAACACAAAACACTTAAATTTAGTATAAAACTTCAATCAAAATCAAGTAGAGGTAAAAACTAAAGTAAAACAACAGTGCTACTCCAACTGCAAGAACTTGAGGATGCTCTTGATAATAATTGCGATGTAATCTGCACGTTGAGTCTTTGTCAAAGGATTCACTAGCCCTTCTAACCAACGATGGTGGCCAGCGCTTAGCTCGATTGACCTAGGTATACAAAAATAATGGTCTTCGTTCAGGCCCTCGAAGCTTCCTTCAAATGTCACTTCACGGGTGCCCGGTTCAACACATCCAGTTTGAAGTAAGATTACTAAAATACGAGCGTCCTTTTGGAGATTACCATGCCAACGCTGTTCAACACGAGGCTGCTTCAGCGGACGAGAAGACCCAGCTTCATCTTGTGGGTGAATTGGCAATGGTGTGGAAACCGCCGGCTGGGATGGTTGAATTGGCAACTGAGACAAGGAAAGCTGTAAATCTACCTCCGGTTCAGACTCTAGATCTTGTGACTCCATAAAAACCCTCCAGTTCGACATATTAGTTCGAACTTCAAATCCAAACACAAACTCTAAGAACGTAAATGAATACTTCGAATTGGTGAATATTGTTTAAGGCTTTCGCCTTTTAAACAATTCCATGAGCAATAAGCGTCACCTTGAAATTTTCCGGAAGCGTCACCAATAAGTTTCGTCCTCCTAATCAAAAATCTTTTCAAAAAGAGTAAACAAGTAAATATTTTTTACACTGTAGATATTTACATCAGGACACCGTATTTTACAAACTGTCAATGGTGGACACTTTCAAGGGCTGCCTATGGAATGAGAATACTTGAAGTTGATTCATCCAAACATTGGCCTTTACACTGCCCATGAAAAGAATCTTGGCCTGTTGGCTTATAAAATGTAAATTACATACCCAAGTAAAGAGCTCCAAATTGCATTTGACAGCCAATTCACCCAACATTTACTTCATATAATTCTTTTTACAAAACCTTTCATAGTTTAGGCGTGGTAAGGCTTCAAAATTTCTAATCGGACCTAAAATGTCCGTCTCGTTTTTAGGGGTTGATCAATTGCTTAGATCTTCTAATTTGTAAAGCCAAAAATATATAAATTTTTTGGCGAAACTTTTCATACTAACATACTACAAGACCATGTGCCTAGAATATTTTAGATCCTTTTTTTAGAAAGTTAGAAATTCTCTTTATGACTTTCACATTTTGGTGGAAAATTCAAACTTCCTATCCCCTTGGCCCTTGGGGGGTTAACATGAAAACCTTTGTCACATGTGTCAAAAACCTACCAAATCACAAAATTCCCAAGCACAAAATATTGAAAAATACGCCTAAAAACACTCAAATTTTATTATTTCTAGTATTCCACCTTTGCTACAAAAATCCCGTTTTGGAACAAAATTCTACTGTAAAACTGGCGTGTCCAATCAATTCTTACATAAAAGCATTTAGTTCCTGGTGCGATCGGGAAGGAGTATAAGCTGCTGATTATATGGAAAGAGTGCTCGTGAGGGAGGAGTGTTAGTTGCCGTAAGATTTTCGGTCGAGATGGAGGCGATGACTTTGGTGTTTTTTGTTGGCAGATTTTTCGGTCAGCTCAGTATTGTTGTGATCCGATTACGCGCCATTCTGAAATTTGCTTCCCAACTGCTCACTTGTGTACACCTTCCACCTGATTGTGAGTCCTTTGACTGAACCGATTCCTTTTCTAGCTAACATGCACAATTCGTTGGCAAGTCGGGGTAGATTTTTTGAGGATTTGTGATGATGCACCTGATTAAGATTTTACATCATTGACAACGTTCTGGAATTTGATAACTGAAGTCCGCATTAGATCCTCTAGCTTGTCAAAGGAGGACCAGATTGGAGCATATTCCTGTGGTACAATTGAATGTTCAGTTATCACTGGATCTATAATAATTTGTAGGAATTTAGCTACTATATCAATTTCAAGGGTGAGATACTTGTGATATGTGGAAGTGTTACATAGTAGTGTTGGTAGTGGACGATTATCGTTGGGGAAGTGTACAAATGAATCACGTCGTGGATTTCTGAGTTTTAGTGTAGGTTAGTTGCATATTGTTACCATGTGAGTGCTTGCCACTTACTGTAAAGTGTTCGCACCGGCAGTGGTTTTGTAGATGTGCATTGAAAGTGTGTAGCAGTGGCCATGCTTCAATTGTTCAAGTTAAGTTTTGATAAGAGCTTTTTAAGTCAGAAAAATGGAGTTTCGAGTCTGGAGGAAGCGGAAGAGAAGAAATCGAATCGAAAAGTGAGCGACACTGAGAAGGTTAAGGGCGTCTCTAAGGAAGAGGTGACCTGGGATGCAAAAGATCTAGAAGCTAAAGCTGTTGTGAAGTTCAAATCGTAAGCTTACTTATTTATGATAGTCTCAATTGAACACCGGTAGTTCAAGTTGTAATCCTACATAGCGTTATAACATAACAAAATTTGTTCTTGTGCAAGTAATTTTTTAGTTTGAGGTTATTTGTTGCATTGACTTCTGTATTTCTTCTGTAGTGATCTTCAGAGCCACTTTCTTCAAGGATCTGATTTACCATATCTTTTACCCACTTTCGATTCCTCTCATGATGTGTTTGGATGGAGGAGTGTACGCTCTTCAAAACCGGTTCTTTGTGCCGACGAAAGGTGCACCTAATGGTCTCGTATTTGCTTAACTTGCAATGGGAATCTACTGTAAGTTTTCAAACCATGCAACGTCGAAGCATTTATATGAATCACTTCAGACAGATGTTCGCTCCTAATTTTATTGAAATGACTACTTTGTGTAGTTGAATATGCTGCAATGAAGAGAGTATAGTCGTATCATTGTACCTTTTTAATGTGCGTGGGGGGAGTGAGTAGAAAATCTTAGTACATTGAGTGGTTGATATCTCTCTAGAGAGTCCTCTATTAACATACTTAAATGCCTTGGCCTTGATGTTCACAGCTTACAATTTTAATGGCGTGAGCTTATTTTTCGTCATCCGAGGAAAGCATCTTGACTTTCTATACGACGTTGCTTTGGTGGACATTTGCTGGATCATGCGTAATGCGGTATGAGCCTCAGTTAGTAGCTCGTAGCTTAGAAACCAAGCCGTGGTTATGGTGCAAGCTTCTATATTGCAATCATAGAAGCATGTTGGGCAAATTGTCCCAAGTGATGTCTTATAATTCTCAAGATGTTCAAAACTTTTAAGCGGCCTTAATCATCAAAAGCTGATGCTTCAGTTTGACATGAGCATCGCTGTTGTAGTGAAACAAGATACTCTTCCTGGAGAAGAAAGAGTTGATCATTAGAAAGCAATTTTGTACTCCATCGGATGTTTTTGTGGCTAAATTCATGTGAGCTGTCTTGTTCTCTGTCTCATACTCCAGTAACTATGTCTCGTTATGATTTCATTCTTCTGATTCAAGACAACGGCCCATGAAATCTTCAGGTGGTGGCTACGAAGTACGCATTTGCGTCGGAGGTGGACATAAAGAAAATGCGAGCAGGAGTGCTAGATGTTCGGCATCGAGTGCACCAAATTGTACGTTTTAGTTACTTTGTACAGGCGTACTACTCTTGGTGAACCTTGGCATTGGAAGTCACACAATTGTGCTATCTAGTGAATGGAGAGATCACCTGCACTCCTTTTATCCTCGAGTTGAGAATGTACTTATAATCGTCTATTATCAACCTGCTTGATTATACTATCTTCAATGTATCTTATCAAGTACTATGTTGTCTGATGATATTTCCCGGGACCGTGCACAGATGTCGCTCTCTCTGTTGGATTCATACAATTTGTATCCTCGACTCAAGGATAGTGTTTTGGATATATTTTCATGTGTTTTGAAACTTTTTCTCATTCATATCCTTGAGCCGAGGAAACTCGGTGAAGTTTTTTGATATTTCCTTTGTTCCTAAATACTCTTGTCCAAATTTATATTGCTTTGGATATAAGGTGCTTATTAATTTGCATATTTCAATTATCTTCATTTGAGAATTAATGTCGCTTCAATGTGATGTTTTGTAGATGGAAGAAGACTCATTTGATGTCAGAAATCGAGTTCCACCAACCTTGCCTTCTGGTGTTGCTCCTTGCGAGGATATTCCTCGCGCTGCTTGGTTTTCGAAGCGCGTTGTCCTTCAAAATACATCAGGGAATAACGTCGGAATCGGACTATGTCAGAGTGTTGATTCCAGTTTAATTCCCGAAACTGGAGGTCGGCCACTTGGAGATGACCATGTTGCGGTTCTGATTGCTGAATCTTTAAATGAGGATGATATTCCTTTGAATTTGATGTTTGCTCTCCGAGCATGGCCAATTCGACAGGTCTTTCTTCGTAATGTGAGTTTGTACGATCAAGAGCAAACTTGCATTTACAATGCCGCTCTAAAGGTATTCCGTCGGGGTTCAAGAATTGGTGTTCGATAGTATGAGAGCAACCGTCAAAGGCGAGTGTTGCCTTCCCCACCAAAGAAGGAAGTACTCCTTTCTGCACAATCGATCAACCTTGTTGCGAGCGTTGTTTGTTGTCCTAGAAATTGTACTCAAGGCTTTCCACGCAGTCTTATTTCTGTACTACGAACGCAAGTTCACAATGACATTGGAGGTGTATACTTTCGGAAACATGTTTTACTTCATGTGCATAGGCAAATGCACATTGACTCCAATGGCAACCATGTGGTGACGCTCAATGGAATTGATGTATGCCAAGATGCATGGTGTACAATCATGGGGGTCAGCCGAGCCACATTCTACCGATACAAAAGT
This sequence comes from Bryoerythrophyllum caledonicum, assembly GCA_963971425.1. Taxonomy (NCBI): domain Eukaryota; kingdom Viridiplantae; phylum Streptophyta; class Bryopsida; order Pottiales; family Pottiaceae; genus Bryoerythrophyllum; species Bryoerythrophyllum caledonicum. The sequence continues at coordinate 11,391,616 of OZ020514.1, forward strand.
GATGCGAAGGATGAAGTGCGAGCGATGGCACACGGCAATTCTCGGACTAAGAAGCCTTGCACCGATACTCTCCAAGAAATTGCTACATTGCACGACCTACTTGACGATGCTGTTGATAGTAGTCCTAACAAGACTACTACACTTGGCACTGGGGAGAAGGTTGTTTCGAAACATCTTCCCTCCTCCTTTCAATGGAATGCAGTGTTGCCCAAAGTAAACGAGGTGAATTCAAGATTTGGCCTGAAGCCAATATCTTTGTCTGGTCTTAGCCGAATTCGGAGCTCCGAATTTGAACAATTTTCCACTAAGAAACCGGGTGACAACTTTGCTCGCTGCGGTAGATGCAACCAATTGAAGCAATTGAAGAAGGCTAGTACGCGAGGGTCCTCTGCATTCAATATGTGAGATATCAAATTAAAGTTGCATCAGGCCTCCCAACAGACTCATCGTATTTTATATTATGGGAACCGGAAGAACTCGGAGGATAGGCCTGATGACGTTGTTTGCATCATCCATGATAAAATGGATCACAGCAAAACAACATCTCCCCATTTTTCTTACAAGAATAAGGCAACAAAGTCCTTCATGAAACTCCATGTAGCTGTGACTGGAATGATTGCTCATGGACATGGAGATGTCCGTTATGCACATTATAGTCTTGACATCTTCCCCACCGACTCAAATCACACTGTTGGATCCATTGCTAAGTTACTTCGGGACTTAGAGAGTCCACCGGTGTATTCTTCTCGTGGATTATTTGCAAGAGGGAGAGCTTCTCCTCTATCTCAGGCTGTGCTTGCGGATGCCAATGTGTGCCTTGAATCCCTTGCGGCTCCACCGGTTGAACCTGTTCCTGCAAGACAATTACCACCAATTCTCCAAATGCAATTGGATAATGCCACAGGAGACAATAATAGTAGATTTGTGTTTGCTTTCTTCTCCCTACTTATTCATTTGGGTATTTTCTGAGAAGTACACGTGAACTTCTTACTTGTTGGTCATACTCACAAGGATATTGATGCAATGTTTGGGAGATGGAGTACCAAACTTAAGTCAAATAGCTATCCAATAATTCCACTCTTGATGAAGTCATTCATGGATGCTGAAGAGAAGCCAGTTATTCCACATTTTATTGAAGAGGTGCCTGACTTCAAGGGTTTTCTTGATGGATATTTGTGCATCGGCAATGAGGCCCTTACGGGTCATACAAAGGGCCAACATTTCAAGTTTTACAAGGACTCTGATGGTTTGCCAAAGATGCAGTACAAAATTCTTTGTACAGACAGGGATTGGTTGCCCGAGGAGAATGGAGGAATTCAGTTGTAGAAAATGACGGCAGATGGTAGACCAATATTGCCTCATGGGCAACCACTTCCTCTCATTCCGCATTGTCATGAGAATTATGATGAGGTTATGAAGGGTATTTCTGGGTTTCTAAGTCTATGGGAATCTATGGCAAATGAGGATATCTCAGGTGAATACAGGAGGAAGAATGAGCATATCATGTACTATTGGAGAGGTGTAAAGGCTGCTCTTGAGGTGCCATTGGAAGAATCGACTTCCCTACGAGAGGGGTTTTGGCCACTATCTAGATATGCTCCGTCTATTGTTGATGAATATGATATAGATGGTACTTTGAGGGAGGAGTATGCAGAAGACCCTCCATTCATTGGACAACGACGTCATTGTCCGCCTCCATCGTTCCGGGTTGGTAGAGATGTATATGAGGGCTATGTACTTGCGGTGTGTTCAACTGATGGGGATTTGCGCCCATTTTGGATTGCCTTGGCATCGACTAATCCACATCCGGATCATGAACATTCTCATGAGATTAAAGTGCAATACTACAAACTTGCATCCCAACGTCATGTGGACTTGGAAACGTACCAAGGGTGGGATTCAGTAATGGGAACAATTGGGTAGAGGAATCTAAATCTGAACCAATCTGGGTATATACAGATTGCATTGTAACAGTTTGGAAGCCTGGGTTCTGTGGGAACACTAGCTCTTCGAGGCTCAAAATTCCGAAATCACAAGTAGAAATAATCAAGGCATCTTTAGCTAAATATTAGAATTCAACAGGTTCTGTGGTTTTTTATGACAAGAGTTATCCTAATCATTTGAAATAGGTGGGGGTGCATGTCCTTATTTGAACTTGTGTTGTTTCAGACTAGATATTGTACTAAGTATGTACTGAACATGGAGGTTTGTTGTGGAATTGAGACGTTGAATGTTTGTGTAGCATATTTGTAGACAAAAATTAGATTAGAATTTGTAGTTTCATATCTAAGTGATGTATTGTGTTGCTTCAATATCATTAAACGTTGCCGTTTGTTTGTGAAGTTATTGATGGATAAATTGTGGTTAACATTGTGTGTTTGATTAATTGTGCATTTATCCTTGATGCATTGATACTTTCTATTAAAATAAATAATTGAATGTATTTCTACAATATGTGCAAATTTTTTAGTGATTGATATTTCAATGACCTTGTTGTTTGAAACAAGTACCACCTCTTGAAATTGATAAATTTGATTTCCCTTCAAATTGAGAAGACATGCATTTTGGGTGGCATGTAAATGAGAATATATGTCTTATTTTAGTCCAATTTTGAGCCCTGCTAGGGATGCTCAAATTTGTGCCGCTTGAATTTTTATGGAGTATTTTTATTCTTCCTATGATCATTTTTTTGGATGTAGTAGTTGGCAATTTCAATCGAGCTTAAGTCTCAATTTAATAAATAGTCTCAAATTAATGAAACAAAAAATTGACCATAATTAGACACTATGATAAATTGAGACTTTGAAATGTCTCATTTTAATGAATATGGCGTTATTATTATTCTAATTCCAAGAAGTCAAAACTAAGCATAAAAAAACACTACAAAATCATGTATTGTAACTAATCTAATTATAAATTATGAACTCTGATAGGAAATAGTGTCAATTCATTAACCTTTAAGGCCGCTGAGCTTTTTAGCCTACCAGAATCTACAAGTATTCTAGAATCATGTAGAACAACATCTACGCACAAGGTACACTTCATTGCGACCCCACTTCAAGAAAATCATTGCAGCTCGCCCCAATTTTTGTGGCTCCGGTCTTAATAGATGCCCGCCTTCCTCCACCTCTTAGTCATAGTTTCAACCCTTCCATAGAGGTGGCTTGTAGCATTTGCTATCGAGATTATGGTGCCGAAACGACCCAAAAATGGTTGCTTGTCCTTAAAGGGTTAAGTCAATGGAATAAAACATCTAGAACAATTCAACAATTGGCCAACAACAATCTCAATCCTTTTTAGGGTTTCACCATGAAGCAAAAAGAAGGACCATCATCTTCATAGGAAATGATAGCAAAAAGAAGGATCATCATCTTCAATCGCATCAACAATCAAAGATCGTAACCAAATCCATAATCATTCCATTCACATGAAAGAACACATTTCGCAAATGAAAGAGTAACTGATCAGTCTGAAGAATTTCATGTCGTTTTTTCCAATTGTTTCATCGCATCTTGAGGAGAGGAATTGAGTTTCAGTTTGAAGAATTTCATGTCGTTTTTTCCAATTGTTTCATCGCATCTTGAGGAGAGGAATTGAGTTTCAGTTTGAAGAATTTCATGTTGTTTTTTCCAATTGTTTCATCGCATCTTGAGGAGAGGATTTGAGTTTTAGTTTGAAGAATTTCATGTCGTTTTTTCCAATTGTTTCATCGCATCTTGAGGAGAGGAATTGAGCTTGATGACGACAGCGCGGGCCATTTTGAAGCACTTCGATGTGTTCGAGAGGGCGCAGTTCGACTTCCTCGAGTTCGTGGCGGAGCTCATCGAGACACCTCTCGACAAAACGCATGTGCGTGGCCACCGCAACCGTTAAGATGGCACTCTGAGTGTTTAACGGACTGGAATGAATTCGTGTGTGTGTGTTGATACAGAATGCGGACCCGCTCGTGAACGCGGGAGTGTTGAAGCTCATGCGGCCGCTGCTGCTGCAGAACACTGCAGAACGCTGCCGGATCCAGCAGCTGGCGTGCGCGAATCTGAGCAAGCTGGCGGCCTGGGACGACCGCCTGGCGGAGATGATGATCACGGAGGGGATTCTCGAGGAGCTGATGCGCTCGCTCAGGTGCGATCCTCTCGTTTTTTTGCGTACTTAGGGCTTCAGGTTGTGTTTTGTGAATAGGAACATTTTCGGAGAGCTTACGTGGTTACCTGTTTCGTTGTTTTTCTTTTTTGGAGTTCCAGGATGTGTGCTAGGGTTATTAGTCAGCATTCTTAAATGCGAAAGTGATGGAAAGTGTTTTGTGGATTTGATCATTTCAGGGAAGCTTTACTTTCAGGTATGTGTGAGCTCTGAGGTAGTTCCCCTTTCTTTCAGTTTTTTTGCATTCAGCTCTTGTCCAGATCGTGTATCAACGCATGCAGTTTCACTTGAACAGATCTCGAAATGAACGCCTACGAAACAGGAACCTGTAAAACTCATGAGAAAGTGCTGATTTCTGCGTATGGTCATTGATCCAGGGAAGCACACCGGCTGAGCAAGAAGGCGGCGACGAATGTGCTGAGGTCGATTTCGAGTCACTCGGCGCCCTTTTGCGTGGCGATAGTGGCCCAGGGCGGAGTGGAGCTCCTGGTGCCGGTGCTGCAGGAGTTCGACCCGGCGGTGAAGGAGATCGCGGCGGGGACGCTGGGCAACATTGCGCGCCACAACCCGCACCTGGCGCAGTTTACTGCCGACCACGGCGCTGTGGAAGGACTGGTGGATCAGATCCAGGTTTGGATCGTTTTGTTTGATCTTTCTGCATGCAAGTTCCTCATTGTCTTGTCCAGATTGTGTGTTAGCATGAGGACATATCTCTAATTGAAGAAGTGCGATAGACTAGGAGCCCCACACATGTTTCATTAAAATTGGCAGCGCTTCCATTTCATATCTTCGTGTTGCATTCGACTTCGTGATTTTCTTTCACTTGAATTTCATTGGATCAGGGTTCCTGATTTGGATTGGTAGATTTACGCTCAACTTCCTGATGGTCTTGTCCAGATTGAGTCTACACATCTCTAATTGAAGTAGTGCTGAAATGTGAACTATTTTTCTATGAGACTTGTTTCATTGCAACTGTGGTTTCATAGATATTTTGTTACCTCAAGTGTGAGTTTAATACATTTTTCTGATGTTGAAATTCTGCACCAGGATAGAGACCCGCAATTGAGGCGGACGCTGTGTGCAACATTGGCGGAGATCGCAAAGCACACACCTGAACTGGGCAGCAGAGTGGCGGAAACTGGTGTCTTGCCCATCGTGTCTGCTTTTCTAAATGTCGAGCAGCCTGATGCCAGGCTCAAGGCAGAGGTACGCTTTGAAGTGCAGGTTTTGATGCATTTGTTAAAACCCCCTAAGTTTCAATAGAATATCGTGCGTCATAATCGCTCATTCTAACCTCTATTGAAGTAGGAATTTGACTGCAGGGATGTGCAGTTTTGCATAGTGTTGCGAGGCATACGGAAGACTTAGCCCAGGTAATTTATGAGGAGCGCATGCTCTAAGTGGTTGGTGTGCTAGACATGGAATTTTTTCCCACGAAGATGTTACGAGATGTTTAATTTAGTGAAGCTCTTTATCACAGGCAGTGTTATCAACCAACATTTTCCCGAACGTGATCATACTCCTGAAGGACGCGAAGCAGAGGTGCAGACGCAACGCAGCAATGGTGATCTGCGAGGTGTGCAAACACACACCATACCAGGCACACTTTGTTCTGGACGCAGGAAGCGCCCCAGCTCTCGTGGACAACATCTCCGACGTGCACAGCTTCGAACGCTTGCCGGGTTTGCTCTTTGTAATCAAACTTTATTGCACATCAATTGCACTCCCTGTCATAAATCCGTGCATATCTGGTACTAAACTGTGAGTAGGTTGACTAGACTCCCTGTCAGAAATCATATCTGCTACAAAATTGTGTACGTTTCCTTCGCAAAATTCTCTACCTTGACTAGACCATCCATTCCAGGTATATTGGCGCTGGGGTACTTGGCATCATGGTCGCCTGAGTTTTCGACTACAGTGATCAGTTCAAACGCGCTTCCCCCGTTGATGGACGCACTAGAGCACGAGGAGCAGGACCATCTCAAGGGGGCGAGTGCTTGGTCTCTGGGACAGATTGGGAAACATACGAATGCGCATGCGAAGGAAGTGGCGGCTGTGGGCACAATGCTGCAACTGGTGATGTATGTCAAGGCGAAGCGCAGCAGTGACGACTTGCAGAAGAAGTGCGAGCTGTCTTTTAAAATCATTGTCAATCGCCTGGATTACGCTCCAGCTCTAAACTCGCTATTGAACGTAAGAACAGCTCTATCCTCATTTAGGAGTTAGCTATAAAGTCAATCGAAGGATACTTCCTCTTTTCACTACTCTTTCCTCACTCCAAAATAGTTAATAGATCAATGAAAGAGCTTGGTGGTCTCGAAACCTAAGTCAAAGTCGTTTTTACCGTCTTTGAGAGTGAAAAAAGAGTTTCCGCCTTGAATATTAGCCACCTTTCTCTCCTTTGAGCTGGTGAGAACTATCTAGTGCTGATTTTAATTCTTAGAAGAGGGAGTATCCTGTTTAGACTTTGGGTAACTTTACAAATAACTCTAATCTCATAATCACATGGTTAGCAACTTTGGTCGTCTCGATATCATGAAAAGAACGTCTCACCTGAATTTTCACCAAGTAATGGCCGCGTTAATCTCGTAGTCATGGTTAGCAACGTGTGGTCAACCTCTCACCTTGACACCATGAAAAGTACGTCTCACCTGGATTTGTGGACTTGCCAGGGTCCAAGAATGCCTGAGCAGTGCCTGCAATTTGTGCTTGCGCAAATTGCGAAGCTGGTGCCAACAGACGTCGAGCTGCGGACAACGCTCCTGCTCTCAGGCTCCTTTGCAAGGATGCAGGAGCTCCAGTTCGGCGCAGCACAGCCCACTCAGGACTTAATAGAGAAGATCTCAAGCTTCTATCCTGAGGAGATCAGAACCTTCTATCATAAAAGCAAGTACAAAGTGTTCGAGTGCAAGCCCAACCCACTCTACACGATCCGTGATCCAGTTCACAACCTGTACATGTAGTTCTATCTCGAAACATGATATTCCTGTCGTTGTTAGAGAATATAGACTTTTTCATGCCGAAGATTAAAAAACATGGTAATAGCTGAAAGATGAAGGTAAAGATCATTAGCATGGTACTAGACGAAAAAGTTTAGAAGATGATGAAGTTGTGTGAATTTCTCCCTGATGATTGGTGCGGTTTGTAGGCAGCGTCTGCAGATTTGAAGCAACGTTTGGAAGGGTGGGGTATTGGATTCTAACATCATGCTAACAATTCCTTCATCAGCACGTCTGTCTCGCAACTTGATTTTCCTGTCCTTGTTAGAAAAAAGCATTCTTTGTGAGAATTGACATGCTGCAGATAAAAAACATGGTACTAGTTCAAAGTTGATGGTGGAGATCATAAACGTGGTACTGATCGAAAGAGGTCATAAACATGGTACTAGATGAAAAAGCGTGAAAGATGTAATTGTTTACCTGATGATCGGTGAGGTTTGTGTGCAGCTCCTGTAGGCATTGGATTCTCAAAAAAACACAGGTAAAAGGTACCCTGAACTGAACCGTGAAGGCGTCTGTTTCCCCCTCTTCCCCAAAGGCTTCTAACAAGGTGGAGGCACCTGAAGATGTTGGAAGCCTTTGAGGGAGAGGAAAAAGCAGCTGCCTTTGGGAGAAGGAACCTCGCCAAAACAAACAAAGAGGAAATGTGTGACAACAGGAGGTGCGCACTTGGCTATTTATGAGGTAGCTCCAAGGTTGTAGACACTTGGCAGGAAAGCAACTGAAGAAGTTAAGTGACCACTTTCTGAAGCATGTTCCTTGTGATTGAATTCTGTACATACAGTTAAAAAACTCTGGATAAGGGGGAGAAATATTTAATAGACCAGTACGGTTTTCGTTTTCAATCTTTTTGGACAAGACCAGTAAGATTTAGGGGGTAGCTAAAAAGCTTTGGTCTGGATGCTTATGGTTGGAGTGCAATCTCAACTGATTCGTGGGGAAATGAGTGGAGGTGCAGGAACCACCTCGTTGGCTTGTTGACTTGGAAAGATATTAACCCGAAATATCTACACTACACAGAGAGTTATTTTTCCTGGCTGTCGGATTTTCATATGTACCATACCGGCAGTGCAATAATTTATTCTGCCACATCTGGGATCATGGTGACGAATGTCGCGGAGGGTGGGCCAGGGTAGAACTCATTTCTCTGGCTTATTAATATTTTGGAGGTCTAGAAGCTTTTTTTGGAACTTTTTTTGCCAAATTTGTGCCTGCGGCTCCAAGTTACCCTTCGAGGCCCCACCAAGGAGCGCTGTCCAACTGTGGACAGGTTTTGTCCACACCCCCTCCTCGTGCCAAAAAATCCTGCAAATAGACAACAAGAACCAAAAGGAAGGTACCGTACTGAAACTTTCGGTGACTTCACAAATGAATCTGGATTAGGAGCCTTACTTATAAAATGCAATTTCTTCGTGCATTATTTCATCTGAGAATGTGGTAAAGAATTGAAATGAAAAACAGGGTACTTGATGGCGTGTTGGTCACCTAAAGCAGGGTTTTGCTGGCGACCAACCACTTGCAAATGAGTAAAAATGTCCGACAACCAATTTTGTGAAGTGATATCTAACATAAAACTAACTAAGCCTGTTTCCCTGCAGCACTAGTCAAGCTCTGGTCCAAGGACTTTTCATCACCAACGTTGACACAATACTTCTGCAACCACCGGTCCATCTTCCAGAGGCAATGCATCACGCTCTCGCGCCCGGAGTAGCCATGGCTTTCTAGTGGAAGAAGCACCAGGCGACACAACGCTCCGTTCCCTTTCAGCGCAGCATAAAACCTCTCCGACTGAATCACAACAATTCACTCATCAGAGGTAATAGAATATCATGCTAGTAAATTAAATCTCGTTGGAAAATCATGATAGTAGCTGGGAATGGGTATAACCAAATTCACCTGCAAGGTCAGAGTTCCAGCATTATTGTCCTCTTCCCCATGAATCAGCAAGATGGGCTTCTTCACTTTATCCGCCAGCATGAAAGGACTCATCTCAATGTAAGTCTTTTGCGCCTCCCACAGAGTTCTTTCTTCAGACTGCACAGCACAAAAAGACAAACAGATAAATGAGTAGATGAAAGACAAGATCGTTATATATATATGTTCTCATCATGGGTGTATGCATGTTTCTAACAGTTTGACGGGGGCGAACTCGTACCTGGAAGCCGAAAGGAGTGAGGGTGCGGTTGTAAGCTCCAGAGCGACTAATACCACAACAAAACAGGTGAGGTGCATGAATGAGCAAGTTGGCTGTCATGAAAGCTCCATAAGAGTGCCCACCTACAGCTATCTTCTTAGGATCCGCCACCTGCGCAAAGAAAGTTAACCATATAAATTATCGTTTTAAGAAAATAACTAACCAAATGAAGGTCAGGTTGAGATGCATACCCCACGTCTGACGACTTCATCAACTGCTGCCTGTGCACTGGCAACAAGTTGCTCCACGTACCTGGAAGAAAATAGGGTTTTTAACCCACAGGTATTAAAACTTCGTAACTTCATAACATTAATCCATCAGAGATATTTAGCATATTAGAGTTCTTTTGAAAGTCATCCAAATTGAGAACTACTTAGAGCTGATTTTCCATGAAAACAACGAGGGGTGTCCTGCTCAAACTTCAGGTGGCTTTACAAAATAACTCTACTTACAAAACCAGAACTTTTCCTTCCTAGATAAACACGATGCAAAATCAAAAGACACGGTGGCAGACGCAATACCGGTCGTTGGCTTCCTCGTCGCCTTCTCCAATTATCGGCATTGTGGGTCCATCGAGAATAGCAAACCTGAGAAAATGATAAATCCGAGATTGTCAATAGACAAGAAATGGAATACACATCTACCTTGAGTTATTCGACCTCTCTTCTTTTATTTATAACACTACGCTTTCCTTGCTCTAGCTAGCTGTTAGATCAATAGAAGAGCTTGGTGGTTCCGCAACTAGAATCCTTCAATTCAGTCAACGGTGCTCTCTAAACTCAAGTTGTAGCCGCCTTTGAGAAGGAAGAAGGAGAGGTCATGTTGCGCCATGAATCTTACACGCCTTCTTCTCTAAGCTGATTTGAACTATTCCGGGCAGATTTTTAATGATGTAAATCATTAAAAATCATCCCAAAATGCCTCTAATCAACTCAAAGAGGAAGAAGGCGGGTGGGATTCATGGCGCAACATGACGCCTCCTTCTTCCTTCTCAAAGGCGGCTGCAACTTGAATTCAGAGACCACCGTTGGCTGAAATGAAGGATTCTAGTTGCGGAACCACCGAGCTCTTCTAGCTACCTAGAGTGAGGAAAGGGTAGAGAGGGGGCATTACCCTCTGGCCAACCACAGCAAGGCGGAAGTTGCTCCAATCCCTGCAAAAGTATTCACACTCCCCCGCACCTGCCCCGCATTGTCCTTGCTGATGAACTCCCTGGGATAGGCCCACATGAGCAGAGGCAGAGGCCCGTCCCTGGCACTCTCATAGCCCGGGGGCAGATACAAAGTCGCCATCAGCTGCACTCCGTCGCTCCTCTCATACTTGATGATCTCCTTCTTCAGGTTTCTCAGCTGGGGGTAAGGATGGGGGAAGTCGGTCACCTGGGCGAGAGTTTTCCCAGGCCACGTCTGGAGGTAGTACTGAGGAGGATCCTCCTGGGACTCCTTGGAGATCAAGAGCTTGAGCGTGTCCAGGGAGAGGTCGGCGTCCACTTGGTCTGACATCAGGGCCGCTATATCTTCGAAGTAGGTGGCTTTGTCGCTCTCCCAGATGCGCTCCTTCTCACCAGTCTCCCTACAAAAAAGTGGTTAAAGACAAGAGAGTTATTTGATAAGATATCTGTTTACTATACTACTCTAGAGCTTGGTGGTCTCTAAACTAAAGTCAAAGTAGTTTCAGTTGTCTTTGAGAGTGAAGAAAGAGTTTCTACTCTAGAGCTTGGTGGTATCTAAACTCAGGTTTAGCCATCTTTGAGAGTCCATGAATATTTGGTACTAATTGAAGGTGATTTTACTGAAGGAAAAGGGGTTATGTTTCACTTACGGGTCGAAGATGTCTAGGAAAGGGACATAGCCATCAGGCGAGGCTCCGCTGCCGTTGAGCAGCAGGCACCGTTTGCCTTGACTGTTTTGGATCTGTGCCAGCACGTAGGTGGCGAGGGCGGTGCGGCGCATCATGGGAGATCCGGGGTCGGAATACACATCTTCTGATGACCGATCAAACAGGATTCTCGGCTCCATGTTTGTGTCGCCTGGGGACATGATCCACGTCCGGGTGCGGCGCGTCTTGTACCATGACTCGTACACCAGTGCCAAGGATTCGTCACCCCAAACCACGCCCCTGCGCGTACGAACATGCAAACCTCAGACATATCATAACATGAACATAGGAGGACTGACGTCAAGACGAAAGACGTTTCAGAGTCGAGTGAAGTTTGAGGTAGAGTACCCCCTCTTCCTCTATTCATATCAGCTCTAAAAAGTTCCCAAAGGAGGAGAAGGTGAGTGATGTTCATGGTTGATCTCATGCAAACTCTTTCCTACTTTGACTTGAGTTGAGAGCCCATCAAGCTCTTCTAATGATCTAATAGTTGTTCAGAGTGAGGAAAGAGTAGTCATAAGAGTGGTATCTTTGGAGGACCTTTGAACTGAGAAGATAGAAGATTCCTTATGACAAGAACATCAAACAAGATTCTACTGCCAGAGCTACTAAGAAAAAGTAAAACAGAATGGAGGAGTAGTAGTAGTCCACGTACCCGTATCGAAGATCTGTTTTGGCTACAATTTGTGGCTCAGTGCTGGCCACAGTTTCAGCAAGCTCCGTGTACACAATGTCTCGAGGTGAGGCATCAACTTTAGGATCGCCTCCGTCCTGAGCTTCCACCCTGGTCCACAAACACAAGAATCAGTGGACATACACCAACACGAAATAGAATAGAGATATCTGTAAAGTCGCCCAAAGTTTCAGTAAGATGACCCCCTCTAAATAGTTCTCAGCTGATCCAAAAGGAGAGAAAGGTTGGTCCTCACCAGTACAAAGACGCTGGTTTATCCGAGCGCCAACTGACGCCCCGGCGGCCCTTCCGCGTACTATTGGAAGCGATGGAGATGTCTTCCGCAAGCGGGAGATCACAAACCTGCTTCACAAACTCGCCGTTCTTGCGCCACACCTCGACTGTCTTGGGAAACCGACCGCAAGGGACAATGAAAGAGTAAGGCCTGTGCAGATACTCGACGAGAAGGAAGTTGCAGTCAGGCGACGCTTCGACCGAGACGTAAATGGCAGGCTTTCCTATGGGTTTCGTTTCCCCATCCAGAGTGACCAACAGGAGCTGCGAAGTGGTGTAGTGGTCGAAGAGATCCTCGTCATGTTTGTCTTTCAGCAGGTCTTGGTAGGTGCGGTTCTGGACGACCAGTTGCTGCTCGTTGGACTGGATTTTGGGGCCGGATGGCGTCAGAGGCTTCTTTGGAAGCGCGCCGCGTGAGGAAGGGATTGTACTCACCACTATTGTCTCATCATCAACCCAAGAATACCTGCAAAGAAAGCCACAACTCTAGTCAAGCAAAGACAGAGATACCATGAGTTGTAACCTCTTTTTCTCAATTCCAGCTCCAGATAAAAGGCAACAAAGATTCATAGTACAACATGAGGGTCATTTGTACAGTGAGGCAAAGATACCATGAGTTTTAACCTCTTTTTGTATTTTTAATAAGCCCCAGATAGGTTTGAACATCTGTAATTAGTGTTGAAGGCAGCTGAGATTCATGGTACAACATGACCTCTCCTTCTTCCTTCTTAAAGGCTGCTACAACTACTTCCAACTTGGGTTTGAAGAGCACCAAGCTCTTCCATTGATGTAATAGCTGTTTAGAGTGAGGAAATAGTAGTAAAAAGAGGGGTAAATTAGTAAAGGGATGACACAGATTAAATGGAAAATGTCAAGTTCTTTCCAGTGGCCAAAATAGCAGGCGATGTAACGTTTTCATTCTAACATTTGCACAAACAGAGGCAAGAAAACGTACGATTCGAAGATGGTGTTGAGATGAAGCTCCGGCGGTCCAATCAGCCTCCGGGCTTGCCCTGTCTTCACGTCTGCAATCCATAGGTTCAGCAACGAGGGAGGGCCATCCTCCTGCGACAATAGCAACAAACACCAGGAGCAGTTCAAAAACAAACCATTCAGTGAGGCTGAAACGCATAACCAAAACCATAAAGCCGTAGACCAACTTGGTTTGAGAAGAGTGTACCTTTTCAGTGTCACGGACGCTGAATGCTAAGCGCTGACCGTTTGGAGACCTTAACAAAACGAGCACATCAAAAGAAACACTACGATGAGTGCGACAATTTAACAGAAAGTGCCACTGGTGGCCACAGTATTCTACATGTATTTAAGGCTCAGATTGATTGAAATGACCTTCAGATGAAAGATGTTAGTCGAAGAATAATCTTCAATCCAAAGGTGTGAGGTGCTTGCTAAAGTGTTTGATACATTATTTGATCCTATTAAGGGTTGAGGTTTGCCAGACGTTACCAGCTGACGAAGTTGATTTTGGCACCTTGAGGAAGGCCATTGACAGGGCGATCAGGGCCGAGAATTCCCTCCTCCAGCAACTTCCGGATGCTTATTCCTGTGTAGAAGGACCTGAGCACAAGCTTTATCGCATCCGCACACGCTGCACTTGTCAGGCATTCCTCAAACACACCAAACAGTCTACTTTTACAACAGATTCTCTAGCACGGGCATTTGCTTTTACAAGGAAAACGAACAAGCTTACATCCTGCTCCCGGAGTTGTAATCAGGATCGATTCGGATGCCTGCAAGCTTGAGCTCCGGCTTGGCGAATTCCGCCACAGGAGGCAGCGAGCGCCGCTCCAGGAACAGAATCTCGTCACGCTGGGGCGAGAATGAGAGCGCGGGGATCGGCGGCGCGTCCACTATCTCCCTCATCTCCTTCGGCGGCAGCTCGTACCCTGACACCGCCCCTGCACACACACACACACACGAAGAGGATGAAGACCATGTCAACCAGCAAACATAATCTAGAAAAAAAAACCATTGCAGTGCTCTACATTAGAGGCAAAATTAGGTTGAGGATCAGAGGAAATGCACAGAAAACCTAGAAAAGGCACTGGAGCAAGCTTGGGTTGAGGAGAAGAAGGGGGAAGTGCACACCATCAGTGTTGGTGGAGCCATTCTTCTCGCTCAGTGCTACCACTAAGCGTCTCCTGGCGATGAGCTGATGCCGCGGCGGTGATGCAAAAGGGAGGCTTGTGGACGATGAGGAGCTTGGCAAGCGGCGAGGCAGGTGGGTGCGCTTCAAGCTCGGCGGCACGCGAGCTGAGAAACGGTGCACCCACCTCAACGTGCTCAGGAAACATCCTCCCGACGAGCCGAGCTTGCTCGAAGCAGCAGCATACATCGCGCCCCAACTCACTCCTTTCTGTAGTTCACAATCAGAGGTTTACAGATTGAGGACAGCAGCTACCAAACAAAAATCACACAATCTACTAAACTAAATCGCTGATTTCTGCAACGCAACCTACTGACCCACATGCTCAGTTTAGGATCGATGAGGACACCATCCCTTCAAAAAGGGTCCAAAAGGGTGAACTTTCACAGAGATTGTTTGGATGAACGTCGACCCTTTCCTCGTGCCTTGAGCTTGTTTCTTCTTCTCTCTCGGTGAGTTGCTCTCTTGGCTGTCTGATTAGGGTTTCGCCATAGCTGAGAGAACTCGGATGCTCACCTTTCTCTCATGAGTTAGCCACATGAATAAACATGCGCAAGGCATGTGAGTGAGCATGAACATCTGCCTAGAAAGCATGAAAAGTTTCTGAAGATCAGGTGCAGCTCTTTCATAACAAAAAGATGAGATTCTGGTGCCATTTGCGAAGTAGTGCTAATATCATGAAATCAGCAAACACATGGTGACAGGATCATGCGAAGAACGATGGATTAGGGTTCGTTGTAGCTACCCTGAATTTTATCTAGAAATTCATCTGCAAGATTGCTCATGGGTAGCTAAATTGGAACCCTTTTTTGTCAGATCTGGAACTCCATGAGTTGGATTAGGGTTTAGGGTTTATCTCATGGAATGGACATGTTTAAGAGTGTTTCATCCATGAGTAAACAAGACGAAGCCGCATGAATGAGCATGAACATCTGCTTAAAAACATGATAATTTTCTGAAGGTTAGGTGCAGCTCTTTCATGACATGTGAGATAGTCAGATCTTGATTGTCCACGCAAAGGTTTAGGGTTTAGGGTTTAGGGTTTATCTCATGGAATGAACATGATCAAGAATTGTGAACATGATTAAGAGTTGTTGGGCAGTCACTACTAGCAACCCTGTTGCCCCTCACTTACTATTTCAAGTATTTTAGAAGTTGGTGAGTCAGGCGGGTCACAAAAAACAGGAAAAAACACCGTTTTCCACATTCTATGAAAGTGAAGGGCAACATTTTTTGAGTGAGGAGCATAATTAGTTAGGAACCGTATGTACATGCACGTATTTTACTTTGTAGAATACAAAAAATGTAGTAGAGTTTATAGCTTTGGATTGAAGGCTCTTCAACTTGTCAAGGTAAGACATTGATTCATAAATCTTATGCAATGTGTAGTGGAAGTATATGCTATTACCTTGGAAATAGTCTGAAATTGTATGCCATATTGTATTGAATCTACCGTCTATACCAAAACTATATTGTTTTATCCTTTAAACGTCATAAGGTGCCACTACACTAAAGATGGTCATTAGTGTTAACCACATTAATTTGTTTATAAATGCTATAAGTTTATACTCCTTATGAGTATTTTTACTAACTATGTTTACGATGATTCCCCTCCATAAGTAGTATAGATAGATGTACTCTCAGGTAAAAAAAAATCAAAAATAACAAGTTATAGCATTTTCAAAACAATTAGCTTGGTTACACTAATGATCATCTTTAGTGCAGTGGCCACAATATTCTACATGTATGGTGTCTTATTTGAACATGACAAGATTCCAATATCAATGTGACCTCCAAATGAAAGATGTTAGTTGATGAATCTTCAAACCAAAGGTGTAAGTCTTGCTAAACATAAATATGTTTCTTGTGTTCTATTCAGCGTAAAAGACGTGCTTGTATAGACGGTTCCCAAGTGACATTTAAGGTTAATTTTGACATGATGAAGTTTCCTTGAGAGTTTCGAAGTGCGTGTGATGAAGTTTCCTTGTGAGTTTTGAAGTGCGTATGATGAAGTTTCCTTGCCAAGTGACAAGCCAGCCTCGAAATCAAGGACTATCTAGAACCAATCGCGACTGCTCATCTCCTGCACCAATTGTGGGCCGTTGATTTGGGTGCCGAGGTCCACGGGCTAGGATCTATGGCCCAAGAATTAAGAATCCACGTATTGAGGTGGGATCTTGGGCCAGGGGTGTGCGGATCTGGACACCAACAAGAAATCAACACATGAGAGACTAAGGGTCGCTTTACTTCTAGAGACCGGGCCAATTCATCTCCAAGCCAATTGCACATAATTTCAACCATTTTTAGGCTTGAGGCCGACCTCAAGTAGTCATTATAATAAGAATATAATCCGGGCCAATTCTCCCATATGTAAAGTCCTAGGGGCCAAAAAGCCGGGCCGACTCAATAAATCTAGAGAATGTAAGCCCTTTTTTTTTTTTTTTTTGGATATGACTTGTTGAAAAGAATATATATATATATATATTCAAAAAAGTTTTTTAAATTTAAATCTGACATTGGCCTCTAGGCCAAGAATTGGCTTTCCATTATGGCTGCACCTAATTCACGAAGCTTGGGCCATGCTCGGGCCATGTCAGATCAAATTCTTCTAGGAAAAAAATTCTGACAATCAAGTTGGCCCGACCTCTTGGTGTAAAGGGCTTGGGGCCAATTTCACCCTTCCAACCAATCCGAAGTGAGGATTTCAAGCCTCTTACACAACAAATTGGCTTGGCTTCTAGGTGTAAAGCGGCCCTAAGAAATTTGTGATCTTGTTAACCCTTAAGGAACCACATCACCCTTTGAGGGATTTTTGTGCTTATGACGATTATTTTGATCAATTTTTTTTGAAATTCTTATTTTGAATGCAAGCATTGTGGGAATACAAATCCTTTTCCCAATTAGACCTCTAGAAAAAAGATAAAAGATAAAAGATAAAAGCAAAAATTGTTGGGCTCCTATGCACCTCCTAAACCTTGCACAAAAATTAGAGATTTTCATTTTATTTTTTGTAAGTTTTTCTATTGCAAAATGTGATAAATACCATTATTTTGATTGTTGAGAGACTTAACCTTGTTATGCACTTTAAAGATTATAATCTTTCAATCTATATGGTCAAATTTCATGAAATTTGGAAGGCAGGTTAGTTTAGTCATATAGTTGGAGATCTTATGGTTCAAAGTAGGAATCAAAGTTTTTTTTTTCTCTCTCTTTTCTTTAGACTAGAATAAATAGTTTTGAGGTGTTTTTGGAGAGAAATACCAAAGGATGAACTTCTTTCTGATGATGATAATTTGGTAGATTTTCCACATCTACAAAGTGATGGTGAAGAAGAACATGAAGAAGAAAGACAAGGAATTGATGACGTTATTGTGGACCCTTTTTTATTTTTACATCCCACTTATTATTCATTCAAACAAGGTTTGGGGAATTAACTTATGGAATGGAACAAAGGAAGAGTAGATGTTTTGGTGAACATTAAGGTGGGAACACCCATTCCCGTGACTGCACCCGTTCCCGCTTGCTCTTGGGGCACCTCAATCCGGGCATATGAAACCGGACCGGTTCAGGGTGCAAAAGCGGGTGTGAACTGGAGTTTTTGGAGGCGGTTTAGGGTGTCGCGAGAGGTAGAACCTTCAATTAACGGCGCCGTTGATCTTCAATTGAAACGGCGGGAGTGGCGTGCATTGCAACGCGGAATGGAGTCCACCAGATCTGGTTTTGTTTACTTTTTCTGACAGAGACGTGGATCGCCGAGCAGTGCTATGGAGACGGCTGGAGCACGGGTTGGTGTGCATACTACATTGTCATGGGACGTGCCAGCCTCGGCGGATTCTAGAACATTTAATCTTGGAAACTTGTGTGAATCGAAATGGAATGTGGACATTCCCCACTTGTGTTAGCGTTCAGATATTTTGAATATAAATTTGTTATTCTTCTTGCCAAGTCCCAGCATCCATCTCTGTCTCTTTCGGAGTGTTGGTGAGCACTTTGCATTGGCACTGTTCACTGCATGCAACGGCGGGGTTCAGTTAGGGTTTCCAGGTTCAAGTGAAGGTAGTGAATCTTGGTTGTATGGCACGTAATTGGAATTCGGGAACCATGTCACAGCCTCATTCATTATCTGATCAGGAGAGTGATGATGCCAACATGGATCGGTATCACCAGAGTGAGAGTGGCGAGGACAGTGACACCCCGATGATGAGTGTCGATGGAGAATTGCCGCCTGTCCTCATGAGTTTCAATCGCCCGGCCAGGAGACGTCCATCGGGGGGCCGAGGTGATATTCACAGCGGAGACTTTGACACTGATGGAGGTGACACCCCAGCTCCTTCGACCAGCACCGCAGCTCACACCTCCAGACTTTGAGGAGGAACCCACGTTGCCCATCGTGGGCGTCCTGAACTCATCACCGCTCCTCAACTCTCAGAATTTAGATTCTCTCGGCTTCACAGAGGCTTTGTGAGTGGGTGATTGCAAGCGTGTGGAGGGCAGTGGCGACAGGTTCAACTTGATTCGAATAAGTCGGCACCGATGTGCGGAGACAGGTGCAAGTCGGAACAAGAACATTGTGCATCGAGGATTACATCCGGGTGCAACTCGAGTTGGTTCTTCAGTTTCACGTGGGTCGGTTGACTGAGCTGGACCGGTGGCTCTAGGTTCGTCCAGATACGGTTTGTAGTGCCAGCACATTTGGTTCCATTTACTAGGCCATGACGGTTTTTCGGTGATTGGTATAATTAGATCTCAGTGCATCATATGCCAGAAGTAGCTCATCTTGGTCACGGAAATGGGGCCATTCAGTTGCACTTAAGTGTGCAACTTGATTTCTGTGTTTGACCGCTTTGAATGTAGCAAAAATTAACAATTAATCGATTCTTGTTGTTACATACTCACACCATTTCTAATTGCCTACCCAGCAGTATAATTGCATTTCGCATTGCACACTCAGAAGTAATCCAATCAGCTTAAAGCCACGGGAATGGGTGCTCCCACCTTATTATTGCATTGGACTCTAATTTTGTTTGTCGAGAGGGAGCTACCTTGGAGGCATGGCAGAAATCAATTATGAAAAAATGGGAATTGTATGGAAGGAATTTTGGAGTATAAACAATTGCAAGTGGTGAAGAACGATTGTTCAACAAACGTTTGCCTAATCTTGGTGTTCCATACATTGAGAAGTGGTTGGCAATAGTGAAAGGAGCTCATTGTGGAAGAGAAGGTCATTTAACATATAAAGGTACCGTGAAGGAAATTGGGAAAGCAGAATGGCTTGTGGGTGCACAAGTAAATGATATTCCAAAGGCTTTTATTGAAAAGGTTATTGAATCTTGTGCATGGTGCCAATATGAAAGAGTTGTTCAACCTCAAAGAATACGACAATACCGACGGTATGGTGAAAGGTACACAATGCCAAAAGACGAATTGGGAGTTTTTATGAAAAAATTGGCAACACATCATTTTGTGCTTTTAAAACCTATTCATCGATACACAAGGGTGATACCTTATCCGCATGAAATGTTGATTTATATATGTCACCGAGGCCAAAAATTCCAAGGTAAAGTTGCTAATGAAGTTGATGGTGGTGATAGGTTGAAGCAATATTCAGTAGCAAAATATGTGGATTGCAAATTTTGTTTGAGGGTTTTGTATCCAAGCCAAGAAGATCAAGATATTGAGGTTCATGTAAATGCAAAGCACAATGGCCATGAACCATGATCCAAAATAGATAGTTACTTTTTACCCGTTCATCAAAGCGCAATTGATAATTGTGTTGAGAGGTTGAAGAACTTAAATAATATTCAATTAGCCTTGGTCCACTATAAAAGATGTGAGAATATTTTACGACAAGCAGCTCCACTGTATGAAAAAAAATGTATCGCTTCTTTTTGGATCCAAAAGAAGCTTCGAGCTTACTCTATAGGCTTCAAATGCAAGAAAGGGGAAACGGTCATGACATTGATAAAGTTATGGAATCCGTTCCAAAACAACCAATCATATGACCCCACGAATCTAGATCCTAATAAACAACCATTTATATTAGTCATGCAAACCGAAGAAATGTTGAAAAGGGCAAAGGCTATCACTCCAAATTTTGCATGGATGATAGATTCAACATTTAAGAGTAACCAATGGGGCATGCCGGGGTATGTTCTAATGCAAGTGGATTAGGCATGCCTATTTTTCTCATGTTATGTAGTGATGACAATGAAAGTGGCCATGTGGGAAAGGCATTGTAGCTTACTATTCCGGCCGTATTTTGCAATATGGATATAATCCGACCAAATGCAATTTGTCATTGATAAAAATCAAACTTCAAGAATTGCTATTTCAAAAGCAATTAATGAAGATGTTTGATGTTGGAAAAATCAAGAAATTGGTAGTAATCAAACAAAGTGCCAATTGCTATTGTGTTGGTTCCATGCAAAGAAAGCATGGGTAGAACATTTATTACCCAAGGTACCAAAGCCACAACGCAATGAATTATACAAAGAAATGTCTACAATGTTGGAGGCAATTACTGAAGGTGGTTTTAACATGGCCAACAAAAGAATGAAAATCAACTGTGGTGGCCATAGTGGTGTCCTAAAGTATGTTGAAAACGGTTGGGCTGGAGAAAATAGTGTTTGGAAGCGAATGTGGCTAAGATGGGCTAGAATGTTTAGACACGAGCATGTTAGTACAACAAATCTAGTAGAGCATATGTGGGAATATGTCAAGTATACTTTATTAGATGGGAAGGTGAACCGGAGGCTTGATGAGCTCATATTTGCAATAATTGGTCATCCGGATAATGGCCGCTGATTTGGAGGAATGACTCTTGATGAACATTATAATGATGTTCATTGATTAAGCGTATCGGGAAAGCATTCAAAGAGAGGGGGAGATAAAGGTCAAACTATGAGACTTCAAAGAGCAAAAAAATTGGTTCAAGGGTACAAAGAAGACCGATCATCTAATTTGGAACCAATTGATGAATGTCACTTGGAATTTGCATTTTGAAGTCAATCAGTGGCAAACAAATGGTACATTGTGAGTTTATCTTCCGAATGGTGTGAATGTAATGATTATGGACCTATTTGTAAACATATATTGGCATTGAAGCAAATTGTTGATGAAGAATTTCAACATCTCCTCAATTTGTTGCCAACTGTGTATGAATCTCATGGTTTCCTTCATGAGTTGGAAGAGCTAAGTGAAGATCAAATGAGGATCTAAGTGAAGGAGGTGATGAAGGTCCTGAAGATGGCCCAAATGATGGCCTAAGCAACACATGTGGTGGCCCAAATGATGGTTCAAGTGGTGGTCCAAGTGGTGGTCATTATGAAGCTCCAAGTTCTAAAGTTCAATCAGTGAAAGAGATGGTTTCAAAAATCTCATATGTTGTAGCATCAAAGAACATTCTCAATGAAAGATATGATGCTTTGACCCTGGAGCAATGCGAAGCAATTAAAAAGGCAGGAGAGTTGTTTTTGGTTGTATTCCAAGAGAACATCGGTTTGGGACATCGGCCATGCCAGACTCTTTTGCGTAGAGAAGGTACAAGTATTACCCCTATCCAAGCTCATGTTACAAATACAAGACTTGGGCATTCGAGCCAAAAAAAGAAAAAAGAAAATTGAATTACGACAATTGGCATGGCGGAGAAGTATGTGTGTCTCAACTACCAAGACCAAGTGGTGAAATCAAAATACAACGCTGTCCTGATGGAAATTCTTCCATCATGTACATACAAGTATTAGTCTTTATATGTGTGGATTTTAATAAGTAAGGAGTTGAAATAAAAAGGTTTGGTCGTGGTGAGAACCACGGTTTGAGGATTTGGGCAAGTGTTAGCATGTAGGTGCTGCACCGCTCTTGTCACTGCTCAGGGGGGTAGGTAGCGGGTTGACTGGTATTTTTCCTGCCTCACTAGCGAGCCAAGCCGTGGGCCGCTCAACCACTCGACGGGCTCGATCGGGTTCGAACCCGGACTGGTGGCGGCCACTGACCACGACATTTCCAGCCAACCAAGTCCACGACTTGACGATCAGGTTGTGCGAATCAACACCTTTATACGTCCGTTCTATCAGCTATCTTACGATAAGTTTTTATTTATTTATTTTTTTAGTTATTTTTTTTATTTTACTTATCTTGTTGGTTGGAAGGTCTAAATTTTTAGTCTTCCAATAAATAAAAGACTAGGGGATTTATGTGGTTGAAAGTGGAAAGGATAAGAAAGTAGCAAAGTACCTTGTGGGGTACTTTGGATAGGGTGACATGGGCTGGAGTGCCCATGTCCACTTGAGGTGGAAAAGTTGGGAAAGATATTCCTTAGTGTGTGTGTGTGTGTGCGGGTGAGAGAGGAAGGGTTTGGAGCAGAACTTTGACTGTGTGTAACTCGTTGAGCTTGAACGATATGGAATTGAAAATTTGTGATCTTGTTCCTTGTTTTGAGAGATTTCTATACTCGTTTTAAATTTTGAATTCGGAGTTGTAGAAAAAAAGTTATTGAGGTTTAGATTCTGTGAAAACCCGAGGCCATCCATTGAGAGGCAGAGGTTTCGAGGAGCCACAACTTTTTCTGTAGTTCTCAATTTGATTTGAGATTTGGAGGGTGTATGCGTCTCTATCTTAGCTTTCTAGAAAGATATCACAATTGAAATTCGGAGTTGTGAGCAAGAAGTTATAGAGATCTGAATGAATAGGGGTAGGCAGAACTTTGATTGTCCATAACTTTCGGACAGTAGTTTAGATTGATTTGAAATTTGGAGGAGTGTTAGTTGTCTAAATTAGCTTTCCAGAGAGCTATTATACTTAGTATTTGAAGTTTTGAGTCATCTGTGTCACTTGTTTGAAGGTTACAGCCTTGGTGAAACTTTTCCATTGTGTTTTTGAACACTTCTTTTGAGTTTCTTAGTGTTTTTGAACACTTGAAGACTTTGGAGTTGAAGGATGGAGGAATTGAAGACTTGAGGCTTGAAGAGAAGAGAAGATGGAGACAAGTGTGTTGTGGCTTGTGGTCCGATTTCTTTTTTTGTGATTCCAAGCCAGCTTTGGAGGCTAATTGTATTTCAATTCTGTTCTTGTAAACTCTGTTGCGGCGAAGTGGGGTTAATTGCCCACACGGTCGTGTTTATGTCGTTCCCACCGGTGAGGCACGTTTGCTGGTCACCGTGGGTTTGAATTTTAGGAGCCAATCTTTCGGACGGTTCAGCTTGTGGTCTGGCCGTCCCGTTTTACCCGTCCGAGGCCGTGGTTTCTTATCACCCACCTTCACCCTTAACCCTTTAGAGCCACCACAGGATAGGCCAACGGGGAGGAGTTTGAAGACTGAAGACCTGAAGATTTGAAGATACGATTGGATTCCCGAGCAAACAATCTCCAGTCGCAGCCAGATTCCCTGCGAATTCTCAAGGCGCTCCCCTCTCTACACGACAACGCTGAAGGCAATTTGTTCAAAAGAAGCAAACGAGGGTGATATTGCCAAAATTATGCCGAGAAGAATGCCGGGAATGTGAAGGGCTTAACATAATCTTTGATGGAAGAACGATTTTTGAATGTCACCATTGCCAATATGTGATTGCAAAAGGTGGTTATATTGTTGTACTAGAAGAAGGTGGATTTAAAGGCAAACAACATGTAGAGTTGTTTATCAAGAACTTGAATATTTATCAATAAAATAAAAATATGGTTGTAGTTTTATAGGCTTGCTATACT
>OZ020514.1:11415856-11475267 GCA_963971425.1 Bryoerythrophyllum caledonicum
AAAGTGTTTTTTTCATCCAAAAATTATGTTTTCATCCACGGAGCTTGTTTTTCATCTACGCGTTCATCAATCGGCGTGCCCATTTTTCATCCAAGATCTTTTATAGATATAGATAGATACATATATCTATATAATAAAGGCTTATGCAAAATTAGTTATTACTACTACCTATTATAACTATTCTACTTGCATTAATTGGTTTCAAATATATGTTGAATTGTAACCCCTAAATTTCCTTGAAAATTTTTTAGACCAAAAACATTTCAAAACAGTTGATTCTAGTGCAATGAGTAAGGAAGGAGAGATCTATTTTTAATTTTAACTATAAGATCTCAATAACAACTTATATAACATACTCACAAAATTTCATCGACTTTGACCGCATGGATTGAAGATTAGAGTGTTTAAAGTAAAGGAAATGGTTCATTTTCTTACCTATGTTGAGTGGATTAGCAGACTTTGACTTCATTTGGTTTATATAGCTTATAATTAGTATAGTTGACATATAATTTTCACACCAAAAACAGAAGAAGAAGAAGAAGAAGAAGAAGAAGAAGAAGAAGAAGAAGAAGAAGAAGAAGAAGAAGAAGAAGAAGAAGAAGAAGAAGAAGAAGAAGAAGAAGAAGAAGAAGAAGAAGAAGAAGAGAAAGAAGAAGAAAGAAGAAGAAGAAGAAGAAGAGAAGAAGAAGAAGAAGAAGAAGAAGAAGAAGAAGAAGAAGAAGAAGAAGAAGAAGAAGAAGAAGAAGAAGAAGAAGAAGAAGAAGAAGAAGAAGAAGAAGAAGAAGAAGAAGAAGAAGAAGAAGAAGAAAGAAGAAGAAGAAGAAGAAGAAGAAGAAGAAGAAGAAGAAGAAGAAGAAGAAGAAGAAGAAGAAGAAGAAGAAGAAGAAGAAGAAGAAGAAGAAGAAGAAGAAGAAGAAGAAGAAGAAGAAGAAGAAAGAAGAAGAAGAAGAAGAAGAAGAAGAAGAAGAAGAAGAAGAAGAAGAAGAAGAAGAAGAAGAAGAAGAAGAAGAAGAAGAAGAAGAAGAAGAAGAAGAAGAAGAAGAAGAAGAAGAAGAAGAAGAAGAAGAAGAAGAAGAAGAAGAAGAAGAAGAAGAAGAAGAAGACCAGACCCCTATGGGTTGGCGTGAATGTAGTGTCCGTTCGACCTACCCTTGATGATATGCCCACAGGACATAACAACAGTGGTATAGGACTACTAACCCCTCTCAGGGTGGACACTGTATAACAGAAACCAAGAACCAGTACACTGTGAAGTGATTGTTTGGGGTGTATTCTGTTGTATAGAAGTAGAAGGTTGGTTTTGTTGGTCGTCACATTGTTGACATTGCCAGGTTGTTTGGAAAATACATGGTTGTGTTGTAGCGGTGGTCCGGGTTCAATTCCCGTTGTTCTCGTTTGAGCATCGTTACGTTCATTTGGCACTATCGAGCTAGAGGGGCAGGAAATTTCAACACCTTGGGCCCCTATATTGTGACAAGGTTACTATTATAAATAAAGGTGGTTATATTTCATTACTTTTTTGAATAGTTGGATTTATGGTGGTTGTACGCCTGTTGGTAGTGGCTCTCCGCTTTCTATTTTTCTTTTGTGTAGTATTATGGACATGGCATGGTGTATAGCAATTGTGTTTATTTCTCTAAATGTATTTTTTATAAGTTTCTTTGATATTTTGAGTTTGGTTTTTAGGATTTTCATAGGAGGGATGTGTGTAGATGCTCTGGCACCTGTTGTAATTACTATTAGTGGTTCAACTATCCAACCTTTGTTGATAATATCGTTGATGAGAGGTTGGTATTTTTCTATCTTTCTCTCAATGGTATCTGGTGAGAATCTATCATTACAGTATGTGAATTCTATAAATTGTACCTTTAAATTGATGTTGGGAGATGTAGGGGGGTTTGATTGGTAGGGTAGTCCTTTTATGCATAATAGGTCTGGTTTTAGTCGTGCATTACATTGGCATCTTTGTTGTATGCATGTACATGGTAGTAGCCATGGAGGGACTGTATTCTCTTGTGGTTTATCATTACATGTGCCCGCATTCATGAGGGTATAACATCTTGAATTTTTTGATGAGACTAGTAGTTTTTTAATTTCCCAAACTGCTTTATTGTGTCTTTTTGTTCTAAGTGCATGTATATGGTGTTGTTTGCATTTTAGCAGTACATGTAACCATGTGTCTGGATTTTGGGAGTCGCATATTGAGCATGTGATTGATGGATATAATTCTCTGCCAAAAAATAGTTGTTTTCTAGCATTGCCCATATATTGACCATGTCTTAGTTTTAGGAGGCATGTTTTTTGGGAGTCTGTTACGTGTTTATTAGTCCAAAATTCATTGGATAGTTTATCGTCAATGTCAAAGTTACTTATCCATTTATTTATATTTGGGAAATTTGTTGGAATGTCTGTTAAGTTATGTTCTTTGTCATATTTAATAATATGCTTTTCAAGGAATCTTATAGGGCCTTTATCTGGGGTTTCGTCCATAGAATGCCACCAGTCTCTTTGAAAGTAATATGGTGTAGAATGTGCAAATTCATGTGGTAGGGCTGCATTGTGGTAATCTTTGTCTCTACCTTGTTTGGCTAGTTCGTCAGCTTTTTCGTTGCCATCTATATTTGCATGAGCTCGTACTTTGTACAATGATGTAGGTTGTGTTCTTTGTTGCAAAAGTGTTACTTTATCTTGTAGAATGGTTTTGTCCGGGTGGTTATTATGTTGGGTGGGGTGTTTGAGTTGTGCTTGGATATTGTACAGGCCATTTAGACAATCTGTGAAAATGTGTGCAGGTTCATTAGGGTATTTGGAGGTAATAATTTGTAGGGTTGTGTATATTGCCATTATTTCAGCTCTAAATATGTTTTGTAAACCTGGGAGTCTTATGGCTAGTTCTATATTTTTGGATTGATTGTATATTCCATATCCTGTAGTTTCACGAGTCCAGTGATCGCCCATATCTTTTGGTGGGAGAAATGAGCCATCAGTATAGTAGCAGTATTGTGATAAGAATTTGGGTTGTTTATCATTTATGAAGTTAGGAAATGTTGTTGTATTGTAGTTTGTGACTAAGTTGTCTGTTGGATATGTGAGTGTGTTCCATTCTTTGCTTTTGTTAACTTGTGTATTTAGTTGTGTTGGCGGGGCAATTTATATGTATGGTTGAGGGATTTGGAGTTTGTTAAAAATTGTGGTTAGGGCGGTGATTTGTTCATTATTTCCAACACTGATGTTTTTATGGTGTACACATAATATGTGAAGAGCAGAAGGTTCTATTCGTGTTATAGTAAATTCGGGTGGTTTTGTTGGTTCTTCATATGTTATTGTATCTGCTGGTATATATGTAACAACATGTGTGTCTGGATAGGGGCCTTTATGTGGTCTTAGGTTATGGTACCAGTTGTTCTCAGGAGTAGTTATTATGGTAATGGTGTTTGGATTGTTTTCTGCTGCTAGTCTAGCCCAGTGTAGAGCTTTCTGGGTATCTGTTTTGTTATGTGGGTGAGCATAGCCTATTCTTTTCCATTTGTAAGAAAATGCTTGTCCCGTAGATCCAAAAAAATTGTCTCTTTTAAATGGTGAGGAAAACTTATCTATTTGAGTGGAGCAAGTTACTGGTGAGGAAAAATACGTGTGAGTTATATTGAAAGATGTTATGATGTGGTCAAGTAATATTTTTGGCAAAGAGTAATGTGCAAGTTTAAGTGGGTCGGTTTTTGGAATTCTATATTTGTATCTTTGGTATAGCCATATTATTTCTGTTTCAAATGGTTGTGTAGGAGGTGTTAATCCGTGTGGTGAATCTTTTGCTTTGGAGTATTGGTTCCATAGCCATTTTAGTCTGGTTATAGGTATAGTCGTGAGGTGCTTGCCTGTTTCATCGTAAAGGTGTGCCGTTTCAACTTTTATTTGTATGGTGTTTTGGTTGGTGTTGATATCTTTTGAGGGATTGCATTCATTTACATTGATATGTATAAGGGAGAGGGGCATGGTTGGAAGTATGTATCTTGTATCTCGGGTTTGTTCTTCTACAAAATGGATATTTATTAAATTTCTATAATGTGTATGTTGTTTTGTGGTGTAATATTGAGCAAGCAAGGAGGTGTTGTGTTGTATAGTTATTGGTATGTTTAGTGGGAAGAGGCCACTTTGTGGTATCCATTTATTATATGTAATATCGTTTGGTAATTTCCATTGGCATAGGTAGGTGTGGTATGTTTTTGGAATTTTGTATTTGTCTTTTGTTTTGTTTTCTTTGTGGTCTAATATTGAATGTATGGGAAATGTAGTTGGGTTATTGGTGATTTTAATTGGTGGTTTCAAATAAGGGGGATGTGGTGGTGGTAGGCGGTGTATAGGATTTGTACCAAGGTTGGGTAAAATATGATGGTCGTGTGTTCTATATTCATGTTTTAGAGTTCGTGGTGTAGGGTGCTCAGTGCATGGGTTTTGGCATTGTGGGTTGCATGTAGGATAGCAGAAAAGTTGTTCAGCTATGTTAAGGGCTTGTTTGATTACTTTAGTTGGTGTACTGTAGTATATTTTGAATTCATTATGTGACATTAGATTTAGACCATTTGGGAGTGTTAAATGTTTAATCTCATGTATGTTTTGAAGTAATAATTTGTTGAGGAGTTTGTGATTTTGCTTAGGGGTGAAGTGTGGTAATATTTCTGATGATAGGTTTAGCCACATTTGTTCAAGAGGTGTGGCTTCAAGTGGAAAGTTTCTTGTTGTACTTCTCAAGTGAGCGCCTCCACATTGTTTGATAAGATAGTGTTCTTGTTGTAGGTGATCTTAAACAATCGTATTGTTTAATTCTGGGAATCTCTTGTGCTCCGCCGTATTTAGCAAGTATAAAATGTGTAAGACCTCTATAGATTATTCCCAATTTTCCTATGTCATTAAGAGCATTGCGTAGTTGTTCACCTATGCACCTTAGGTATGCGTTCTTTAATGAGAATGCTTCTATGTCAAACATATCATGTGGCAATTGGGTAATTACGTTGGGAGTGCAATTCGGTAGCCCACAAATTTTCTTTTGTATTGCTATAATTTTTTTGTCTAGTTTTTTAATAGTAGGTAGTGAGTATGGTATCGCGTAAAAACTATATGCAATGCCTGCTCTTATAACTGTGTCTACCATGCTGACTTTTTGTTTAATAGTAGCTGGACAATTTACTAATTGGTTGCATTGTTTAATTAGTTTGGTGGTTGTTGTGTGTGTGTATTTTCCAATTCAATGATGGGACTAGTTGTATTCCTAGATATACATATGGCTCATTTTGATGTAGTATGGGAATCGGTTGGTTTCTGTATGATATATTTGCAGCTTGTATTAGTGCTTTGAAGACTATTTGATTTGTTTTGGATTTGTTTGGGCATTGAGTAATTGCACATTTTGGAATTCCTAGGTCCATTCCAAGCTTGTATTAGTGCTTTGAAGACTATTTGATTTGTATTGGATTTGTTTGGGCATCGAGTAATTGCACATTTCGGAATTCCTAGGTCCATTCCAAGCTTGTATTAGTGCTTTGAAGACTATTTGATTTGTTTTGGATTTGTTTGGGCATCGAGTAATTGCACATTTCGGAATTCCTAGGTCCATTCCAAACCATTCACAGAATTTGTCCATTTTATTAAGTTGATTTTTTATTGAGGGAAGTTTGTTTGTTATGATTGCAAGATCATCTGCGTATGCTGCTGTATTTATTGTTGTTTTTGAAGTTCCGAAGGTATAGCCGTATTTTCCTCTTTGTAACCATCGTAAAAGTGGTTCTAGAAAAATAATAAAGAGATATGGGCTAAGTGTATCTCCTTGTATTGTGCCTCTTTGTATGGATATTTTTTGGGTTTGGCCAAAGTATTCACCAGTAAAAATGGTGTTAGACTGTGAATAGATATCTCCTACTAGTATTACCGCGTCCTCAGGGTATCCTAAATCTTTCATAATGGCTAGTAGACGGGCGTGGTCAATCGAGCCAAATGCATTTTTGAAATCTATATAGAGTAAATATATATCTTGCGTTGTTAGTTGTGCATCTTCTAAAGCCGCTATTAGTAATTGTAATTGTCTAGATGTGCATCTTTCAGCACAGAACCCTTCTTGGCTGTCATGTAGAATTTGGTGTTTTTCTCCGTATGCTGAGAGTATTGATGTTACTGTACTTGTAAAAAATTTGTATATAGTGTTGGCTAGCGCTATAGGTCTGTGATTTGGTAGTTGAGATGGGTCACCCTTTTTATATAGTAGTATTGTGAGGCTTATTTTCCATGATGCCGGGATTTGTTTTTGTTTATAGCAATGTTTAAAGAATAGGAATAAGATGCGGTGGAAGTTTGTAGGCATGTTCTTCAGGATAGAGTTGGGTATTTTGTCCGGTCCTGGGGTTTTGTTGTTTGCAAGGTTTTTTAGGCATAAGTCAAAAGTTTCTTGATCAAAGTATGTATGCAGCGGAGTTTGTGGATGACCTCTTTTATCTATTACAAAGCCTTCTAGGTCATGCCATGGGTATTGTCTAACTCCGCATGTGCATTCAGGAGGGTGGTCTGGTAAGTAATAACATGTTGGAACAGTGGGTTTATTAATAATTGATTGTTGTATGTAAATTTCATTGGCAATGTCTTGTGGGCTCGTTAGTATGTTATTATTGCGATCTGTGATGCAGTCTAATGGTGGTGTTTATTGGTTTTTGAATACTTTATTGTTTATCTTTTTTGGGCTTATTTCGTGTAATTGTCTGTATTTGGATATAGCCTTTTTTATACATTCTTTTGTATAATTTGACGTGATTTTTCTTGCTTTTTTGTTTGCGGTCTTGGCTAGTGTAGGTAGATCATTTATCCATGGTTCAATAAGTAAGTCGTCATTTGGGGGTGGTGGGATCTTGACATGGGTGTGTTTGTTTAATTCATTGATAATTGGATGTGATCGCCATTGTGGTGTGTTTTTTGTGATATATGTTGCTTATCTAATTAGGTGGTATGTTGCAACATGTTTTTTACATGTTTTTTGGGTTTTGCGTGGTAAGTATCCTCTTTGTTTTGAGATTCTATCATTGAGTGTAGGTATGGGTGGTGCGCTACACGTATTTTATATAGCTTCTGATATTTTTTGAGTGATTTCGTCCATATGGGAGCATGCTAGTTTCCAATGATCGGGATTTAGATGTTCGTATGATAATATGGTGTCTAGGTCATTTAATTGTAAAGTGTTGTTTTCATAAAAGTTTGTGTTGAATTTATCTAAATTATCTTGCGGTATAGGATTGAGTATTCTAATTGGTCTCGAGGTAGGTGGTGTGGGGTGGTGTGCAATAAGTTTGTTTTGGGGTATGTGTAGTGAAATGGGTGCATGGTTAGAGTTAAGATTGGCTTCTGTAATTGTGGTACATGTGTATAGATTGTGATTTTGTGTTTGATATAAAAGCCGTCTATTAGACTTGTATGTGTATAGTTGTATCCACCTTGTCTAGAGTAGTTTGTATTTGTTGGGACATATGTTAGTGCTAAGCTATCAATATATGTTTTCCATGCAAAATCTTCTTCTTGTGGTGGTGTGGTATTATGTTCATTTTGTCGTCCTATTAAAGCTATGTCTCTATTAAAGTCTCCACATAGTATGAGAGTGTGGTTAGGATATGTGTTAATTTGTGTTGTAATAGTTTGTTGTATTATTGGGATTAGTTCAATATCTTCATGATGTGAGGGCATATATAGGTGTATTAATAGCCATGGTTGTAGTGGATGGTTTTTTATGTGTATAATTTGTAAGTAGGGTGAGATTTTTAGAGGGGTTGCTATTTTGGTGATTATTCCTGGGTATGCATATTTGTGATTTATTAGTGTGAGTAGTCCTCCTCTAGCAGGTGTGTAAGGGATCCGCTGTTGAATGCATCTAGTTAGTGCGTGAGTATTGTTAAATATTAGTTTATAATCTGGGAATAAATTTTGTATGTACTTTATTGATTTGGTGGCAGTTAGTTTAGTTTCTTGGATGGTGATAATGGCCGGGTTTGTATGTAAGGCAAGTTCTTCTAAACTAGGTAATGCAGTATTTAGTGTAGCTGCATTCCATGTAACAATGTTAGTTTGATGGCTATTGTTATGTGTATTGGATTGAAGTGGTGATGAGATATGGGTCAATGGAGGGAGGTGTGTGTACTCATATAGGGGTTCATAAATTCTTAGTGTTTCTTCGAGAAGATTGTTTGGTAGAAAAGGAAATTTAATTTTTAGCATTTCTATTGATGGTGCATTTTGTGTTTGTGTATGAAATCATATAATTCTTTGTGTATACTAGATGAGGGGTTTATTATTTTTTGATTATTTGTAATATATTGTGTATATGGGTGTTCGATGTGAATATGCCTTTCGGGTGGGTTTGGTTGTGTAGACATCTTGTTTAATAACTTGGCGGTCCAATCCGGTTCGGGGAAATTTATTAGTTGGTGTTCACATGAATTTATGTTAGGGCTGATGGTTGTTATTAGTGCAAATAATATTTGTGCTAAAGGGTAATTTCTTATTCAGTTGAGATATGTGTTTAAGTGTGGGAAGTCTCTAATAGTAATTTGGTGATAATGGTGATCTTGTTTTAGCATGGGGGAGAAACTTTTTGCAAGGTGTTGATACTCAGGTTGGAGTTTGATTGTACAAGAAATGAAGTATGTTTTGTATCTACGTTTATGAGCTGATGGGTGGGTTTTAAACACATCTGGCATAGGGCCAGGGTTGGTTTCAATATCCCCACATTTGATTAGATGATGTATATCATTACATTTGTAATAATATGTATTGATGGTTGTCTTGGATATATATATTGAGGTAGTGTTAAAAATAGATTTTTTATAACAGTCTGTTTTGTTCAGAAAGTAAGTAGGTTGAAATAATGAGTTTTCTAAAAGATTTGTTTCTGAAAATATTTTGTCTAAAAATATGATTTCTAAAAACAGATTGATATTTATTTCAAAAAGATTCGTTTATATTCTTACTGTCATTAGAATTTCTATTTTTAGTAAGTCTATTTTTGGGGTCTTCGGCGGCCTAACGGCCGGCGAGACACAAATTCCCCCTTCTATTTTTATTCTTTTGCACATTCTCAACAAATTTCTACTCTTTAATCGCAAACTCTTCTAATCTTTATATATATCAAGTTTAATTTTACTAAAAGCTTTCTTTTTATCCCTATAAATTATTTTCCAACTTCTATTTTTAGTACGTACTATTTTATTTTCAGTACCTTCTCTACTTATTTTTACTCTCGAATTTTTGTTTCTCATTACTAGTTTGGTTAATTTTCCATCCTTTATTTTTGATTTTCTTAGGAAGCATTTTCTATTTTTAGTACTGTTGTTTGTTGCTATATTCTTATTATTTGTATTCTTATGATAATTATTTCTCATTACTAATTTGGTTAATTTTTCATCCCTTATTTTTTATTTTCTTAGGAGGCACATTCTATTTTTAGTACTGTCGTTTGTTGCTATGTTCTTATTTTTGGATTGTATATTTAATCTATTCCTTTGATTAATTTTATCCTTCTCATTTATTATTAATATTTTTTGGTTTTTATTTTATTACCTTTTCTTATTTTTGTTTTATTTACTTTCTTTGTTTTATTTCCTTTATTTAGTTTTATTTTATTTTCTTGGTTAGTTATATCTTCTCCTGTAGTTTTTCTTTGTTTTTTAATACTCTTCTTAGTATTTATTTGTTTTGAATCATTTATAATCTTTGTTTTCCATATGTATTTCATGTAAGTTCTAAATTTTTTATTTCTCTTTGTATTTTTTACTTCTTTACTAGGTTTAAAAAATTTCTTACTTTTTGTGTTTGTCCTTTCTTTTATTTTGTGATTTTGGAGTTTGTTGCTTGATTTTGGATTTTGTTGCTTGATTTTGGATTTTGAATATATATGTTTTTGATGATGTACCTTTTGGATGTATTTTGTTTAGCAATCAAACTTATTATTTTCTTCATCTGAGTCAGAATTTTGACATTTTCTTTGTAATTTTTTCCATTGTTTTTGACACTTTCTTTGTGTTTTTTGCCACTGTTTTTGTCACTTTCTTTGAACTTTTTGATAATCTTTTGTGTAATATCGTTGGTAATCTGTATTACCTTTTTATTACATATCTTTTTTGTTTTTTGCCTATATATTGTCCTCCTCCTATATACTTTATCCTCTACATCTCCCTTCAGCCATATTATGCTAACAATGCTTCTACATCTGGTGAAATTCTCCTCTAGCCTATTACTTAGTAATCTGTCTATATTTTGTAACTTAATATCGCCATCTTCCCTGCTCCCGTCTCTTTTCCTGCCTGCTACGGTTTGTTTCCTGCACAAACTCAGAATTTCTTTGTAACATATCTACAGGTTGTTTTGCCATGTCAATTTTCTAGCCGTGGTTGAGGTAGTGCACAAAAAACGTCAACTGCTAAAATGCAAGCTCTAAGTTGTTTCTTCACTTCCTCCATCTGCATTTGCATTGCGTTCTGCAGTTCGTTTGTCAATTTCTGTGCGTGGATGTTGGCCTCCTTCACAATCTCTTCCTTGAAAACTCCCAGCTCCTTATGGATCTCTTCTTTTAGTTTCTCGTTCCCCTTGTTCACTGCTTTCTCAACCAAATCTGCAATTTCACCGTGTGTGATGCTGCCCCTCTTCTCCTTTGGTGCGTTCTGTGTAGCTTCCAACGTACTCACAATAGTTGTTGCAATGTCACAAAAACCAAATTTTTCCTGCTCTTCTCTGGTTGGTGGTAGTGTACCTTCCAGGCTACGAGGGTGAGGTGTGAAACTTACGTGTTTCCCCTGAATCTCCTTCGTCTTGCCTACCCATTGTTGATAGACAATGGGGTTCAAACATTGGACGTTTGTTGCTCCCTTGTGCAGATCTCCAACTTGTCTCGGAAAGAAGAACGTCATAATGTTCTTCTCTCCCATTGTTGCCTCAATAGACAGCTTTGTCTCTTCCACTTTCTCCATCTTGTGTAACCCGTATAGGCACAGCATTGTTGCATTTGTCGTGCACAAACGCATCGTGCAAAGATAACATCGTGCCAACAAGTGAGAGCGCACAATTAGAGGCAAACTCGGAGCAATGGTGACTATACTATCACCGTTGCCTCCGTAAACAACGAAAACAATAGTTCACAAAAGAAACTATCAACCTCCAACAACCTAGGCTAGGGAAAAAGGAATAAATACCTAGACCATAACATTTAGTAATTGGTCTACAAGGACCCTTTTACTAACAAATAAGTGATAAACACTTACAAATCACAATAAGTCGAGTCCATGCCACTCTTCAAGAGTGAAAACATGATATGGATAAGGCTATCGATGTGCAACACGCACACACCCTCACCTCATCACGTGGGAGACTCAACTTGAGAAAGATGAGTCTCCCTCAACCACACGTGGAGGTCACCCGGGTTCCAAGTCCCGAGATGAGGTGTCGAAAGATACCACCGTTGCTTTAGCCGCCACGCGCCACTAAACCTAACCCTAACCTCCCATTAGCACTAAGTCTTGGGCTCTCCGGTAACTCCACAACTCTCTAGATGGTTTCTACCCGAATACCATCTATACAAACACCTCCATGCGCCGATCCTGACAGCTGTCGTGCACAAACACATCGTGCAAAGATAACATCGTGCTAACAGGTGAGAGCGCACAATTAGAGGCAAACTCGGAGCAATGGTGACTATACTATCACCGTTGCCTCCGTAAACAACGAAAACAATAGTTCACAAAAGAAACTATCAACCTCCAACAACCTAGGCTAGGGAAAAAGGAATAAATACCCAGACCATAACATTTAGTAATTGGTCTACAAGGACCCCTTTACTCGCCCCCTTTGCCCGTGCTGAAGTCCCTTTCACACCGGCGAACCACATAAGTAACGCAAAGTGTATGAACGATCGAGCATGAAAACCTCTCAAGTCCAGAAAAATCAAGGTGATCTATAGAAAAGACACTAATAGACCGTGTAGACAAAGGATAGGCCGGGTGCAATGAGAGCCCCATCGTTAATCGCCTCTAATACTTTTAATGGCTAGACCTTGTCTACGTAGACTCTTAGGGGCTAAACAATTTGGACACGACCATTGACCCACTGGTACCTCTATAAGAAGTGGGGTTAGGCATTCTAGATGCCACCCCGTAGAACACAAGTCACAAATGACCATTGTGGCTGCCTGTTTGGCACTACCACACAATTGACATCGCAATCCAGAAGAGATGTGAGAAATACCAGGGTTTACCGTTCCATCAATGTGTGGTAAATGGCAAGGAGCGCAATTGCGCGTATGATCCTTCCATATTTTACCATCACGACCCTCCAACAGTAACACTCCTTAGTTCTTCACCTCACGAACTCGCAAGATCACCCGTCCCGCTGTCACATCCAAGGTGGTGGGCGCTGCTTGCTACAAATACACATAGTCTCCAGGAGTAAACCGTCGCACTTGCGGTCGGTAGCCTCCTCCTCGTATTGTAGCATAACGCAACGTATCCCGATGTTGAGCAATGGAGAGATTTTCCAATGCCATTGGCATCACCCGTTTGAACAAATCCGCACGTTGCTCACATACTTCAGTCCACGTGTCTGGATTGTCCATGTTAGCCAACACGGTGTCAGCATCTGCCTGAATGGCCTTCGGTAACATCGGTTGCCTTCCAAACAACAAAAAATAAGGAGAAAAGGACGCCAAAGATGCTTGCTTACTAAACCACGGTAATTGCAAGTCCCAATCTTGATGATGTTCCTTCTTCAAACTATACTTCCGAAGCCCCCTCTTGACGGTTTGCACCAGGCGCTCCGCCAAGCCATCCGCTTCGGGATGATCCCTCGAAGTAGTGTGGTGATCTATCATCGCTTGCTCACACAACGTTTGAAACTCACCCAAGAATTCCCTTCCTTGGTCTGTGAGAACTTCCGCTAGAGCTCCAAAGCGGCTCAATACACGATCGAGAAAAGAGTAAGCGGGCCCCTCACTAAACTTGTCAGGCAACGCCACCAACTCTATCCATTTCGAGAAGTGCTCGATCATCACCAATACATACTTGTTGTATCGAGGTGTCACTGGCAATGGACCAGCAAAATCTAAGCTCCACCTATATCCCAAGCCCATAATTGGCAATGGTTGCAATTGTGGCATCGGAGCGTTAAAAGACGCTCGCACACGATTACAAATCATACACCGGGCTATCAAGGCTTGAACTTGAATTTGCATACCTCGCCACCAATAGTGAAGCTGGAGCAAGCTATAAGTCCTCCGCACTCCAAAGTGCCCAAGGTCTTCATGCGTGTCCTTGATGAGCTTCACTCTCTCCAATGGAGCTGGCACAATCTTTCGCGTGCCATCCGGCCACACCCTCAAAAGGTGAGTCCTCTCCCACACGAACCATTTGCCTCGTTGTGAGATCCGATCTCTCTCTTTAGCAGACCACGTAGGCACCATTTCTCCATTCGTCAGAAAATGCATCACGTTCGTGTCTTCAAAGATGTCTTTGGCGCCTCCAGATTCTTCACCGACATCCTCATCTACCGTGGCCACAGTAGAAGCTCCGGTGTCATCTCCACGCATCGCCAATACACTTAGAAAGGCCGAACAATGCCAACCTGGCAACGGATTGGCTTCATCCTCCCCGTGCCACCTAGTGCCCGTAGCATCCGCTTGGTTTGGAATTGGATTGCGGCTAAGGCCGTCGGCATCCATATTCACCAATCCCGCTCTGTGCACCACCTTGAAGTCGTATTCCATCAACATCAAGGCCCACCGTGCTAGTTTGCCTGTTAGTTTGTCCAACTCCATCAACCACTTTAAAGGTTGATGATCCGTGACTAACAAGAACTCATTACCATAAAGGTAACATCGAAAATCAGCAATTGCCCATATGGCAGCCAAACACTCCCCTTCATACGAGCTATACTAGGCCTCCGCATTATTGTTGGACCGGCTGGCGTACGCAATGACAAACTCCTTCCCGTCGTCATCCATTTGCGTCAACACCGCACCAATTCCCAATGCGCTCCAATCTGTATGTAGCTGGTATGTCCTTCCGGCTATTGGCCTTCGAAGTATAGGTGTCGATGCCAAACGGTCCTTCAACTCTTAAAAGGCCACCTCTTGCTCATCTCCCCATATCCAAGGTTGATCATTCCTTGTCAACATGGTTAATGGCTTGGCAATAGCACTGAAAGTTTTCACAAACTTTCTATAGTAATTACACAACCCCAAAAATGCACGTAGCCTACTAATATCCCTTGGTCTAGGAATAGACATCACTACTTCAATTTTACTAGCTACCACACCCAATCCACTTGGATATATCATGTGGCCTAAGTACTCGATGCAGTCAAAGTAGAATTTGCACTTACCAGGGTGCAACTTCAAACCGTGGAGCCTCAATCTAGCAAACACTTCTATCAAGTGTAGCCTATGTTGCCTTCGATTCGTACTAAAGACAACGATGTCATCAATGTAGCATCTCACAAAATCCAAGCCCGAGAATACTCGGTCAATAACCCTCTGGAATTCGGCAGGAGCATTCTTCAATCCAAATGGTAAGAATTTCCATTGGAACAACCGATCCTTCCCATCTTTGTCAATGCCCCAGAACGCGGTCTTCTCCTTGTCTTCCTCTCTCAGTCCAATCTGGTGGTATCCAGAGCGCAAGTCCAACGTACTAAATACCTTGGCGTGACCAATAGCCTCAAAGTTCTCCTCCGGCGTTGGCATCGCATAACGATCCGACT
Source organism: Bryoerythrophyllum caledonicum (assembly GCA_963971425.1). NCBI lineage: Eukaryota > Viridiplantae > Streptophyta > Bryopsida > Pottiales > Pottiaceae > Bryoerythrophyllum > Bryoerythrophyllum caledonicum. Next base: position 11,430,623 of record OZ020514.1, read on the forward strand.
TGGTGAATTTGTTAATCCTCCTATAGTCCCCGCACATCCTCTTCTCGGTCCAATTACCGTAGATATCTTTCTTGGATGGCATAACCGTCGCCGATGCATACTCGCAATCCGGTGGAGCCAACTCCACTAGCCCCGCAGCCACCAACTCCTCCGTACGAACACGTATCATCCTCCGTTCAACGTCGCTATACTTGTACGGCTTCCGGTATATTGGTGCTTTGTCCGTCAAATTGATATGTACTTCTTGCCCCTTCAATACTCCAAGATCTTCAAGACTAAAGGCAAAACAATCTAAGTACTCCCTGAGGAACTCATGTTCCTCTTTCTCAACTGCTCCATCCGCCAGGCCTACCATCGGTTTCCAAGTATCCTTGGTCACCGCCTCCTTCGGTTCCTTTGGAGCAGGATTCTCCTTCCTTGGTTGCTATTGGATGCCATGCGAAGGAGACTCTTCTCCCTCCACGTCTACCAAGCTTCCAAGTCCTTCCAATTGGCTTAGTTTGCCACTTGTCTCCCTTTGCTGAGCTGTGTGTTCTCCCACGAACATATTCTCCACAGCCTCCTCCAAATCCTTCGTTTGGTGGGCCAATCCCCTACTTCGGCTCCCATCCTTCACTCCATGAAAAGGATCCTCAGTCTTGGATGTCGCGAAAAGATTCGCGGAGCCCCACATGTTCTATGGGTGAGGTGTCAAGGCCTTCTCGCCCCCAACCACTTTGCCTGTCACCCTGACAGAGACAAATGGTTCTCTGATCACCCGCAACTCATATGACCCCATGTAACCAGTAAATCTAGAAGCCAACCGCTTCTGTTCTGCCACTAGCAACGAAACGATCCACGTCAAGCAATTTAAGTCCATCGCTTGCCCAAGTAAAAATCAGCGTTGTTGCTCCGAGATCCCGGGCGCATCGGTAGTGCCCGTGGAAAATCCCATGGCTCTCTCCCGTTCATCCGCATTAGGCTCCACCATCTCTTGAGACAAGGAATCCCACACAAGACCCGGGCCGTTATCCTTAAAGGCATACGACCGAGCAAAACTAACCAACGTAGGCAGTGCCTTACGTGGTTCTCCTTTGCGGTTGACGACCGCCAAAGGTGCTTGGTCGTCATGGTAGACGCGCCGCGGTGCCCTGTGAGGATCCAAAATATCACTCACATAGACATCCGGCCGTTTAATGCGACCCACAACAGACTGTAACAACTCTTGAGGTGCTAAATTCGTCCACCACAATCGCGGGCGATGTGCTCGCGATCCCACCGCAGCTGCATCCAATAACACGGGCATACCCAGAGTCTGGTCTATGCGGTGCATGCCCTCCAATGTCCTCGACCTCAAGCTACTCACCACTGGTACATTCTCCACAATGTAACCTGGTGGTCGCTTCTGAGAGATTTGAAGCAAAGACAATACGCGAATCATATCATGAAACCGCGAAGAACGAGTGTCTTTCAACCCGTTTTGATGTCCAGCCATTGACAATCCTTGATATGGCCATCCCGCGATGACAAGGTCCACATGGCCAACACGGTGAATATCCTCTGCTGAAAGCAAAGCAATATCACCAACAAGAGTAGAAAATGAAGTCTTGATGGCACTAGTGGCCAACAAGTTTGGGAATTGGATCCTCAATCATCGTGAATGCCGCTTAGCCACGTGCCTTGCTGCCTCATCAATATCTACGTAGATGTAGCGTTTGACCTTCATCCTTGCTTGCAGCACTGCCGCCAAGCCACTTCCAATCCCACCGAACAACTCCAACAACAGAATATCATCCTCTGGTACCTTCCACTGAATGGTGGAAGTGTCTAGACGTGGGCCGAAGTCTTGGTCCACTCAAGAATCATCTTCCGGTTGTGGGAGTATCGAATGCTGCCAAGCATCTTCAATGACCCGTGCCGCATCCTTCTGAAGTTGAGTCGTGGTCCTCCACGCTGCTTCTATGCCAAGTTGATACGTCTCTGTATCTCCAACACTTGTGTCACCCACTTGGGCATCCATCTCGTGAAGTGTAGGAGTATCTATCGAGAAAGTATCACAACCCCTGTGAAACCATGATGGTCTCACATCCATACCTCCTGAGAAGGCAAACACGTCTGCAAGATTGCCAGTTAGAACTCGAAAAGAACGAGCTGGCAGCAGAGCTTTCCGCCCATGTTCTGCTTGCCATCCTGGTCTATAACTTGCGGTTTCCTCCCAGAAATCCAAGGTGAAGCCCATGGGATATAGCACCGCCGAGCCCACCAAGACATCATATGACTTGGCCTCCGTTACTATAGCTTTCACCTTCATAAAGCTTGCATCCTCGACATCATCTTCGTTGAGTCGTAAAATCAACTCCTCCTTTGTGATGCCCGTCGCATGCTCCGTACCCCCCATGGAAGTGCTAATTGTCCATGGACACTTCTCCAAAGTCTCCCCAGTCAAACCCAACCCCTCACGGGCAGATGCTCCCAGCATCAATGATTCAGCTCCTGAATCCAAAAGCGCTCGTCGAGGCACAAAAACCCTCCCCTTGGGCCCAACAAGTTGGAAAATCCCCTGGGAGTTGTCAACCACCACCACACCAGGTGTAATGGATGACCTCTCGATTGCAGATCTGGCGGCCATGGTCTTGACACGCATGGCTGCTGAAAACAGCCCCTCCACGTTGTCCTCTTGACTCTAATCCACCTCTCCTTCAATCACTTCTGTCTTCAATGCATTGACGCCCGTGGAGTCACCCGACTCACATATTTGAGCCGCCATCTTGAAGACCGCTGCTGCATTGAAGCCCTCTTGTGACATCAATTTAGCAGAAAATAGTGAAGCCTCACAAACCACGTTTGCCACTACTGTCACCACCGTAGTTGATGGCTCTACAATCCCAACCGTAGGGCGAGTTGTTGACACCCCCCGACGCGTTAGAGGCACCATGGAGGATGTTGGCACCATCTCCTCCAACATGAAAGACTCTGGCAATCGAGCTTGTCGGTTGTCCTTTCCGTGTTGAGGATCCAAGGTTGGACTTGCTCCACGTGGAACCTCCTTCGTCACCGGTGTTTGACTCCGCGTAAGGGCATAAGCCTCCCGTGAGCCATCCGTTATAGCAAGTGCCATGCCACTTAGTATATAGTCCCCGAATTCGTCATCATCGGGCCTAAATCCGCCCCTAGCATGAAAACTAGGAGTGACTTGGGGCTTCTCACTGACTGAAGCATTCGCGCTCATGGCCGCCATCTAGGCCTCCAACTCCGCAAATTTGGCCTTCCAACCTTTCTTGTCTCCTCCCGAAGATTTGGACTCCTTCTCCTTGTTGCTTGCCTTGGCTCCCTTGCCTCCAGAAGGCTTCAACTCGGGGTGAAGCTTCCAACACTTAGCCTCGGAATGCCCTTTGGCACCACAACCAGAGCAATAGCCACCAATTTGAGGGGTAGAGGACTTGCCTTCCTTGCAATCCTTCCTTAAATGCCCCGGTTTGCCACAACTAAAGCATAATGCTTCAATGTCGGTGGCATAGGAGGGAACCGTAGCCTTGGCCACCTTGACCTTTTCAGGAATCTTCTCTTCACGTTTGAGAAATCCCATGGCCGCTTTCTCCTCTAATAAATTGATCTCAATTCTCTCGAAAGTCTCGAACACAAATCTCAAAGTCGGTGGCTCACCCAATCGCAATGCCTCATTGCGAACTAATGTCTTCAGCTCCTTCTCTAAGATGTTGTACCAGTGTTGCACCGCTTGTTGCTCCGTGACTCCGTGAGTAGCAGAAATCAGTCTCCGCAATCTCGCATGAACTTCTCGCAAGGACTCATCTCCTCCTCGCGCAAAAGACCTCAATGTCTTTATCTTATCCGCCCGTTGACATTGATAGTCTCGACGGATCTGTGTAAAGAACATGGCCGTAGGGTTAAACGGAGGTGGAATAGCCACCGTTTCCATCGGTTGGCTCAAGTCCTCGGCACTACTCGTGCCCTCCTCCTGCTTCCCCTTTCCCACACGTGATGGCACACTCGGCGCCCCGCCGAATACGTCCGCGTAATTCGGTGCATAGAAATCCCTCCATGCCAATATCTCCGTGAGATGAGCCGCCTCGAATTCTCCATAATCCGCTAACGCGGCTTCCTCTAGGCATCCAAATAACGCCCTCCACACCATGTAAGGGTTGAAGTTGGGATTGCGAGACTTCTGGAGTTCACACCACATGGTGAACTCCCTCTTAAAGTCATCCGCTTCGATAGTGCCCATGGCACCCGAAAACCGTCGCACCCCCCGTTCTCCTCCTCCTCCATATGGTGAAGCCATCTCCTCCCAATCAAAAATTGATTGCAAAGGCTTTCTTGGTGGGGAACTTGCACTACGTGCCAAAGATTCTACCACAAACTCACGTTTTTCTACTATCGGTTGAACCGTATCCTCCTCTTCCTTCGATTGAGTGGTAACTTCCTCCACCACTCATTCACGAATGCCTACCGCAAATGGGGTGTTTCTCCGAGTGAAACCGGGCCCCTTCCACGTCTCCATATTGAGAATTGGTTGGCTCAATCAAAGAAGCGCCATGCTTCATTAGTGCCCTTCTTCTCCGGAGCGTAGATAGTGGGTGGTACTTCCCAATCGAGTAGCTCCAAGGTGAGTGTGTCCCACACACTGCTGGCCCGCTCTCGCCACGTACCCACTTCCCACTGCCACGTAGTATGAAACACGAAGCCTTCACTCTCAAACTCGGTGAATATGAGGGAGAACGTGGGCAATTGGTTCCCTCGGCGGAAATCCACCACCTCCACGGTGTACCTTGACCCAATGTTCTTTAGGACAACGGCCTTCTCTCCAACCACAAGATCCACGGCTTCAACTTGGCCTCGTGCACAACAAAGAGGAGCTCGAACACCCTCCTTGGCCCGAAGTGCTCGAACTTTGCGCACCCCACCAAGTGAAGTCCAATACTTCACGGACTCTTCGCTTAGCACCTTCGTGCCTGGCTTTCGCAAGTCTTGAGTCCCGGTTCAAGACTTGGCTATGGAAGATAACTCAAAATCCCTACCGCTAGAGCTTGCCTGGGAAGGTGAAGATTTAACTTGCAAATCTTGGAGGCAAGTAATCAATTGACTAAGGGTCTCGGTGCTAATCTCTACCTTGGATACACTAGACTCTTTTGATTCCTTCTTCCTTCCTCCTCTATCCATGTCCCATATGCTCAATGCAACCCACTCTTTTTACGTGGTTGTATTAAGTGGGCTCACAATGGATGTTAGGGGAATGCTAGATTAGAGGAATGCTAGAATTTCACTTCTTGTTCACTATCATATGCCACACTTAGCTCACGTGATGCAACACATCAATGGTGTGCACAACAATTTGATGAGAACAACCCAAAGTCTAGCCATACATGATCCCCATAATCCAAATTCCTAGCCGAAGTACAAGAGGAAAGCGACAATGTCACTCACCATCCCATACCTCTACTAGTTACTCCCCAAAGGTGGCAAAGCGCAAGAAAAAGGTGACTATGGCACCCAATATCCCACAACTCTTCCAATCACTCTCACAAGCAAATTGGCAAGGGTAAGAAGTGGGCAACAATGGTACCCACTATCCCACACCTTCACCTCTTACAAAAATGATGAAGAGCAAGAAGAAGGTGACTATGGCACCCGCTCTCCCACACTTTCACCACTTACTAACAAGATGCAACATACAAACTTGTCACTCCCCCAAGCAACCGACTACCCCCTCCCAACGCGGGTCCGGATACGTTACCTTGTTGAAATAGTCATGGGCCTCCGAATAGCTACCACTAGCTACTCCTAAAGGAAACCCTAATTTTAATCTATGCCTTATAATGCTTCGTGCAAGAGGCTGGCCTTTCTTTAGAATTATTTAAGTTCTAGGATAACACCCTAAAATTCTAAGTGATCAAAATCACTTGAAACGGGCAGCTCTTGCACTAAAATGTGCACCCAACTAACAGGTGCTCAAGCATGTATCATTCCCACATGGAGACAAATGAACCTTGGCATAATTGCAATATATTTTGGCAGCGTTTCCGCATCACCAAAAGCACCACAAAAATCCACACCACTATAAGTGAATTCAATAAAGATTTAAGAAACCCACAAGTGTCAACCACTCACCCGGTTGCAGTGTGGATGTTCCAAATCCAAATGAGCACTTCCGCCCTTCACTCCACGATCACCTTCTCTTGGATGTCGCGACACTGTTGTCACGTCTGGAGCACTCGACCCGGATTTCTCAGCGAGGTGTCTAGTCAACCACTTGGAGCCCAATTTTGCATCCCTTCTCTCCAAACTTTGACTCAAGGAAATCGCGACAACTTTCAACTCATCCAGATGCCCAACACCTCCTTGGTTGCAATGCCAGCAGATCCCGTGAGTTTCAAACCCTAAATCCGGAGAAGATCGCCACGAGAAACGCTAGCGCAAGCTCAGGTAACAACCGTCGTCACAGCGCGGCCACTGATCCTCCGCTCACAAGCTCCACTGACCTCACCGAGAACTGATACTAGCAGCCGTAAACACAGCTGGTACTTCCAAAAGCTCCGCAAGCACTAATGCGCTTTACCTTGGTCTGCAGAAACTTCGGTGCTTCACCTTGAAATCCCAAGGAAACTGACGAGAGGATGAACACTCGAGCGGCGTCCCTCACGCCGGCGTCTCTCCACACCGACCTCGCCTGGCTCTGCACACTCCCTACTAGTTGGTGAACAATCCCACACTTGGGAAATTCTGCTTCACAATGATAGGAACAGCAGATATGGAAGGATCAAAAAGTAGCGTCGCTATGAACGCTTGGCTGCCACAAGCTAGATATGCTTGTGATAACTCTTCCGCCACCTCCACATAACGCCTTCTTTGGCATGTTTAAATGTGCAGGTGCGTGAGTCGAGCTCCTCCCAGGTGCTAGCGTTGCTGCGCACGGAGCCGCCAAAGCCGTCGCCTCCTTTTCCAAACCCCAGCTCTGCCGTGCAGGCGCCACCACATGCTCCACACGCTCCCTTTCCAGACCCCAGCTCCGACCGAGCCCCAGCTGCCCAACAACGATAGGCCGTTGTATACTTTGCTGAGCTCGCGCAGGATGTGGGTGAGGCGGAACTGGTCGTCACCTGGTCGCAAGAAGACGTCGATGGTGATCAGGTGGGTTCGTCTCCTTTCCTTCAACCTCCCAGTCTCGCAGTCCGAGGTTCGTGGGTCGACCCGGCCCAGGCGGTGGAGCACAAATCCTACGCTAGGGCTCCGACCTCTTCCTTTCGGCTTGCAAGGAGCGCTCTCTGAATCGGAAACAGATGTGTGCTGCTCTACAGCGACGTGATCCGGAGTGCGCGATCTAGCGAATACGCTGCAGCATTCGGCAGAGTAAAATCTGCACTTTTCGAAGCAGACGCTAAACCCTGAAAGTAAAGGGGTTCATGATCTTCTCACATCGCCAGATCTGCAACACTCCCGCAGCCTCGTCTTCAACGTTTCCGCTCCAGGGTTCGTGTGCAGTGCACTCCGCGTTGACCCCAGCATCTGCACTCGCCCAGATGCCCTCTATAATCGGCTAGTAAAGCACCGCACGTCTTGCGATGTCAGGTGCGCCCTCGGAAGGAGCGATTACTGATCACGCCCGGCGGTACTCACAACCGCATTAACTCCCTCCGACGCGCACATCAAGTGCGCCTATCAATGAGGGTGGGGAAGAGGTGTCTTCAGACGCCGTGACCCCGCGCCCTCCCAGCCAACCTCCGGAACTCGCCGCTTCTCTAGAAGGCAGCCTCCTCGTCTGCAAACGACGGTTCGATGAACTTCCTCGCGTGGACCAGACAAACACAAAGCTCCTCACACCGATCTCAAGCACGTAGACCCTTACTAGGAAAGTGGACGAGATGCGGCGTGAACGCGCACAATAGCAACACACCACTGCTTCCTGAAAGAAATTGAAACTCCGTCACTAGTGCCTATTCTCTGGTTCCAAAATCTAGAAACTATAATGTGACCACAAGAGTTTCGAACAACACCCATTCAGATGTACTATAATGTCGTGGTTATACCTATCTCTACAACATGATCTTTCTCAAGTAACAAATAAGTGATAAACACTTACAAATCACAATAAGTCGAGTCCATCCCACTCTTCAAGAGTGAAAACATGATATGGATAAGGCTATCGATGTGCAACACGCACACACCCTCACCTCATCACGTGGGAGACTCAACTTGAGAAAGATGAGTCTCCCTCAACCACACGTGGAGGTCACCCGGGTTGCAAGTCCCGAGATGAGGTGTCGAAAGATACCACCGTTGCCCTGGCCGCCACGCGCCACTAAACCTAACCCTAACCTCCCATTAGCACTAAGTCTTGGGCTCCCCGGTAACTCCACAACTCTCTAGATGGTTTCTACCCGAATACCATCTATACAAACACCTCCATGCGCCGATCCTGACACATTCTTCTTCCTCAGCTCTTCCTCCGTAAGTCCTTCTCCTCGAGCGCCTCGTTCAGCCTTTGCGGTTTTTGGTGTAATCACGTGTAACAGCTCATTTTCGTACGGTACCATATACTGGATTATCTTGTCGGCCTGTGACGGAGTTGTAGCAACCAGCCAACCCCAGGTCTCCCCTTCGCTTTTCTGCACGCTAGAGATCTCATAATCGTGTCCTCTTCTGAAGCTCTCCCTTAGGACATCTCTTTGTAGTTCAGCTGCGGTTACTCCCTCCAGCTTCGGATTCTCTATCTTTGTAGATAGTAGAGAACTCCTTATGATTGAGTCCCAACTTTTGCATACTTTCCCCACAATTGCCAGTTCATTATCCAAGTCCAAAATAAATGGTTTGGTACCTTTCAGGAGGGCAATTCCGTCGACTCTCGGGTGTTTCAGGTGGAGTTTGATCGTTCCTGTCCAAAACTTTTGTTTACTGCCTTTCACCTTCTCTTTGTATGGGATGTAGACTGGTTCTGCCATGTTCTCCCCGACTTCTATCTCCATCTTCTTCAATCGTTCCCTGGTCCTGGTGAGTATTTTACCGTGTGTGAAATCGGTGGCTGGTTTTACAAAGAAAACCACTATTTGATAATCCAGCAACAATCCGCTAGCATTGTCCACCTTTGTCTCGATAGGTAGTTGTGTCAGATTGTAGTGTTGTCCGCCTTTGCCATCCGGTCGCTCCAACGGGTACAGTTTCTGTGGCACATGGGGAAATGCCACTTCCGCAACATTGTGAACTTCTTCAGCTTCCGCCCTTGAAAATCCCTGCTTCACTTTCTCAGCCACGCTAATACTCCTCACTCCTTCTCCTTCAATTCCTCCTTCCTTTATTGCCAACTGCTCCATTGCTACAAATCCCTGCCAGAATGCTTTCGATGTTTCCTGGATTGCTGCAATGTTCTTCTTCCTTTTGCTGCTACTGCCTCCACTACCTTCCTAGATTCGCTTTGCGTGTTGAGTCTCCATCTGCGTCACCCTGCAATCTTCATCATCAACATCCACCATGTTCGTATCTATTGTCTTCCCGGGTGTGATTTCGGTCATGATTGCATTGTACACTGTTTTGCCCCTATTCGCCATCTGCATGACGAATTTCTTGTATATCTTTTCTCTGTTTCTTTTGGAAAACCTGATGTTAAAACTGTTAACTAACTTTTGCTTCCAATCTGTTCCCTTCTGCCCGTGCATAGGGGCTGTACACAGATTGTTGGCTCTTCTTATCTTACTTAATCTTGATCTATTTAGAAAATTTGACATAATTTTTGCATCTTCGATCCTTGCTATAATCTTTTCGGATGTAATGAGCAAAAATGAAATCGGGGTTAGATACTTGCCTGTGTAGTGTTGTCCAGAAATCTCTTCTTCGAGGGCGCTCGAACTGTTCTTCGCGATTCCCGGATTCCCACCATCACTTGATTCAGTGTCCTTCAGTGTACTCGACGACGTCGCTCTTTTCTCCTGCAAAGCCCATAAACTAATCTCCCAAGTCGCCGGCGGCGACTGCAAAATTCCTGAATTCAGATCTACAACTGTTTTTGCGTCTAGGGTTTCAAATCTGAACAGCAGCGTTTTCAGCAATCAAAATCTTCAACTACAGATAGTTTCTAGTCCTTCAATGTTGGATCTGAGCTCTGTTACCCAGCCCGTTCTATCAAATTTACAAGATTTAGCTCCAACTACTCAGATCCTCATTCCACCACCAACTACTATCTTGACTACAATGTGTGCATTCGAGATGCGGTTTGATCACTCCTAACACTATTACACACACCGATTACAATCACAGCATCGCTATCGCACCAGATCTGATTCCTATCCGCGCCTTACTCCTCTCTCTCCATCCACTACGCAATTTTTCTAGTCAATTAACACCTAACTCTCCTACACACTCTAGCTCCAACACACCAAGAGCCACCAAAAACACTTCAAAACTAGACGCAACGTTGCAAGACTCATTGAAACTACTTTTTACTACTCTATACCGTAGGATCATCAATTTAACTACTACAAGGTAACACTTGTAGAATTTCATAAACTTTGACCACACGGATTCTAAGATACATGCATTTGAAAAGTGCAGTGTGGTTTTTTTCTTCCCTGCGCTGATAGGGCCAGTGTACTTTGACTCAAGATATTGGCATATTTTTTCACTACACATTGCATAAATTTTATAGATCTATGTTCTACCTTGTGTTAGGTCATTGCATGCAAAAATTCACAAGTAATGGAAGTGTTTAGGATAAGAAAAAAAACTTGCAATGATGAGGGGTATAGAAAATAGCCATTTACTTGGGAAAGCAAAATTATTTTTTAAGTAGAAAAATATTCCTTGGATCTAAAATCCAATTGGTGAATAGAACTATTATGCCTTATTCTATTGATAGAAAAAATATTTTCCAAAAAAAGTGAAATCCTTCATTTCAATGCATTTTTAAGTCAAAACAATAAAGGTTGCCAAGAACTTTTCTTCATTGCTACTTGCCACAAAAAAATGTACTACCCACCTCTACAATGATACTATTCAAGCTCTACAGTAGTATTATTCAGCTCTACAGTACCATGCCCGCCCTGCTCGCACTCCCCGTTTCAAACTTCAAACCTCAATGACTATAGTTTCGTGTATTTGTTTCAAGAATTGTTTTTTTCCCCACGAAGCTATTACTATGCACATCTAGGCCAAGGAGAATTGACCCCCTCGCTCGTCCTTACTTGTGGGGGCTACGAGGTGGTGGGGCAAAAACTGGCCCCTATTTTGTTTTTCGATGGGGACCTATTTATAGCAAGAGAAGGACCTCCATGGTAAAAAATAGCCGTAGGCCTCATATTTGTCAAAAAAAATTCCAAAAAAAATTTCTGGACCCTTGAAAACAAGAAGGCTAGAAAAACGACCCCATGCAATTAAGATGGGGGCCCACCTCGAGTAAGGATGAGCGAGGGGGTCAATTCTCCCTGGCCTGTACATTTATGATAAAAATTTCAAAATTCATGATCTAAATTGACACCACTGTAAGCTACCTAAAATCACTAGAAGCCCACCTCGGGACTTTTTGCATTTAGGGGTTAATACTTTTGAGAAGAAATACATGTATTACTTTAAATATTTTGATAACAAATAGTCAAGAATTTGCTAGTCCTCAAATCTATTTCCAAGTCTCATGATCCATGCGGGTCCCATGCATACATGGAGCTCGTCGAAGTCCTCCAATCGATTTCCAAGTCCCATGAATCCTACGGGTCCTGCACACACATGGATCTCGTTGAATTCAAGGGCGAGGATTATCTCAAATGAGATCGACGGCGATGATTGGCCACAGCCAGTCCTCGATATCGAGATTGGCTAGTGACGAGGGATTTGCCTAATTGCCGCGGTGGAGCGTGGGTCGGGCGCCAGGCTTGGAAGGGTAGGTGAGGGTAGGGACAAAACCGGCCCCTATTTTTACGTTGGAGGGGGGCCCTATATGATTCCAGGGGTGCCATCATGGATAATTTGGGGCCGCAAGTCCCAATTTTGCTTTCAAAAATTAAAAAAAGCCTCTAGAACCCTAAATCAAACACGGCCAGAAAATTGGTCCCACCCAAGCCTAGACCGGTGAATAAGGAGATCCGGTGACGAGGGTTTCCTTGTGAGTTTCAAAAGTGCATGTGATGAAGTTGCTTGTTACCGGCCCTTCTTTTGGAGCGATTCATCGAGATCACTTCATGACAGGTCAGTTGCACTCTTAGTTGCACTTTGCTCTTGGTTCATGATTCGTCCTGCTACTTTGACTTGTTTGCTACTTGACTTGTTTACACATGCGTGCGTGCTGCAGAATCCAAAGCCTAATCCTTCGCTCCAGGAGTTGAGTGTCTGATGGATGCCTCAGAGATGAATGCTGCAGCGCAGACCGAGTTTGTCTCAGCATCTTCTACAAGGAAACCCTCGTCTGTAAGAAATAGCGTGCCTTCTCACGCGTCTTGCTTATCTTCTGAGTGGAGTTGTAGTTGATGTTACCCCAATATTCAACAAGATTCTCCCTCGTTTTACTACTATTTGTTCAGTCTAAACAGATCGACAGGAGAGCTCAGAGGTCTTACCTTTCAACTCGGTCAAGGGAAGAAATAGGCTTGCTGGTCTCTACGCTCAAGTTAGTGTAGGTTAAGTTGTCTTTAAGAATGTAGAGAGAGGTCAACCATGAATAGTAGGCCCTCTTTCTATTTGATATACTACTCTTCTTCACGCTAACTTACATCAATGGAAAAGCTTTCTCATCTTATCCTTCAATCCCGTCAAGGGAAGAAGAGCTGGGTGGTGTTCAGCTTGAAGTCTTTGAGATGCCCTCATGGATACTAGTCGTCTTCCTCACCTTCATGCTGGATGTAGTTCAACTGAGAACTATTTGGAGCTGATTGTGATCAATTCAAAATGGAAAAAGAGGGGATATGGTATTCAAGCTTTGGGTTACCTCTACAAGCCTAACTCTTCTGATGAATGTTTTAACTGTACCTCTACGTCTGACTCTACTTTGTGTTGTTGCAGATGGGATTTCCTGATCCGATCGAAGATGCCTTACGGATCGTAGACACGGTGATTAGTTTGAGTGATGATATCCGAATCAACTTGCACCAATGCAAGCGGCTTGTAGATTTCTACAAACGAGCAAAGTCTTACTTTAATGAACTAGAAATGTCTAGTGTTTTTACAGAGGAAGAACTGTATTACGATGCGATTGATGCTTTGGACAAGGGACGATGTCTAATTAATGGCTATGTAGAAGCGAATTGGCTGAAGAGCATACAGAATGCTGGAGTCAATAGAGATGCCTTTGCCAGAACTCATGTGGAGTTGGAGGACTCCTTTCGGGCCATTTGCGAAAACATTGAAGCGTGTGCTCCACTGCTTAACCGTCACTCCGGTGAGGGATTGTATCTCCTTTTCGAGTTCGACACCTTGGCTCCACTCTATTTTCTCGATGACGAGTACCGAGCGACTCTATTTGAACGAGATGCTCAAATGGACAAGAAGCACATGTTGGAAATCATAACGGGATTAGGTGACCAATGGAGAGAGAGGATAGAGTCCATGACAATCACGGCCAAGGAATTGAGAGCGACTCTCAACAGAGAACAAGGGGTGGTGGCAGAGGCACTATTGGAAAATAAAGAAGCAAAGGTAAGGTTAGTTCAGAACCTGATCAATGGAAGGATTGAAGCGGAGTCGTCAATAGCACGGGAAGCTGACAAAGCGAGAAGACCGAACGAACAGTTACAGACACTTCGCAACGACTGATCTGCGCCGTCATATTCCAGAGGAACAGAACTGCCACTGGATTTGAAGATTCAGTCTTCGGAAATTCAGATTGAAGCGGAGTCATCAACACACCGGGAAGCGGACAAAGCGAGAAGAGCGAACCGAAAGTTACGGAAACTTCGCCACGACCGATCTGCGCCGTCATCTTCCAGAGGAACAGAACTGCCATAGGATTTCAAGATTCAGTCTTCGGAAATACAGATTGGAGACAGAATCGGATCAGGAGGTTTTGCAACAGTTCACAAGTGCCAGTGGCAAAATCATGACTATGCACTGAAGATGTTCGAGGCTACTGATGTGGAGGGGTTAAGAGCCGAGGTGCAGAACCTTGTCTTACTTCGTCGACATCCAAATGTCGTGCTACTCGTGGGATTTAGCATCCAGAAGACTAATGGAAGCCCCATGCTTCTCATGGAGCTCCTGGATGGCGACTTGCATACTCTGGTAGACAAAGGAGAGCTCCTGCATGGCGACTTGCATACTCTGGTAGACAAAGGAGAACTAGCAGTGCATGGCGACTTGCATACTCTGGTAGACAAAGGAGAACTAGCAGTGCATGGCGACTTGCATACTCTGGTAGACAAAGGAGAACTAGCAGTGCATGGCGACTTGCATACTCTGGTAGACAAAGGAGAACTAGCAGTTGCAACCAAGAAGAAGCCCAGACTTAGAGACTTATATGGTCCGCGTTGTTAATGTTATCGTCCTTTGACTAATACATAAAGAGTTGAAACTAAGATACAAAAATTATATAGGTGGCTATACCCCGTATGGTCTTGCCACTTTGCAGACTCCACACATAGCATTCAACCACTGAATAGGAAGGACAAAGGTTATTTCTCATTGTAAGCGGTCACTTTAACATTTTGGTACCCTTTTGTTTTTACCCTAGTTGGTCACTATTGCGGAATATCAATAAGATCCGACCATTGTGTCCAATACTATGTAAAAAACTTGGCTAGATAAGGTTATTTTTTGTTATCATGAGGTGCTTGGACATAATGTATTTCATAACCAACGGTTGCTTCCAAATAGTCCACAACCATCCTAAGTTATTAATTGAATCAATTCCATCATGTGCTCCCTACTATCAACCAAATCAAAAGGACATAAATTACAACACTACTTTCAAGTTATTTCATACTAATTTAGCCAAGCTCTTTTATATCTAATAGCTATTAGACATTAAAAAATAGTAGTATTACAAATTATAAGATTTTTATTTTATTGAAACTTTTGGTAATTTTACAAAAATAGCCAACTCCCTTTACAAGAGCATCTACTACAACAACCAATTTCATTACATCAACCGGTCTCTCTTCTTACACTGCACATTCTCTAACCAAATTCATTAAAACAACTGCTATTTATAGTAGGAAAACACAAAGAGGGTTGTTGTGAAAAAGTTGAATATTAGTCAATGATATCCCGTCCATGATTGGGGTACACTAAAATTTATTTTAGTGTAACCACACTACACTAAATATCACTTTTAGTGTAGCGCCCAGTAAATGACTTGTAAATGCTATAAGTTTCTACTTTTAGTGAATATTTTTACCAACTATGTTTATAATGATCCTTTTATTTAAATACTATAGAGAGTTGTGTTCTTGGTAAAAATTGGCATCAAGAGTAAAAACTTATTGCATGTACAAGTCATCTACTGGGCACTACACTAAAAGTGATATTTAGTGTTGTCATGACGACGCCTTCCTACTTTTTCATCCGAATGACCGCGAGGTCTTGTTTGAGGTGGAAGAGCTAGCAGAGACTTATAATTTCCGACTTCAGCACGATTGGTGGGCAATGAATGAACTTCCTTTAGCTTTGCCACGTAATTCCTCATCCACGGTATGTTCAATCTTATCAATTTATTTATTTTGCATATCAAAGTAACTTTATATATCATAATTCCTTCTTACATTCTTTTTGTAGTGTACTCGGTTCTAGGCTCACTTATTTGTACGAGATGATCCAATCAAGTCTCAATTCTACTTCCGCTCGAGCATTGATGAACACGACACTTCCTACAATGTGGTAACGTCTGACACTCAGCTTATGCATGAGAGTGTGCCATGGCGAGGGCCTCGAGGAAAGGTTCTGATTTGATGAGGTTCTTCATCGAGGCAGGGTCGGAGGTCGGAGAGATTATATTAGATTGGAATGCTTCCACTGGTAAAAATTATTTGACTCTAAATCTTCTATTTGATTTTTTTAATGTGTTTTAACATTTCTTTATACAATCAAGCCGGTTTTAACCTCTAAGGGACCAAACGTCCCCCCGAGGTCATTTTGGATTTTGGGCTTGTACCTACAATTCGAAAAAAAATCCTTTTTAATTGATTTGTTTTTTCAAGATAGGATCTGATAAGAGCTTCGTGGACATTTTTTTATGTATTTTTTGGATTTGTGGTTTGAAAGTTAGTACCACTTAAAGCCAAAAGTGGGGACTCCAGGCACCTCCAAAATTTTTGACAAAAGTTTCTATTGACATTGAGATTTTTCACACATATAAAGAGTATTTCCTTTTTTTGGAAATTTTCAAAAAAAATCTTGTCTTCAGTGTAAAAAGGCATTTTATTCCAAGTCAAACATTTTCACACATTTTCGGGCAACGGGGGAAAAAAAATTCATCTTTTCTACATAAAACCTAGAGATCTTCATATTTTTCACTTTTTATTTTTTCAACAACAATATGTGGTGAAAACCTTCTTATTGATCGTTTGGATTATCATTTGAATACATACGTAGTTCACAAAAAAATAAAACGTGAAATGACAATTTTTGAACCTCCACTCGTTGCACACTTGTTTTGAATATGCTACCCTCCTTTTTTACCTCTAAAAATTGGTGTGTTGGAGAACAACATCATGCTTAAGACAATGGTAAAAGATTTAGACCTTGTACAATGCAAAAATTTGATACAAAGTGAAGTCAAAGTCTGCTGATCTACTCGACGTAGGGAAGATAATGAACCATTGTTTTGACTTTATACACTAAAATCTATCAATCCGTGCGGTGGATTGCAACCAAAATTGTATGGCATGTTTACAAAGAAGTCTTTTTTGAGATCTTATGGTTGAAAATCCGAAATTCACTTTAAAATGTGATTTTCATGTCTCTTTTTGGCAGTGGCAGTTTTGGACTGGTTTTAGAGCGAAAGTGGTCGTGGTCCTTTAGGGGTTAAATTGTCTATGCCTTTTGTAGGAGCATCTATTCGTGTTTGCCAAACGATTGGTCGCCATATTTTGGCTTTTGAAGATGACTCGGAAATCTTCAAAATTCTTTTGCAACCTCTCATTCCTACATCAATGTCGCCTCCGCTGGCTCAGAATAAGAGGATTCGAAGGCATGCTTCTAATGAGCGTCTTGAGAAGAGACAAAATCGCAATTGCGTAGCATCTTGTGAGTAAGTTTGGACCTTGTACTATGGTTTATCCTTCGTACTATACACATATTACCAATTCTTCTCCAATTCCCTATTGTTTATTTTTTCTTGTAGAGTTTCAACAAGATCAACACTTTCTGCTCCAGCAAGGCCAATAATGTTTACACCACCATCAATCATTTTTCTCCCTAGCTATGCTGAAAATGTTGCTCAAGTGATGGCAGCGTTGCCATCTCCACCATCAAGGCGGCCTCGACAAGCATTTAATAGTCGTGTTATTCAGTTTCTTGATGTACAGGCTCATGAAAGTGCTGGTAGCGAGGATAGTTCTAAATAGGCTTACAATGGCGAGGCGATAATAGATAGTTCTTTGATTTGCATTGCATGCTAATTGAATAAACATTTGTTTTGGTTTAAATTGGCCTTCAATTGACATTGATTTGCCAATTGATAGCTTTATCTTAGATTTCATATATACTTATGGCATTGTACCGTGTCCTTTAGGACTATTTCATTATATATTGATCTTCTTTTCTTCTCTTCATGAAATGTTATAATGGTTTTCTGATACCAATTTCATACTAACAACTAATTCATACATTTATCTTCTATCTTACTAATTTACTCCCGCACTATCATGTTATCAAATAAGAAATATATTTAACCATATTTTTGGTCTTCATCTTATCAAATTTATTTTCAATTGTGAGTTTTTCTTTTCTTTAGTACCTGTAATATTTGAGCCCCAAATCCATATAGTATTCAAAATTATGGTAAAAAAACCCTACAATTTGACAAAATTTACAATTCAAAAATTTTATGCATTTCGAAGTATAATCATTAAAATACATGTTCATTAAGTCTATGTAAAATCCTTGTTCATTATGTCTATGTAAAATCCATAAAAGTTTGCTCCCTTTTTCTGCTCACCGCTCTCCGCACACCGCTCACCGCTCACATACGAGCTTTTCCCGGTGAAATTGCCAAAATTATGCCGAGAAGAATGCCCGGAATGTGAAGGGCTTAACATGATCTTTGATGGAAGAACAATTTTTGAATGTCACAATTGCCAATATGTGATTGCAAAAGGTGGTAATATTGTTGTACTAGAAGAAGATGGATTTGAAGGCGAACAACATGTAGAGTTGTTTTTCAAGAACTTGAATATTTATCAATAAAATAGAAATATGATTCTAGTTTTATAGGCTTGCTATACTTGATACCCTACATATGTTATTTTTCAATATATATATAATAAAGGCTTATGCAAAATTAGTTATTACTACTACCTATTATAACTATTCTATTTGCATTAATTGGTTTCAAATATATGTTGTATAGTAACCCCTAAATTTCCTTGACAATTTTAGACCAAAACACTTCAGATCAATTGGTTCTAGTGCAATGAGTAAGGAAGGACATATAAAATTCTATTTTTAGTTCTAACTATAGGATCTCAATAACGACTTTTTAAATAACATACTCACAAAAATTTCATCAACTTTGACCTCATGGATTGAAAGATTATAGTGCTTAAAGTAAAGAAAATTGATCATTTTCTTCCCTGCGTTAAGAGATTGGCAGACTTTGACTTCACTTGGTTTATATAGTTCATAATTAGTACAATTGACATATAACTTTCACACCAAAAACACTTCAAAACTAGATGCAACGTTGCAAGACTCATTGAAACAACTTTTTACTACTCTCAACCGTAGGATCTTCAATTTAACTACTACAAGGTAACACTTGTAGAATTTCATAAACTTTGACCACAAGGATTGTAAGATACATGCATTTGAAAAGTGCAGTGTGGTTTTTTTTCTTCCCTGCGCGGATAGGGCCAGTGTACTTTGACTCAAGATA
Source organism: Bryoerythrophyllum caledonicum (assembly GCA_963971425.1). Lineage (NCBI taxonomy): Eukaryota > Viridiplantae > Streptophyta > Bryopsida > Pottiales > Pottiaceae > Bryoerythrophyllum > Bryoerythrophyllum caledonicum. The sequence goes on from OZ020514.1 coordinate 11,449,620, forward strand.
TTGGCATACTTTTTCGCTACACATTGGATAAATTTTATACATCTGTGTTCTACCTTGTGTTAGGTAATTGCATGCAAAAATTCACAAGTAATGGAGGTGATTAGGATAAGAAAAAAAAACTTGCAATGATGAGGGGTATAGAAAGTAGCCATTTACTTGGGAAAGAAAATTTATTTTTTAAATAGGAAAATATTCCTCGGATCTAAAATCCAATGGGTGGATAGAACTATTATGCCTTATTCTATTGATAGAACAAATATTTTCCAAAAAAAGTGAAATCATTCATTTCAATGCGTTTTTAAGTGAAAACAATGACTTCAAACCTTAATGACTTTAGTTTCGTGTATTTGTTTCAAGAATTGTTTTTTCCCCCACGAAGCTATTACTATGCACATCTATGATAAAAATTTCAAAAATTCATGATCTAAATTGACACCGATGTAAGCTACCCGAAATCACTAGAAGCCCATCTCGGGACTTTTTGCATTTAGGGATTAATACTTTTGAGAAGAAATACATGTTTTACTTTAAATATTTTGATTAGAAATAGTCAAGAATTTGTTAGTCCTCAAATCTATTTCCAAGTCCCATGATCCCTGCGGATCCCGCGCACACATGGAGCTCGTTGAATTCATGGGCGACGATTTTTTCAAATGAGATCGAAGGCGGCGTTTGGCCACAGCCAGTCCTCGACATCGAGGCTGGCTGGTAAGGAGGGTTTCCTTGTGAGTTTGGAAGTGCGTGTGATGAAGTTGCTTGTTACCGGCCCTTCTTTTGGAGCGATTCATAGAGATCACTTAATGAGAAGTCAGTTTGCACTCTTAGTTGCACTTTGCTCTTGTTTCATGATTCGTACTGCTACTTGACTTGTTTGCTACTTGACTTGTTTCCAGATGTGTGCGTGCTGCAGAATCCAAAGCCTAATTCTTCGCAGCAGGAGTTGAGTGTCTGATGGATGCCTCAGATATGAATGCTGCAGCGTGGATCGTGTCTTTCTCAACATCTTCTGGGGTAAGAAATAGCCTGCCTTCTCACGCGTCTTGCTTATCTTCTGAGTGGAGTTGTAGTTGATGTTACCCCTACATTCAACTAGATTTTCCCTCTTTTTGCTACTATTTGTTCAGTCTAAACAGATCGACAGGAGAGCTCAGAGGTCTTACCTTTCAACTCGGTCAAGGGAAGAAATAGGCTTGCTGGTCTGGTCTCTACACTCAAGTTAGTGTAGGTTAAGTTGTCTTTAAGAATGCAGAGAGAGGTCAACCATGAATAGTAGGCCCTCTTTCTATTTAATATACCACTCTTCTTCATTCTAACTTACATCAATGGAAAAGCTTTGTGATCTCATTCTTCAATCCCGTCAAGGGAAGAAGAGCTGGGTGGTGTCCAACTTGAAGTCTTTGAGATATGGTATTCAAGCTTTGGGTTACCTCTACAAGCCTAACTCTTGTGATGAATGTTTTTACTGTACCTCTACGTCTCACTCTACTTTGTGTTGTTGCAGATGAGATTTCCTGATCCGATCACTGATCCGATCAAACGTGCCTTATGGATCGTAGACACGGTGATTAGTTTGAGTGATGATATCCGAAGCAACTTGCACCAATGCAAGCGGCTTGTAGATTTCTACAAAAGAGCAAAGTCTTACTTAAATGAACTAGGATGGTTCAAAGGTTACATAGAGAGAAAACTGTATGAAGATGCGATTGATGCTTTGGAGAAGGGACGAGATCTGATTAATGGCTATGTAGAAGCGAATTGGCTGGAGAGCATACAGAATGCTGGAGTCAATCAAGATGCCTTTGCCAGAACTCATGTGAAGTTGGAGGACTCCTTTCGGGCCATTTGCAAACACGTTGAAGGGCGTGCTCGACTGTTTTATTCTCCCTCTGATGAGCATGTGTATCTCCTTCTCGAGTTCGACACCTTGGCTCCACTCTATTTTCTCGATGACGAGTACCGAGCGACTCTATTTGAACGAGATGCTCAAATGGACAAGAAGCACATGTTGGAAACCATAACGGGATTAGGTGACCAATGGAGAGAGAGGATAGAGTCCATGACAATCACGACCAAGGAACTGAGAGCGACTCTCAACAGAGAACAAGGGGTGGTGGCAGAGGCACTATTCAAAAATAAGAATGCAAGGGTAAGGTTAGTTCAGAACCAGATCTTGGGAAGGATTGAAGCGGAGTCGTCAATAGCACGGGAAGCGGACGCAGCGAGAAGAGCTAACGAACAGTTACGGACACTTCGCAACGACCGATCTGCGCCGTCATCTTCCAGAGGAACAGAACTGCCACAGGATTTCAAGATTCAGTCTTCGGAAATACAGATTGGAGACAGAATCGGATCAGGAGGCTTTGCAACAGTTCACAAGTGCCAGTGGCAGAATCATGACTATGCACTGAAGATGTTCGAGGCTACTGATGTGGAGGGGTTAAGAGCCGAGGTGCAGAACCTTGTCTTACTTCCTCGGCATCCCAATGTCGTGCTACTGGTGGGATTTAGCATCCGGAAGACTAATGGAAGCCCCATGCTTCTCATGGAGCTCCTGGATGGCGACTTGCAGACTCTGGCATACGAAGGAAAGAAGCACCATCTTACAAAAAATTTCTCCCTGTTATGGTTTGGAACAGACACTAGTCTCTCAACCCCCATCAAAATCTCAACCCCCATCAAAATCTCAACCCCCATCAAAATCGACTTTATCCATCAGATAGCCAAAGGAATGCTGTTCCTACACAACAGGAAAGTGTTCCATGGAGATCTCAAGGCCAAGAATGTGTTGGTCAAACAGCGTCCTGGCGATAGTATACAGCTCAAAATCACTGATTTTGGCCTCTCAGAGAGATTGATGTTCAAAAGGAACAAGGACAACTCAGATGAAGAATTGAATTGTTCTCATCATTCTGATGAATCTTTGTTAGGTGTTCGCCACATCATGAAGGAAGGGAAAGTCCAGCGGGTGGTGGTTGGCAATGTCGGAACCGTCAGGTGGATGGCTCCGGAGGTTTATGGCGGGTCAGGCTCTACCGATCTGAAGCCGTATTCGATGAAAGCCGATGTCTACAGCTTCGCAATGACCTGCGTTGAGATCTTGACAGGACATCATCCTTTCCCTCTCATCGAATCTGCAAGAGCTGTTAAGGAGCATGTCCGAAGGGGCCACAGACCGAACCTCTCGACATTGAAGAATGTTTTTCCAGAGGCACTTCTGGACCTTGTCCAGGGATGTTGGAATGCCGATCCCTCAAGAAGACCAGATTTCTCAGAAATCTACTCTAGAATGCAGGAGCTTAAGAAGGCATATCCGATCAAGTAGAGAATACAGGCACTAATTTAGACTAGAAGATTAGGTTGCTAATTTCAAAGCTGCCTCTGAAAAGCTCTATCGGGGGCTTCCAAGAGGAGTCAAATTGTACAGAGCTGCCTCTCAGAGGTTCTGTTGAAAGCAATCAAGACAAGTCAAATTGAAGAATTTTTCCGCTCAATTTCAAGAAGCCACACGATTTCTACTCGCTGAAATGAAATGTTGACAAACATCGAGTACAGAGCTTGCTTAGAGAAGTCCTCACACTGCGAGGCTGAAACATGAAGCGCAGAGTGCACAATTGCACATTCAAATTGGAGTGAAGCTCTGCAAACGAAGACAGAAGTCTCACCTCTGGAAGACGAGTGCCTCCGCCATCTCACAAGAAGGTGAACGAGTCTCTGTCCATAGCATCTCTCTTCTCCCAAAGTCCTGTCACAAATGTGGACTCCTTGACCTAAACTACTGACGACATTCCTGTGACCGCCGTAACGAGCCTTTAATACCAGAGGATATCACCCGAGTATCACCCGAGTATCACCCGAGTATCACCCGAGTATCACCCGAGTATCACCCAAGTATCACTGAAGTATCATCCGAAGGTATCACGCTACTGTTGAGGTAGTATCACTCGAGTATTACCAGAGTATTATTATCACTTCCGTGTCTGGAGAAAAGTCCGGTCGGAGCGGATGCAATGTGCATAGACTGCAACAATCTAAGGTAAACCCCCCCATAACCGACAAGTTAAGTAATGTGCATGTATGGATGTGTGGAGAGTGAAAAAAAAAACGAATCTGTTATATATATTTTTTTCAGTGATAGCCAATAGAATTGCAATTTCAACCCAAGTGATTTCATAATTTTTCCCATGAAAATTGAATTAGTTATGAATTTTCAAAGTGTGCTGTCATGGTCAATGGGTGGCCACCGACAAGTACCCCCCATCAACAACCAAAAGCAAGGGGCCCTAACTAATAGAAGACCTCCATTTGGAGGTGAATGGATGGTAATGGGTGGTAATGGGATGGAGGTGGGTTGGATATATCCGAATTTTATAAGCAACCGGACTTTTCTCGAGACATTGGAGTGATAATATCTGGTTGGTTATGTGGGGGCTTACCTTGTATGGTCCGTGTAGTTGATTTTATGGTCCTTCGACTAATACATAAAGAGTTGAAACTAAGCTACAAAAATTGTATAGGTGGCTATATCCCGTATGGTCTCGCCACTTTGCAGACTCCACACATAGCATTCAACCACTGAATAGGAAGGACAAAGGTTATTTCTCATAGTAAAGGGTCACTTTAACATTTTGGTACCCTTTTGTTTTTACCCTAGTAGGTCATTATTGCGGAATATCAATAAGATCCAACCATTGTGTCCAATAGTGTGTAAAAAACTTGGCTAGATAAGGTTATTTTTTGTTATCATGAAGTGCTTGGACATCATGTATTTCATAACCAACGGTTGCTTCAAAGCAGTCCACAACCATCCTGAGTTATTAATTGAATCAATTCCACCATGTGCTCCCTACTATCAACCAAATCAAAAGGACATAAATTACAACACTACTTTCAAGTTCTTCCATACTAATTTAGCCAAGCTCTTTTATATCTAGTAGCTATTAGACATTAAAAAATAGTAGTATTACAAATTATAAGATTGGTATTTTATTGAAACTTGTGGTAACTTTACAAAAATAGTCAACTCCCTTTACAAGAGCATCTACTACAACAACCAATTTCATTACATCAACCGGTCTCTCTTCTTACACTACACATTCTCTAACCAAATTCAGTAAAACAACTGCTATTTATAGTAGTAAAACACAAAGATGGTTGTTGTGAAAAAGTTGAATATAAGTCAATGATCACTGGTCCATGATTGGGGTACACTAAAATTTATTTTAGTGTGACCACACTAGTCATGACAACGCCGCTCTCCTACTTTTTCATCCGAATGACCGCGAGGTCTTGTTTGAGGTGGAAGAGCTAGCAGAGACTTATAATTTCCGACTTCAGCACGATTGGTGGGCAATGAATGAACTTCCTTTAGCTTTGCCACGTAATTCCTCATCCACTGTATGTTTAATCCTATCAATTTATTTATTTTGTATATCAAAGTAACATTATATGTCATAATTCCTTCTAACATTATTTTTGTAGTGTACTCTGTTCTGGGCTCAATTATTTATACGAGATGATCCAATCAAGTCTCAATTCTACTTCCGCTCGAGTATTGATGAACACGACACTTTCTACAATGTGGTAACGTCTGACACTCAACTTATGCATGAGAGTGTGCCATGGCCAGGGCCTCGAGGAAAGGTTCTCATTTCATGAGGTTCTTCATCGAGGCAACTTTGGAGGTCGGAGATATTATATTAGATTGGAATGCTTCCACTAGTAAAAATTATTTGACTCTAAATCTTCTATTTGATTTTTTTAATGTGTTTTAATATTTCTTTATACAATCAAGCCGGTTTTAAATTGTCTATGCCTTTTTCAGGAGCATCTATTCGTGTTTGCCAAGCGATTGGTCGCCATATTTTGGCTTTTGAAGATGACTCGGAAATCTTCAAAATTCTTTAGCAACCTCTGATTCCTACATCAATGCCGCCTCCGTTGGCTCAGAATAAAAGGATTCAAAGGCATGCTTCTAATGAGCGTCATGAGAAGAGACAAAAATGCAATCGCGTAGCATCTTGTGAGTAAATTTGGACCTTGTACTATGGTTTATCCTTCATACTATACACATATTACCAATTCTTCTCCAATTCCCTATTGTTTTTTTTTCTTGTAGAGTTTCAACAAGATCAACACTTTCTGCTCCAACAAGGCCTGTAATGTCTACACCACCATCAATCATTTTTCTCCCTAGCTATGCTGAAAATGCTGCTCAAGTGATGGCAGCGTTGCCATCTCCACCATCAAGGCGGCCTAGGCAGGCATTTGATAGTCGTGTTATTCAGTTTCTTGATGTAGAGGCTCATAAAAGTGCTAGTAGTGAGGATAGTTCTAAAGAGGCTTACAATGGCGAGGCCATTATAGATAGTTCTTTGATTTGCATTGCATGCTAATCGAACAAGCATTTGTTTTGGTTTAAATTGGCCTTCAATTGACATTGATTTGCCAATTGATAGCTTTATCTTAGATTTCATATATGCTTATCGCATTGTACCGTGTCCTTTAAGACTATTTAATTATATATTGATCTTCTTTTCTTCTCTTCATGAAATGTTATAATGGTTTTCTGATACCAATTTCACACTAACAACTAATTCATACATTTATCTTCTATCTTACTAATTTACTCTCGCACTATCATGTTATCAAATAAAAAATATATTTAACCATATTTTCGGTCTTCATCTTATCAATCTTTATTTATTTTCAATTGTGAGTTTTTCTTTTCTTTAGTAGCTCTAATATTTGAGCCCCAAATCCATATAGTATTCAAAATTATGGTAAAAAAACCCTACAATTCGACAAAATTTACAGTTCAAAAATTTTATGCATTTCGAAGTATAATCATTAAAGTCTATGTAAAATCCATGTTCATTAAGTCTCTGTAAAATCCATGATCATTAAGTCTATGTAAAATCCTTGTTCATTAAGTCTATGTAAAATCCATAAAAGTTTGTTCCCTTTTTTGCTCACCGCTCTCCGCGCACCGCTCACCGCTCACATATGAGCTTTTCGAGGTGAAATTGCCAAAATTATGCCGAGAAGAATGCCCACAATGTGAAGGCCTTAACATTATCTTTGATGGAAGATCAATTTTTGGATGTCGCAATTGCCAATATGTGATTGCAAAAGGTGGTTATACTGTTGTATTAGAAGAAGATGGATTTGAAGGCAAACAACATGTAGGGTTGTTTTTCAAGAACTTGAATATTTATCAATCAAATAGAAATATGATTGTAGTTTTATAGGCTTGCTATACTTGGTACTCTACATATGTTACTTTTCAATATATATATATATAATAAAGGCTTATGCAAAATTAGTTATTACTACTACCTATTATAACTATTCTATTTGCATTAACTGGTTTCAAATATATGTTGTATTGCAACCCCTAAATTTCCTTGAAAATTTTTTAGACCAAAAACACTTCAAAATAGTTGATTCTAGTGCAGTGAGTAAGGAAGGACATATAAAATTCTATTTTTAACTATAGGATCTCAATAACGACTCATTAAATAACATACTCACAAAATTTTATCGACTTTGACCGCATGGATTGAAAGATTATAGTGTTTAAAGGAAAGAAAATGATTCATTTTCTTCATTGCGTTAAGTAGATTAGCAGACTTTGACTTCACTTGGTTTATATAGTTTATAACTAGTACAGTTGACATATAATTTTCACACCAAAAACACTTCAAATCTAGATGCAACGTTGCAAGACTCATTGAAACAACTTTTTACTACTCTCAACCGTATGATCTTCAATTCAGCTTCTGTAAGGTGACACTTGTAGAATTTCATAAACTTTGACCACACGCATTGTAAGATACATGCATTTGAAAAGTGTAGTGTGGTTTTTGTCTTCCGTGCGCGGATAGGGCCAGTGTACTTTGACTCAAGATATTGGCATATTTTTTCACTACATATTGCATAAATTTCATAGATCTGTGTTCTACCTTGTGTTAGGTCATTGCATGCAAAAATTCACAAGTAATGTAGGTGTTTAGGATAAGAAAAGAAAACTTGCAATAATGAGGGGTATAGAAAGTAGCCATTTACTTGGGAAAGCAAAATTATTTTTTAAATAGAAAAATATTCCTCGGATCTAAAATCGAATGGGTGGATAGAACTATTATGCCTTATTCTATTGATAGAAAATTGTTTTCCAAAAAAAGTGAAATCCTAAATTTCAATGCGTTTTTAAGTGAAAACAATGAAAGTTGCCAAGAACTTTCCTTCATTGCTACTTGCCACAAATAGTGCACTACTCAACTCTACAGTGATACTAATCAAGCTTTACAGTAGTACTATTCAGCTCTACAGTACCCTGCCTGCCCTGCTTGCACTCCCCGTTTGAAACTTCAATCCTCAATGACTTTAGTTTCGTGTATTTGTTTCAAGAATTGTTTTTTTCCCTGACAAAGCTATTACTATGCACATCTATGATAAAAATTTCAAAATTCATGATCTAAATTGACACCAATGTAAGCTACCCGAAATCACTAGAAGCCCATCTCGGGACTTTTTGCATTTAGGGATTAATACTTTTGAGAAGAAATACATGTTCTCCTTTAAATATTTTGATAAGAAATAGTCAAGAATTTGTTAGTCCTCAAATCTATTTCCGAGTCTCATGATCCCTGCGGGTCCCGCGCACACATGGAGCTCGTTGAATTCAAGGGCGAGGATTTTTTCAAATGGGATCGAAGGCGGCGTTTGGCCACAGCCAGTCCTCGACATCGAGGCTGGCTGGTGACGAGGGTTTCCTTGTGAGTTTGGAAGTGCGTGTGATGAAGTTGCTTGTTACCGGCCCTTCTTTTGGAGTGCTTCATAGAGATCGCTTCATGACAGGTCAGTTGCACTTTTAGTTGCACTTTGCTCTTGGTTTATGATTCGTACTGCTACTTTGACTTGTTTGCTACTTGACTTGTTTACAGATGTGTGCGTGCTGCAGAATCCAAAGCCTAATTCTTCGCAGCAGGAGTTGAGTGTCTGATGGATGCCTCAGAGATGAATGCTGCAGCGCAGACCGAGTTTGTCTCAGCATCTTCTACAAGGAAACCCTCGTCTGTAAGAAATAGCCTGCCTTCTCACGCGTCTTGTTTATCTTCTGAGTGGAGTTGTAGTTGATGTTACCCCAATATTCAACGAGATTCTCCCTCTTTTTACTACTATTTGTTCAGTCTAAACAGATCGACAGCAGAGCTCAGAGGTCTTGCCTTTCAACTCGGTCAAGGGAAGAAATAGGCTTTCTGGTCTCTACACTCAAGTTTGTGTAGGTTAAGTCGTCTTTAAGAATGCAGAGAGAGGTCAACCATGAATAGTAGGCCCTCTTTCTGTTGAATATACTACTCTTCTTCACTCTAACTTACATCAATGGAAAAGCTTTGTGATCTCATTCTTCAATCCCGTCAAGGGAAGAAGAGCTGGGTGGTGTCCAGCTTGAAGTCTTTGAGATGCCCTCATGGATACTAGTCGTCTTCCTCACCTTCATGCTGGATGTAGTTCAACTGAGAACTATTTGGAGCTGATTGTGATTCGATTCGAATGAAAAAAGAGGGGATATGATATTCAAGCTTTGGGTTGACTCTACAAGCAACTCTTGTGATGAATGTTTTACCTCTACGTCTGACTCTACTTTGTGTTGTTGCAGATGAGATTTCCTGATCCGATCACTGATCCGATCAAACGTGCCTTATGGATCGTAGACACGGTGATTAGTTTGAGTGATGGTATCCGAATCAACTTGCACCAATGCAAGCGGCTTGTAGATTTCTACAAAAGAGCAAAGTCTTACTTAAATGAACTAGGAAGGTTCAAACTTTTCACAAAGAGAAAACTGTATGACGATGCGATTGATGCTTTGGACAAGGGACGATGTCTGATTAATGGCTATGTAGAAGCGAATTGGCTGGAGAGCATACAGAATGCTGGAGTCAATAGAGATGCCTTTGCCAGAACTCATGTGGAGTTGGAGGACTCCTTTCGGGCCATTTGCGAAAACGTTGAAGCGGGTGCTCGACTGGTTGATTATCTCTCCCGTGAGGGATTGTATCTCCTTCTCGAGTTCGACACCTTGGCTCCACTCTATTTTCTCGATGACGAGTACCGAGCGACTCTATTTGAACGAGATGCTCAAATGGACAAGAAGCACATGTTGGAAACCATAACGGGATTAGGTGACCAATGGAGAGAGAGGATAGAGTCCATGACAATCACGACCAAGGAATTGAGAGCGACTCTCAACAGAGAACAGGGGGTGGTGGCAGAGGCACTATTGGAAAATAAGAAAGCAAAGGTAAGGTTAGTTCAGAACCTGATCAAGGGAAGGATTGAAGCGGAGTCGTCAATAGCACGGGAAGCGGACGCAGCGAGAAGAGCGAACGAACAGTTACTGACACTTCGCAACGACCGATCTGCACCGTCATCTTCCAGAGCAACAGAACTGCCACAGGATTTCAAGATTCAGTTTTCGGAAATACAGATTGGACCCAGAATCGGATCAGGAGGTTTTGCAACAGTTCGCAAGTGCCAGTGGCAAAATCATCACTATGCACTGAAGATTTTCGAGTCTACTGATGTGGAGGGGTTAAGAGCCGAGGTGCAGAACCTTGTCTTACTTCCTCGACATCCCAATGTCGTGCTACTGGTGGGATTTAGCATCCAGAAGACTAATGGAAGCCCCATGCTTCTTATGGAGCTCCTGGATGGCGACTTGCAGACTCTGACATGCAAAGAAGAACTAGCAATTGAAACCAAGAAGCCCAGACTTATAGACAGAATATCCCGCCTCTTTGGCAGAGACACCGAGCTCTCCTCCAGAGACACTGATCTCTCAACACCCATCAAAATCGACTTTATCCATCAGATAGCCAAAGGAATGCTGTTCCTACACAACAGGAAAGTGTTCCATGGAGATCTCAAAGCCAAGAATGTGTTGGTCAAACAGCGTCCTGGCGATAGTATACAGCTCAAAATCACTGATTTTGGCCTCTCAGAGAGATTGATGTTCAAACGGAACGAGAACAACTCAGATGAAGACTTGAATTGTTCTCATCATTCTGATGAATCTTTGTTAGGTGTTCGCTACATCATTGAGGAAGGGAATGTCCAGCGGGTGGTGGTTGGCAATGTCGGAACCGTCAGGTGGATGGCTCCGGAGGTTTATGGCGGGTCACGCTCTACCGATCTGAAGCCGTATTCGATGAAAGCCGATGTCTTCAGCTTCGCAATGACCTGCGTTGAGATCTTGACAGGACAACATCCTTTCCCTCACATCTTTGCTACAAAACATGTCAAGGCGCATGTCGAAAGTGGCAAGAGACCGAACCTCTCAACGTTGGAGAAAGATTTTCCACAGGCACTCCTGAACCTTGTCAAGAGATGTTGGAATGCCGATCCCTCAAGTAGACCAGATTTCTCACAAATCTACTCTAGTATGCAGGAGCTTAAGAAGGCATATCCGATCAAGTAGAGAATGCAGGCACTAGTTTAGACTAGAAGATTAGGATGCTAATTTCAAAGCTGCCTCTGAAAGACTCTATCAGGAGCTTTAAAGAGGACTTTAATTTGTCCAACGCTGCCTCTTAGAGGTTCTATTGAAAGCAATCAAGATGAGCCAAATTGCAGACAGCTTCCGCTCACTTTCAAGAAGCCACACGATTTCTACTCGCGGAAATGAAATGTTGACAAACATCGAGTACAGAGCTTGCTTAGAGAAGTCCTCACACTGCGAGGCTGAAACATGAAGCGCAGAGTGCACAATTGCACATTCAAATTGGAGTGAAGCTCTGCGAACGAAGACAGAAGTCTTACCTCTGGAAGACGAGTGCCTCTGCCATCTTCACAAGAAGGTGAACGAGTCTCTGCCCATAGCTCGCATCGTGCTTCTTCGGCGCTCCATGAACCTCTCTCCTCCCAAAGTCCTGTCACAAATGTGGACTTCTTGACCTAAAATGCTGACGACGTTCCTGTGACCGCCGTAACACCCCCTTGATATCAGAGGATATCACGCTAGTATTACCCGAGTATCATCCGAGTATCAATGAAGTATCATCCGAGGTATCACGCTACTACTGAGGTAGTATCACCCGAGTATTTCCAGAGTATTATTATCACTTCCGTGTCCGGAGAAAAGTCCGGTCGCAGCGGATGCAATGTGCATAGACTACAACAATCTAAGGTAAACCCCCCCATAACCAACAAGTTAAGCAATGTGCATATATGGAGAGAGAAAACAAAAACGAATCTATTTGATTTTTGAGTGATAGCCAATAGAATTGCAATTTCAATTCAAGTGATTTCATATTTTTCTCGATCAAAATTGAATTAGTTGTGAATTTTCAAAGCATGTTGTCATGTTTAATGGGTGGCCGCCGACAAGTACCCCCTGTAAGCAACAACCAAAAGAAAGGGGCCCTAACCATTAGAACACCTCCATTTGGAGCTGAATGGGTGGTGATGGGATGGAAGTGGGTTGGATATATCTCAACTTTACATGCGACCGGACTTTTTTCCAGACACAAGAGTGATAATGTCCGGTTGGTTATGGTCGGGCTAATACATAAAGAGTTGAAACTAAGATACAAAAATTGTATAGGTGGCTATACCCCATATGGTCTCGCCACTTTGCAGACTCCACACATAGCATTCAACCACAAAATAGGAAGAACAAGGTTATTTCTCATTGTAAAGGGTCACTTTAATTTTTTGTACCCTTTTTTTAAACCTCATTGGTCATTATTGAGGAATATCAATCAGATTGGACCATTATGTCCAATATTGTGTAAATTTTTTGGCTACATAAGGTTATTTTTTATTATCATGGACTGCTCGGACATTATGTATTTCATAACCAACGGTTGCTTTCAAGTAATCCGCAACTATCCTAAGCTATTAATCAATTCGATTCCACCATGTGCTTCCTACTATCAACCAAATCTAAAGGACATAAACTACAACACTACTTCCAAGTTCTTCCATACTAATGAAGCCAAGCTCTTTCATATCTATTAGCTATCAAACATTACAAAATAGTAGTATTACAATTCATAAGACCGGTATTTTATTGAAACTTTTGGTAACTTTTCAAAAATAGTCAACTCCTATTGCAAGAGCATCTACTACAACAACCAATTTCATTATATCAATTGGTTTCCCTTCCTACACTGCACATTTTCAAACCAAAGTCATTTCATCAAAATAACTGCTATTTATAGTAGGAATAAACAAAGAGGGTTGTTGTGAAGAAGTCAATGATCACCCGTCCATGATTGGGGTACACTAAAATTGATTTTAGTGTAACCACACTAGTTTGTTTGGAAATGTTGTATATATATGTATATATTTATAGATGAAGATTTCTAGTGAGAGCAAACAAATGCCTATAATATTCAAAGAGTGGGATCATTGTAAACATAGATGGTAAATATATTCATAAAGAGTAAAAATTATAGCATTTGTAAATTCATTAGTGTGGTTTTCACTAAATATCAAATTTAGTGTAGAGGTTTGGAAGGAGCTCATCCATTATCTCTGACAAGAATGCTTTCAAACGAGGAGTCTACATTCATTCTCCAAATAAGTTTTAATCTACTTATTTATCACTTATGCTAATTTATATCTCTACTAACTTATAACCTTTGTGGATGTGGATGAAGGTAAAGTCATCCTAAAGTTACCAAGCCCTGTATCAAATTCCAAGTAAGTTTGAAGCTCTTCTAAGTTGTTACCAGACCCATCTACCGGTGCTAAACTTAGCTAGAAATGTGTAGAAATGAAAATTTGTATGTTTTCAACCTCTTTTTTTCTCCAAAAAGAAGAAGGCATAATCAGCCGTTTAGATTTTAGATCCAACAATCATATTTTGATTTAAAAGATAAAATTGCTTTCCTAAGTGAATGGCTATTTTCTATACCCGTAGTCATTGCAAGTCCATTTTAATGATCTCAAACACCTCCATTACTTGTGATCTTGGGCATCCAATGATCTACACAAGGTAAGACATTGATTCATAAATCTTATGCAATGTGTAGTGGAGGTATATGCTATTATCTCGAGTCAAAGTACGTTGACCCTATCTACGCAAGGACGGATAGAACCATATTCCACTCTTCAAATGCATGTATCATACAATTTAGACATCCAAAAGTTTATGAATTGTTTTGAGTGGCTCCTTGTAGAAGTTGAACTTGAATATCTTACGTTTGAAAATAGTCTGAAGTTATTTAAAATAGTCTTGCAACGTCCCATCTTAGAGAGACAGTTTTGGGGTGGTTTTGGTGTAACAAAGTCTTGGGAAACATTGGTTACCTCAATGATTTTTGGATTTGATACAATTCATGTAAAAATCACTATTGTTTATCATGAGGAACATGGGTTTTGGTAGATCATGCCATTCAATCTTCATATCAAAAACATATTACATATAGAATTCCATGTTATGCTCTTACAATATGAACTCAAAAGGTGTTGAGACGATATTGCTTTTATACGGGGTGAGGTACCTGATATAATCATTGTATGCCATATTGTATTGAATCTACCATCTATACCAAAACTATGTTGTTTTATCCTTTAAAACGTCATAAGGTGCCACTACACTAAAGTTGGTCATTAGTGTTAACCACACTAACCTGTTTATAAATGGTATAAGTTTATACTCCTTATGAGAATTTTTACCAACTATGTTTACAATGATTCCCCTCCATAAGTAACATAGATAGATGTGCTCTCAGGTAATTTTTAAAAATAAAAAATAACAAGTTATAGCATTTCCAAAACAATTAGCTTGGTTATACTATTGATCATCTTTAGTGCAGTGGCCACAATATTCTACATGTATGGTGTCTTATTTGAACATAATAAGATTCCAATATCGATATGACCTTCAAATGAAAGATGTTAGTTGATGAATCTTCAAACCAAAGGTGTAAGTCTTGCTAAAATTAAATATGTTTCTTATGTTCTATTCACAGTAAACGACGTGTCTGTGTAGACAGTTCCCGACTGAGGTTTAAGGATTAATATTGACACAATGAAGTTTCCTTGTGAGTTTATGCATCATTTAGCTAAATCTGGAAAATTGAGTGAATTCTGGATTTTGGACTAAACGCATCATCGGAAGATCTCCGGTTGAATTACACTAGAATCATCCAAAGATTTCTCAAATCATTGGGAGATGTGATTTCTGGACTTTGCATCGTCCAGTTTTAGTTAAACTTTCGAAGTGCGTGCGATGAAGTTTCCTTGTGAGTTTTGAAGTGCGTGTGATGAAGTTGCTTGTTACTGGCCCTTCCTTTGTAGCGATTCATAGAGATCACTTTATGACAAGTTAGTTGCACTCTTAGTTGCACTTTACTATTGTTTCATAATTCGTGCTGCTACTTGACTTGTTTGCTATACTAAACATCGCATTAAGTGTAGTCACACAAATAGTGTAATTACCCTACGACACTATTTGCGAACAAGTTCACAATTAGTGTTAGCTGCGGCAAGCTTTGTCATACACTAATTGTGCACAAGTAAAAAAAAAAAACACCCATTTTTATTGCCATTCACATACAGTGTATTGTTTCACATTTAGTGTAATGTTGTGTCATTACACTCATTGTAATTCGTACATTTAGTGTAAGGGTTCGTATTTAGTGTGACGACACTAAATGCAATGTTTAGTGTACTTGACTTGTTTGCAGATGTGTGCATGCTGCAGAATTTAAAGCTTATTTCTTTGCACCAGGAGTTGAGTGTCTGATGGATGCCTCAGAGGTGAATGCTGCAGCACGGACCGAGTTTTTCTCAGCATTCCCTGGGGTAAGAAATAGCTTGCCTTCTCACGAGTCTTGCTTATCTTCTTAGTGGAGTTGTAGTTGAAATGAAGGTAAGCCCCCTAAAACCGACAAGTTAAGGAATGTACATATATGGAGAGAGGAGATAATCATACTATTATTTTTCAGTGATAGCCAATAGAATTACAATTCCGACCCAAGTGATTTCATAATTTTTCAATGAAAGCTGAATTAGTTATGAATTTTTAAATTGTGCAGCCATGTTTAGTGGGTGGCCAACAATAGGTACCCCCCATAAGCAACGACCAAAAGTAAGGGTCTTGACTAATAGCAAACCTCCATTTGGAGCTGAGTTGGTGGTAATGGGATGGAAGAGGGTTGGATATACCCCAATTTTATAGGCGTTGGCTATGGGTTTTTGTTGGTTATGGGGAGGCTTGCCTTAAAACAAAAAAAATAAGGGCCGGTGAGGATGGTGCAACGATTTTTTTACTTTTTTACACAGGTCGCGCAAGTGGCTACCATTCATTCAAGTGTAGACTAAATCCTAGCGATTTTATCTTGATATCAGTAAGAAAATCTGGCTCCTAGATTGATTCAGAATTACTGAAGTGGCGAAATTTTTTAAACATTTTCTTGTGCAACATGTAAGCAATGTGGCTCCCTGATTGTTTCATGACGCCGCTTTTGGGTGCT
This sequence comes from Bryoerythrophyllum caledonicum, assembly GCA_963971425.1. Classification (NCBI taxonomy): domain Eukaryota; kingdom Viridiplantae; phylum Streptophyta; class Bryopsida; order Pottiales; family Pottiaceae; genus Bryoerythrophyllum; species Bryoerythrophyllum caledonicum. Next base: position 11,466,107 of record OZ020514.1, read on the forward strand.
TCAATGAACACATTTTCTCTTCTCTGGCGACAAACATGAAAATTGAAGTGCCGTTGTGGCGACAAACAAGAAACATGATGCAAACATAATAAAATACACCCATGATACCAATGATACGTTACATAAACTCAAGCATGACACCAAGACAACATTAAAAAAGACGTCGTAATCACTTACTGCCTGGGGGAATTGAACCCCGACCAAGAAGGCCCTGCCCATTGCAGCAGCCACTCCCCCCCACCCCACACCCAATTAGTACACTTGTTCACGAAATCTCAAGCATCAAACATTTGCCGTCATCATGGAAACAGAAGTTTAGATTACAATCCAACACCTCGTCGTTCACGACAATCCCTCGAGTGTGTCATTGTTGCCGCATAAGGAAAAGAAACCTACGAATAAAAAGGTTGAGCAAAGAGCTTCACACAGGTATCCAGATGACCATCCAAGCGGTTGCAGACTTTAGACTTCACAAAGCCAAGTGTGGAGAATGTCCGCTCATCTTCCACGCTGCCCAGCACAGCACATATGGCAATGTCTGCGAGTTTAAAAAACTCAGACAAGCGGCATCTCATGAGACTGCTTTGTCCCACCTTCTCCCATAACTTGGTAACCGGATTCCTATCACGCAATTCCTCCATCGCTGCCGCGCAGTTCGACTTCATTGTCAACTTGAACAATGAAGTCTGCAGTCCAAGTGACCGGGCATCCAAGAGGAGATCCACCTGAACCATCTCAGGGTTCTCTTTCGTCCCCCGATTTACGTGCCTCACAACACAGAAATGATGCCTCAAGGTCTTCATGTGAAGAACGAATAGCTCATCACACTTTTGCTGCAACCAAAAATGAGGAAAGATGATAGAGAAAGCATTCATTAGCGTGGAATCAGGGAACTGCTTCTCGAACTCGCTTATGAGCATTTCGGCAGCATCCTTACACTGACCCTTCACCGAGGTAACCACATGAAAAAATCAGACCGACTTACAAGGAGCTTCTTTCCTGAAACAACACACAACATGTGTGCAGCATAAGTATGCTCGTTTATCCGAAATCCTAAGCTTTCGGAGCTGTCGTTGAGATCAACCACCCACTCCTACGCAATGGCGTACGAGTGATCGTCAATCACATCGCAGAACATCTGAAAATGTTGCCTCTGGTACGATGATTCCAAATCAACATACATCATGTACAGCTCCGCTTGGCAGATCTTCACAGCCACTACATAATCACTCACAAACACGTGAGAAGACTGGGCAAACTTCATCAAGTTGTTCACAAACTCTAGCCATGGCATGATGCATGGTAAAACAAACAAAGTTGACACATCACACAACAAGTCACAATTCAGTTTCGCAGACTCTCTGGCGGCTGCCTGCTTTGTTGTGAGGGCAAGCTCTTTTAATGCCGCATCTTTGTACATCTTCACTATCAGGGTTTGGTATTCCCCCATCACTCGTCTAAGTGGCTCAAGAAGTAATATCCAACGTGCCTTCACGTTTTTAAGCATTCTCAAACCCTCTGTTTCCACAATGTTAGCAAGTTTCTGAAACTCAAGGTGCCTCTTTGAACTGGTACCGAAATACGCGTACATGGCTTGGCAAAGCGATTCAAGTTTAGCTACAATTGACAGATTGGAGAGCGGCTCCACTGCCAAATTGGTGCGATGCGCCATGCAATGCACCCCCACCATGAAAGGAGCGATCTGCTCTTTCAACTGCGTCGTCATGCCGAATCTAGATCCCTGGAAAACGGAAACACCATCTACGCCAAAGCACACAAACTTCCCTGCTATTTCTTTTACATCCAGCCCTCCATGGTAAGTTAAATTAGATACAATAGCTTCCTTCACAACATGAGCACCATTCCCTTGAACTAGACGTTGTAATGCCAATAACATGCTGCATTACGTAAATCCAATCACCACATACATATGAACGGATAGCCAACTCTCATGGTCGATAGTGGTTACGTCTGCTGAAACGAAGAAGAAGGCTGCCTTACGTATGGTTTTTTTGTGTGCTCAGAAAGCACGTACGCCATGCAGTCCGCCATGCCCCAGCCCGCTGTTGAGCTCCAATGCTTGCGAGGGCAGTCATGCACAGCCAACTGTTGCAACAACACCATCAACAACTCGAAGTCTGTCATTGGCCATCCCTAGCTGAGAAGCCGGAACAAAACCTGGAACTGCACCAACTTCTTTTTCTTCTCACGAGTCGCTCCTTCAATCACTTGTTGGGCGACAGTCTCCGTACCTCCTCGTGCAAAAAAAAATGTGCTCATTCTTTACGTGTTGGAAGGTTGCCAAGAAGTAATGTTCTCCTTTCTTGATTTTCCCGAAATCGATTAAAGCCTTCGTCCTCCCAACATGCTTCTAGTGGGAGTCAAGCTTTGGCACGAGGAGCTTCTCACGGCCCTCCACCTCCGAGCAAACCTTGCACCGCACCTCGCACACAAGCCCGTCACGGCCCACCACCGACTCCACCCACAGTAGGTGCGCGGCCCAGATGTCTTTGAAGTGGCGGTTGTGTTCGTAGCTCTGTCGCCTCCGCCGCGCGGCCTCAACCATGGGACTCCCATCGGCAGCGTCCAAAATTTGCACATCGGAGTCAGAACTAGCGGTGGGTTTGGCATTCTTCGTGACGACAATCATGCGGTTCGCAGAAGCGACCTCTTCCGCCTCATTTGTCTCTGAACCCTGGCTGCACACTCAGACACACTGTAACCCTTCAACCATCGTGTCCAAACTTTCTGTTTGCACTCTTCCCTTGTACAAGAATTTTGACAGACACGACTGCAGCTTCAGAGCCATGAGCAGACCCTAAACACGACTACAAGAACACGAGAAAACAAAGAGCAAAGGTGTGGTAACTCCCTGGTCCAGCAACAATTTATGCGCAGAAGCGCCACGACCGGCGCTGCAGCAAACGCCGCTGCACACAGCCACACCCGCACCACAAACGTCGCTGCAAAAGCTTGCCATCCATCGCTCAACAAACCTCACGCGGTTCCTCCATCGCACCCCCACGAACTCTTGTCCAATGCGCGCCGCACCCGCTGCCATCAGCGCCGCCTTCAACCAGCCCGAATTTCCCTTGACGACAAACCCTCATCCTAACTCTCAAACATGGCGATCTGATTCACAGCGGTCATCTATTGCTGGCGATCCAGAACTAATCTCGGGTAGAACATGCTGGCGATGGCGCGCTCTGATATAGGTGGGTGTTGCGCGCGTTGGACGAGACAAGGTGGGCAAATGGCACCATCGACGTGAGAGGGGCGGCTCGTGATGGCGAGGAGATGGCTTGCACAGTGCGCGAGATAAGGTAAGTGGCTCTTGAACCGACCCTGTTTCTAGAACCGACCCCCTCTTGAAATGTACACTGTAGGTACATTGAAGAGGGGGTCGGTTCTAGAAACATGGTCGGTTCAAGAGCCACTTACCTTAGGCGACGAGAGGTTCGACCCCAAAGAGCGTGCGGCGATGATGGGACCCAAAACCGTGCAATTATTGTGTGTCAAAATCGCCAGGGTAAATTACAGGTAAGTTATTGGCGAAAATTCGCCAATAAAAATTACGCTGGGATGGTGTGATGAAGAAAAAAGGTTAAAAAATGATATCACTCTGACGCGAATCGCCGCTTCTCTGCACGCGTTGATCGTGCCAACTTCCACACACGTGATTAGATGGTCACCACCAAAAGCCTGGGTCCTCTGCCAGAGCTGGGAAACATATCTCTCCATTCCAGCGTACTTCCAGACAGAAGTCAATTCAAACTCTTCTGAAGTACTGTAGCTGAACAGAAATAATTCGAAAAATCTATGTCGATAAGGTTGGGGACAATAGAGTTTTCCTGAAAGTCTGAGTTTTAACGGGTGGCTACCTTGTGTCAGCCAAAAAGACCCGGTGTAGCACCTTTTGAGGACCTTATGTCTTTCTCTATTCACCAAAGCAGGGTGAGATTTAAATACGGCAATATTTGCAGGGTGAAAGTTCTCACCCTCCATATTTTATGGGCCACGTGCATGGTGCAACAAATGTAACCAAATTAGTAGAGTCTAACCTTGATAATATCACACCCTCTATTTCACCCAAAAATGTGATATTATCAAGATGTGACAATTTTGATAATATCACGTTTGGCAATTTTAGGCAAAATGTGATATTATCAAAAAAGAAGGCCAAAAAGTATTCAAGTTTAAAAAAAAAAAATCAGAAAATTAAATTAAATTACAAACTGTCAAACACTTGATTTTCCAACCTGAATCAATCACCATCGGATGTTATACATTGCCAAAATCAAATAAATGAATTAGTGAAATCTCATATTGAGACTTAACAAATTAGTAAATCCATTGAAACCTAACATATGATTTATCTCACCTCATGTCGAATGGTCATTGAGAAATAACACCTGACAAAGTGTAACTGGTTCACATTACACATATAGTATCATCAATTAATCACCATTCTAGCAATGAACTTACACCCGAGCGACATGTACTGTACTAAATCTGTAAAGAAACCAACCGCAAGCAAACCCTTGTCCTCTCCCGAGTCTCAATGCTTTTGGAGCGCAGAGCCCTTTTTCTTCCTAGAACTCTCGTCTTCACCAAAATCTATGATTTGTGCACATTTTTCATTCAAGAATCACCCCCAATCGTAGATACAGTAAGACATTCCGACGAGATATGCCATCATCCACACTTATTCATCCATCCATTTTTTATATTGTCACACTTACACTACAGATTTTGAAAAAAAAAAGTGATATTATCAGGGGTGATAGTGATATTAACAAGGTGGTTTTACACTAAGAAAATTTGTTTCAAGGTTTTGGGTGACAATATCAAGCTGTTATATTAACAAGTGTGATATTATCAAGGTTAGACTGTAATTTGGAGTCACCAATGCCACCTTGCATCTATGTTTGGACGGTGAGTGTGTCTAGATGATTAACCCTACAGCATGTAGGTTGGCTGACAAAGGACCATAATTTATGGAATAAATCCCAAAGTTAGCCAAACCACCATGTTTCTCAAAAACAAGTAGACTTTCAGGTGTACAACCGAATTCAGCGTTTTGGGGTGACAGCTAGGGTTCAAACCCTGAGTACTTTCAGGAAAACTCTAATGTACAATAGGTAATTAATGTCAAGTCCTACAACCCAGGATTTGTCTAAATACCCCGGTCGAGCATTGCATCAAGCCTCAGGTTTGGAAGGGTGGGGGAGGGTAGGGACAAAATCGGCCCCTATTTTTATGTTGGAGGGGGGCCCTATTTGACCAAGGGGGGGCTATCGAGAGTACTTGGGGCCACAGACCCCATATTTGGCCAAAAAAATTCCAAAAAAACCTCTAGAGCCCCGAAAGTTAAAAGGCCAGAAAAATGGACCACCCAAGGCTGAGGCTTGGTGCAACGCCCGACCACGGTAAATAGGGAGATCCTACAATCCACTAGTAGATATGATATTTAGACATTTGCAAACACAACAAACCTTTGCTAGAATCTATTGTATTAACCTTTAAGCCCAATGAGCTTTTTTGGCTTGAGAAAGTCTACAAGTGTTCTAGATCATGCAAAATGACATCTATGCACCAGGTACACTTCAGGACTAAACTCTACAAACTGATCGTACCGAAATCACTATAGCTCGCCGATGCTTGCACCGATTGTCGTGGCAATGATCTCAATAGATGCCCATCTTCCTCCACTTCTAAGTCATGGTCTATTTTTTTCCTTAGAGGTGGGCCAAAGCGACCCATATATGGTCGTTCGGCCTTAAAGGGTTAAGCAATCCTGTCACGTTCTCTTCCTGATTTTCCATCGCGTTTTATCATCTTGAATTATAGAAATCACGTGACTATACAAGCCAATAATCACCCCCGGGTTATGAAAAATAACTTCGGCGGGACGATGGCTCCGCATTTTGCGGAGCAAGGGGTGGATCCGGAAAAGAGCGCGTAGACAAGATTTTGAGTTTGACGTGCATAGGAGATCCACCACGGACAAATGTGATCTGGAAGTAGGAAGTCAAGTAGTAAAGATTACTCTCCGATCTAATCAGTTAGGATTAGAAGGAGCTTCTGAAATCAGATCTGGACATAAGCATTTTACTCACTATGATTAGGTTGTGTGCTGTGTAGGGGGGGCGCAAGTGAGGAACTTAGGTGGAGTAAGGAGGACCTTCACAGCAAACAACAAGCAGTAGGGAACGAGGTGAGCAAGAGTGGAAGGAGTCACACGGCAAAGAGGAGAACAGAGAAAGGATCACCGAGAGTCCGCTACAGCTAGAACGTGCCTCGTGGTTCTTCCTCAGCTAGGGACTTTGCAACTCCTCCCCAACCGCTGGGTGAGGAAAACGGTGACGGCCATGCTGAGCAGGTACTTCGGTGTCCATCTGAAAACCGAATGCTTTCTTTTACGTAAGCACACCTCAAAATTGCAAGTTTAAGCACAATAGAATAGATAACCAGATAACAGAAAATCAGCTGTGGGAAGTAGCCTCAACGGGTGTAAAACCACATCCTACAGAGTCTAACTACGCCTTCTACAGAAGCTAAACCCTAACCTCAGATACAAAGGGACCATCTCTACAAAGATGGCCTCTTATGCGGACACCCTTAGGATGGCCGCCACTATACTAGAAGAATCAGGAGTTCAAATTCAGCACGCATCAGCCCCCATGGAAACAATGCCACATGAGTCAATGGAGCAAATACTTACCGACCAACGCACCATTATCTGCGGACTACACCTTGCAAGAGCTACTCCAGGGGAAGAGCTACCGAGCGGATACAAGCGAAGCTATGTAGGCTTCCTCATCAGAGACCTTAAGAGGGAAATTTCGGTCAATCAAGAGGCAGTCCGAAACGAGTCACAGTACCTACAACAATTCAGCTCCATAGCCTTCTTCCTGGGAGGCCGATCGAAGGAACACCGCCTCCAACTGTGGTGTGAGGAACTTCAACGGAAACTCGGTGATAGCATCAAGCTGGGACGTCACCTAGGTAAGGATTTTCTTCTCCTCAAAGCTGAAAAACCTGAAACCATCAATAAGATGTTGTTACTGACCCCATATAGAACACAAGATGGTATTTACATTTTCCAGAGATGGATACCAGGGTTCGATCCATACAACGACAATTTTGACCAACCAAACAAGAAAGGTGGCTTCTCAAGAAGAATGAAACTACCTACATGGGTGACGCTCAGACACGTACCAAAGGACTTCAGCGGCATCATCAAGGATATTGCACTGGAAATCGGGGAAGTCTTAGGAGAAGCACGCAGCACCGACAAAAGCGGTGATCACCGCTTCTGCATCGCGATGGACTGTGGGGAAGCCTAGGAATCCTCCGTCGTGGTGGTTAACCCAGAATCAGGTACTCGCCATTCCATTTTGATAAACTATAACTTCCTGCCTATAAAATGTCGCTACTGCCTAGAGACAGACCACAACATCAAAGATTGTCAGGTGCGAACCGGGAAAACAACAAGGACAAACTATGGAACCGCAGCAACAGAAGAAGGAGAAGGAATACAAAGTAGAGTCTTACCTTGGGAACTCCAGAAGGGTGAAGATGGTTTCCAGGTGCAAGGACCACGCAACAGAAGAAGGGGCAGAGCACCAGCACCTGCGACACAAGAGCGAACAGCCAGTGAGCGGAGGAACCAAGAAGGAGGCTGCAGACACCCAACAGGGATTCATCAACAAGAGCAGGGCGAGGCCCTAGAAGTTACCCACAAAAATAAGGAAAATGACCAAAGAAACCAACAACAGGAGAAAACGAATAAGGCAGCAACAATACCGGCAAGAGAATAGGGAAAGACGATGGAAGAACGACACCCCAAAAACAACGACAGGAGGGCAAGGGAACCTTCACTGAAGTCGATAGAAGGAGTGGAGAACGCACCGGTCGGTGGAAAAGCCGTAGGGGAAGGAAGCTCGGGCGCCGCCACGCCACCACACGAACAACAAATGCAAGAAAGGAGAGACGAGGAGCGCACAAGGAATACATCAGGGGTCGCGAGGAAAGGCAAAAGGACAGGAGTTTCAGGCGCCGCCATGCTACCAGCCGAGCAATAAATGCAGGAAAGTGAGGAAGGGGAGGGCACAAGAAACACCAGGACTAGAGAAACGGTGGCGACACCAGCTGAGCAACAAACGAAGGGTTAGGAGGAAGAAGAGCGCACAAGAAACATTAGGGCAGGAGAAACAGCGGCGGCACCAGTCGAGCAGCAAATACAGGAATGTAAACAAGGGGAGTGAGCAAGAAACACCAGGGTAGAAGAAACAGCGGAGCCAGAGGACGAACAACTAAGGGTTGCTGGCGTAAGAGGAATGCAGGGGGACCGACCTAGAGGGATACGAACTGAAGACCACCGAGGGAGGCGACGTGGTATAATGACGGACCATCAACACTAGGTGGGAGCAAATACGTGCGGCAGCCTTCTCGCCTAGGGACAAAGCGGGGCGGAGACAACTAGGCCGGCCAACTTTAATCCCCACGGCCACACACACGGGGAACACACAAGAATCACAGCACAAGGGAGGCCAACGGGCAATACGTGGACGAACACAGGGACCAGGCGTAAAACGAGAACATGACGAATTATACAGGGGTCTAAGCAGGTAAATCATCCCTTCCCAAACGGCCTCTTTACAAGGTGTTTGACAAAACCAATTTTATCAAGGGCAAACAAGGGAGCACTAATCCAACAAGGTCAGGAAGAGACACGTCCAACAGACATCAAGAGGTGGGTAATGTCCAACCGCAATTTTTAACAGATGCCAGACTATGGAAGCTCATGATGAGAAGCAGCTCCAACCAAGCACGGGCTTGGCAAGTCGAGAGCTCAAATAATAATCCAAGCTCCAGTCAGGAAGGAGCTCCTAACTAAACATCCCGTTAGAAGGGATCAACGGAGAGCGAGGTTGCAGCAGGGTTGTTCGGCCGTCCGTCCGTCCGGTAGTGTCCGTCCGTCCGGCTGTCCGTCCGGTAGAGGCTGCTGTCCGTCCGATAAGGGTCAACCCTAGTTTGACCATGACTCGAGGTAAATCAATTTACCCACTGCCACGAAGGCGATTACGTGGCTGACACGTCGTCAACAGGGTTCGCGCGCGTGCAGACAGTGGGGCCGGGCGGCGTGAAGGGAGCGG